>OY987327.1:184222458-184598458 GCA_963920685.1 Polydrusus tereticollis | reverse complement strand
CCTTTTTACGAGTAAAATTTAATTTATTATAATTTTTACGAGTAGAATTTAATTTCTGTATAATGTATTTTTTAAAAATGTTTAATAAAAATAAGTGTAGCTAGTACTATGTACATAATGCCTAATTTTTGTTCTGTTAAAATAAAATTATTTTCTTTTTACGAATATCCTACCGATACGCCTTTGTCACACCATTTTCAGTGTTTGTAAATGAGTAACAATAGGCAAAACCCATAAAGTGAGCCAAACCCGGATGGTACTACCTGCACTTGATGAAAAGAAATAATTTTGCAATGAAATCAATGCCAAATTATGAAAGTGGCTTAAATATTCGTTGGGTCACTCTGTAGTCTCTTTGCATACCTAATGAGCTTTTATTACTCTACACCTCTCTGACATAGACTATAACTATACAGCTATTTTAATTTTTGCACTTGCAGCGCCATTTTTAAACGATGGCAAAAGAGCATTGTTTTACTAAATTTATTATGAAATTAATTTAAAAAGGAACAGAATAAAGTTAATATTGATATATTTGCGACAAAGTAATTAAAAAAAATAGAAAACTAAAGAAAAGTTAAGTAATCATTATGTTTTCAATAGTACTATATGATTTTATTTGGAATATTAACTCAGTTCTGGAATTTTAGCGGCAGCCTCCATATAAACACGGCGTAAAAGCACTTTTGTTATACTATTATGTGTTATATCACACGAAAATAGCCCCGTGTGCTTTCATTGACATACAGAGGGCGTTTGACAATGCCCTCGGGGCTGCCATAACCCGCGCTGCCGAGAGATGTGCATGGAATCGATGGTACCACCCGTAGGTGGATCTACAATTCTATAACATACTACAATGCCCGCAGGTCAGAGCCAACTTACATGGAGACTTCATGACTCAAGGATGTCCTCAAGGAGGCGTCCTGTCACCTCTCTTATGGAACTTAGTGGTAAATGAGCTATTAACACGTCTCAATCGAGAAGGCCACTACGTCCAAAGATACGCAGACGATGTGGTAATACTCATACAAGGAACCCACTTCGCCATTATAACAGAGCTTGTGCAAAGAGCCCTAAATAACGTACAGCGCTGGTGTGAGGAAGTCAACGCTGCAAAAACTGAAATACTATTGTTCACCAAGAACGATAGGAACCACAAGCTCAGCATTTTTGGAGACCAGATTAAAACATCATTGAACATATACAGGGTTGGGCAAATGTTCCGGAACGGCTTAATTACAAGCGAACGAAAAGTGATATCGAATCGGGGTTTTGGGCAATCTATAGGACAAAAATTTTACTATTTGACTGGTATACCATATGTCAGTAATGTCACCAACTGTCAAGTGTCGACGATATTTTTTTATTTTTTTAAATGGAACACCCTGTATATTATCAGATATTCTAGATCTTCAATAAATTACAAATATTTTTCATATAGCATACCATATGATTAAATTCAACTGTTTCGGAAATACGGGCAAATGAATCTAGAAAGCCCATATTACATTTTGTTTAAAAATCAAGCAACATATTTCTTTTATTATGACATTCCAAATAAAAGTCTTAGTTTCCATGACTCCCAAGTGTCACTCTGACACATTTCCTATTTAATTTTTATTTATTTGTATTAAGTGAGTTGTGCGAGTTTTTTATTTATCGACTAAACCTCTGATATAACTGATAAAACTATGGTTCAGCTAACTGAACAAGAACGGATTACTCTGCTTATGATGATAGGATATGGGGATAGACGGAGATCTTTTCAAGAAGCAACCGACCTTTTCAATCAAAGTTTTCCTGTTCGAGATCCCATTTCTAAATCAACTGCTAATAGAATATTCCATAACTTTGAGCATACGGGTACGGTAAAAAACTTGCCAAAAACAGGTCGTCCGAAAACTGCTACAAATGACGAGAAATCCCTGGATGTTTTGCTTGCCCTGCAAGAAGAACCACAGACGTCAGTTCCAAAGCTTGCTCTTGCACATGAAAACAGCGAAAAATCAATTAGAAGAATCCTCAAAAAAAATAAAATGTTTCCTTATAAAGTCAGCTTGCTTCAAGAACTATCAGAGGACGATCCTGATAGGCGTATGCAATTTTGTCAAGAAATAATGGACTACATAGACCTACAACCTAACTTTGTAAGTCGTATTTTATTTTCTGACGAGGCTACATTCTGTCTTAATGGTTTCGTCAATAGGCACAACTGTCGATACTGGTCAGACCATAATCCCCATTGGATGATTGAGCACCGTACGCAACACCCCCAAAAATTAAATGTGTGGGCAGGTATAATTGGAAACCATATTATTGGGCCTTTCTTCCTTGATGGAAACTTGACATCTATTTACTACTTAGATCTGCTTCGAAATAGAATTATACCAAATTTGAATAATTTATATCATGATCAGGTTAACGATCAAATACTAGCGAATGACATTTGGTTTCAGCAAGATGGGGCGCCAGCTCATTTTGGTATACATGTCAGAAATTATTTAGATCAAACTTTTCCTGGCAGGTGGATAGGTAGGAGAGGGTCCATTGAATGGCCTCCTAGATCTCCAGATTTAACACCTCTAGATTTCTACCTCTGGGGTCATTTAAAGACTGTCGTATATCGTACACAACCTAAGACTTTGGAGGATCTTCAAAACAGAATTTTAGATGCTGTGCATGTTATTTCTCGTGAACATTTGCAAAACGTGCGTTCTGAATTTTCCGACAGGATTGGACACTGTCAGGTGGCTGAAGGATGACATTTTGAACATTTAATTAAATAACCATTATTTTATATTATTGTGTTTTAAAGTTATTACCTTGGTTTTGTTTAAATAAAATGTACTACATTCATTTGCCCGTATTTCCGAAACAGTTGAATTTAATCATATGGTATGCTATATGAAAAATATTTGTAATTTATTGAAGATCTAGAATATCTGATAATATACAGGGTGTTTCATTTAAAAAAATAAAAAAATATCGTCGACACTTGACAGTTGGTGACATTACTGACATATGGTATACCAGACAAATAGTAAAATTTTTGTCCTATAGATTGCCCAAAACCCCGATTCGATATCACTTTTCGTTCGCTTGTAATTAAGCCGTTCCGGAACATTTGCCCAACCCTGTATAACTATAAACATAATGAAATATTTTTTTTCTCATTTTTAATCTAATTGTTTTTTTAAAGTGACAAAGTTCTCTCTATTTAACATCTCAAGTGTTCTAAGTAAATAAATATTTCCGAGCGCAATTATTTTTTTGAAATAAGACTCAGTTTTATTTGTGGCAAACTACGAAAGGGGCGTAAATTGTGGAGCTAAAGCGCCGCAGGAACCACGTCCAAATTTCGTAGAAATTCACCTTCCTTATGCTCCCTTGGGAATGGGGGTTTAGCCCCAAACGAAGTGAAAATCCGCTATACAGGGTGTCCCGAAATTAAGGGGCAATACTTTACCACCATATTCTCCGGCTAAAAATAATAGAATTTTTTCATATGGACATAAGTGCAGAAATGCTTGTTAAGGGAGCTCCTTCTCCCCCCTCGAATAGGGAACCCTGAAATCGTTTTTCCTTTAATATTTTCGAACCCGTTCATAATTAAATTTTGAAATTAGGTATGGTTATAAACTTTTAATGATAAATCAGTTTCTGAATTCAGAATTTTAAAAACTTAGTCATAGGCGTCACATACCGGAGTGGTTAAGGGTTAAAATAGTCCCATTCTTTCAACCTGTCGTTTCTTTTAATATTTTCTTAATAATTATGAAATATCAAAGTATTTTGCGTAAAAAGGCACCCTTAGTTCACCCTGATAGGACTTACAGTTTTTGAGTAAAATCGTTTTAAAGAAAATCACGTCCATAAAGGAGTTAATTAATAAAATTATTCTTAAAGCATTTATATCAAAAATCTAAAAACTACAAAATTAATGACAGTAAATGTTTTTAAAATATACGCAGTCAGCTCTTACGCCTCTTACGAAACTAAATAAATTGAAAACAAAATAAATATGACAACTTATTTAGAGAGTAATAATACTAATAATGCGACATGAAATAGGGTTGTTTAACAAAAATTTTTTGAAGAATAAAATTTTAATTTAAACCAAGAACTACTCCTTGAGAAGGTGTTCAAATAGACCCCCATTTTCTCTGATACAAAGTCCAGCTCTACGGCGAATGTTGTGAGATGCCTGAAACTATGTTGCACATAATATGACCCAAAAAATAATCACAGGTCAACAAAAAAATTTTTTTTTGTTGTAACACAAAGCTAAATGGCATATTGTGGTAGAATGGACCTATCCAAATACGAAAATGAAAAAAAAAAATGTTGTAACACGTAACGTTTTCTTGTTACATTTATACAATTATAGTACCACATTAAATGTTACAATATTTAAGATCTATTGAAAAAATAATTTTAGAATTTTCTAACTCTGTATATCGACTTTATTTATACTGTTTCACCTACTAAATATACCTTACATCTAAGAAAAACACAAACATTACAAATATTAACTAAACACAGTAATTAAATTTTATCTTTTCCTTTTATGAGGGGTCATATCTTCTCTTTTTAAAAACCAACAGTAATCACCCATCATGGCTGGATCCCATCGTCCTTGATAGCGAATTTCCATTGTCCTGATATCCTGGTGAAACCTTTCACCCTGCTCGTCACTGACAGCTCCCAAATTTTCAGGAAAAAATGAGAGATGGGAATGAAGGAAGTGAATTTTTAATGACATTCGGGCACCAAGCGATTTGTAGGAATCTAAAAGTTCATCGACTAACTGTTGATAGTTTGCATCCATATTGTTGCCCAAAAATCCCCTTACTATACTAACAAATGAGTTCCATGCTCTGAGTTCCTGCCTGGTAAGCTTCTCTGTAAAGTTGACATCGTCCAGCAATTTTCTGATTTGTGGCCCAATAAAAATGCCTTCCTTTAATTTGGCATCACTTAACTGGGGAAAAACTTGTCTTAGGTATTTGAATCCATCACCGTCTTTATTCATAGCTTTTACAAAGTTTTTCATCAGCCCAAGTTTAATGTGAAGAGGAGGCAGAAGGACATTTTTCGGCTCTACGAGAGGTGCAAACTTAACATTTTGAGACCCCGGCTGAAATTCACTTCTTTGTGGCCAATCTTTTATTACATAATGCTGATCTACTGCACGACTGTCCCACAAACAAAGAAAACAGCAATATTTTGTAAATCCTCCCTGAAGTCCTACTAAAATTGCTATAACTTTTAGGTCCCCACATATCTGCCATTTATACCGGTTGTAGTTGATTTTATTCAAAAGTGTGCGCATATTTTCATAATTTTCTTTCATCGTCACTGAATGGGCAACTGGTATAGAGGGTTTTAAATTTCCATTATGTAGTAACACAGCTTTTAAACTGTATTTAGACGAGTCTATAAATAAGCGCCACTCACAGGGAGAATGCTCAATATCAAGTTCCTGCATTAGACCATCGATGTCAGTACACGCACACAACGAATTTTCCATATTGTAGAATGCAGAAAACGTAGCATTTCTTTTCCTGAAAGTTGTAATTTTGGTTTCCTTGGCTAACAAGTTCCATTCCTGAAGACGGGAACCAAGAAGTTCTGATTGTTGCTTTGATAACCCCAAATCACGTGCTAAATCATTTAACTCACTTTGAACAATGAAATGTGGCTCGCCGGAACTGGGCCCTGGAGTAAAATCAGGGTCGGTACGCTGTTCCCCGGAGCTGTCTGATGATGCTTTGTCGCCAATATCTTCCAAAACATAATTTTGCGGATTTAAAGGCGCAATGGGCACTGGTAAATCTGCATTATGAGGAACAGGCCGTATGGCAGACGGCAAATTTGGATCGTCAATCTTGTGCTTTCCCTTTTTGGAATAACCTTCCGTCTTTGTCAGGCAAAAGTAGCAATCGTCAACATGATCAGTGGGTTCTCGCCATACCATTGGAACTGCAAAAGGCATGCTTTTCCTCTTCCCATTCATCCACTCCACCAATGACACGCTGCAACTAACACAACACACATGGGGAGCCCACTGCTTGTCTTGATCTCCAATTAAAACACCAAAATATTTAAGGTATGCTTTTTTTACATTTTCAGAAAATGGCCTGGCTTGTGATTTCACCATAAATGCTCCACAAATGTAACAAAATCTGTCAGGAGAAATTTTGCAACTACGGCGCGATTGACTCGACATTTTCTTTCTTAAAAACACTTTTTATCTATACACAGAGAACCACTCAGTTCGAAACTGAACAGAATACTAATGTTTAATGTTGATTTTATGTCTAATATTGTAAATAATACAGTTGAGGTAATTTTTCTGTTATAAAATGCATCCATTTTAACCGTCCCCCAATTAAATTACTACCTGCTAATGTAAAATGGTCTTATTAAGCTATTGAAAAATGGTACGTGTTGGGGCTTTCCGAATATTTTTTCTATTATTAGAAAGGTATTTCCATTTTAAAAATAAAGATCTGACCTGTGTTAGAAAAATCTTGTCGGCCAGTGAATCGACTGAATTTAAGTCCGGCGATCTCGCTGACCAGGATACCGGTCCACCTCTGCCTATCCACCTTTCAGGATAATTCTCATCTAACCAGTTACGAACAGGCCGTCCAAAATGGGCAGGGGCACCGTCGTGTTGGAAGTATATCCCCAACCTGGACCTTAAGGGTACTTCGTCCAACAGTCCTGCTAACTGATTTTAAAGAAAGGCCAAATATCTCTCGCTGGTTAAATTATTGGGCATTTCAATTGGACCAATTAACTGATTTTCAATTATTCATGCCCACAAATTGACGAAGAACTTATATTGACAATTAGTTCTTCGGACTGCTCTTGGATTTCCATCATGCGAAAAGTTAGTGTTACGAGAATTAAACACTTTAGTTCTACTAAATGTTGCCTCATCAGACCACAAAATTTTGATTAGCAAATTTTGATGTCCTAAAATTCACCGACATAACTTGATTCTGGGTGTAAAATCTCTAGGCAACAGCTCTTGAACCCTCTGGTAATGATATGGGTGAAGATCTTGCATCTGAGTCATTCTTCCTATCTAAAATAAATATTCGTTATAATAATTATGGATAGCAATATGGTAAAGTAAACCGATTACAATTGATTTCGGAATGTTGACTTCTGTAGCCAATGGTCTGAGTCCAACTTGAGGATTATCTACTATTTGTTGAAGTGCATTTTCCAAATCATAGTCCCCCCTAGGTCGTCCTTGCCCATGATGGCGTTCAAACGAACCATTCTCAATCAAATGACTAATTTTTTGAAATTCAGAGTTCAGAAACTTATTTATCATTAAAAGTTTATAACCGTAACTAATTTCAAAATTTAATTATGAAGGGGTTCGAAAATATTAAAAAAAAAAAACGATTTTATGGTTGCTCATTCGAAGGGGGGTTTGAGAACTCACGTGAAGCAAAAAATTCAAAACAAAAATAACTTCAGGAAAGGTTCGGAAAAAGGAAGATTATTGTTTATTACCTAATTTGACTAATTCTAATAATTTATGTCTGTTCGCCATGCAAAATGACCAAACTCCTTTATTACTACTAGAGGTAACAGTATGCAATATATTTTTTAAACTTTTTCTTTTAGAAAAACCAAATCCTTTGCCGTGTTCAAAGAGCAATTCACCATCATAGTGAAGCAGGTTTCGAATTCTTTCCAAAGTCCTTCACTAGCTATACCTGTCATCCAGTTAATCCATCACAATATGAAGGATCTATTTCTACCAGTAGTGTAAGTAATGATAAATGCAATTGAAGACATAAGTGGATAAAGGTGTCATGTAACATTTTTAAATTTTGGAGTAATTTAATAAAACGCGTTTTGAACTAGAACTTTTTTACATTACAATTTTATTTTATTTGGTAATACGGCATATTTTAGGGAAACTAAGTAATTTTCTTTGCTGTCCTATGATAATAAAAAATTGTAAAACGTCTTTGATAAATTTAGATTTATGTGTACATAACACCTTATTCCACCAACTTTAAATCAAAAACGTTATATGGTTTAATTGAATAAGGGAGTCATGTTGCTTTTAAATATGTTTTTAATATTATATAATATAGGAACTTTCACAGAATAGGGTCTGCAATATTTAATCGATAAACTAACTTTGGAAAACATACAATAGCAACAGCAAACTAACAGGTTTTTCTTTTTTTCTTAGGATTGTCAATATTTTCAGTCAAAATTTCTTCATAGAACCATCTATAATCCTCGTCAATAAACTTTAGCTGCTCTTGTAAGTTATTCATTTTTTCAATTGTGAGACCCTCACACCTTGATAACTTACTTAAAAATATTTCCTCAGGAAGGATTTCTTTTGTGCCCTTTTTATGTAAATCAACCTGTAGAAATGGGGTAATCGGATCCAAGTTAGTTTTATAATAATAAAACCCAAAGTGGTCTACTCTAATCCACTTGACACTGTCTCGTAAATTAACTTTATCGTTAGCAGTATTGTTTATTTTTTTATACAAGCGAAGTTTGGCCGGAAGTTCTTCTAAGTTATAAAAAAAGTTTGTCATATTCAGGCATAAACTGTTCTTTGTACTTGCAGATGTAATGATTTCTACTGGTCTGGAATTAATATTGTATGATGTTTTCTTAATACTTTTTCAATCCTTCCAAAGTCACGGTCGGAATCTAAGTAGCTGTGACCAACTTCGGGAAATTTGTGATCTACTACTTTAAAAATTTTTTTCACTATTAGGTACTGGTAAAGACACAATATAAAAAAAATTTTGTTCTGGCCAGCACATGAATCGGACCAAATTATTAGATGGCCAATCTCAGGTTGTGCCTTTTTTAGCAGCTTACAAAATCGCAACAAACAACTACCAATTTCATTGCTTCCCCTATTTGCAATGTTTTCAGTCCACGTAAAAAAAAACGACTTAGATCCAGAATAGGTAATCCAATGGATGCCAAACTTATACAGCCACATTTGCCGCAAATAAAACGCTTTGGATGTAGATAACTTCGGTAGTCGCATAGTTTGTTGCAGGTCCATAGTTATGTAGTATTTTCTTTTGTCAGTAGCTGGAATGGTGCGGTCTAATTTTTGTGCGTTAAAGGCAAATTCATAATTTTCTTTGTGATCTGTCGAATTTGCCCCAGCATCACAAACACTGCATGTGTCGCTTTTTGGGTGCCCTAAAGACAAATTAAACTTCGTTGCAAAAATATGTCTGTAGAAAGAAACTTTGACCATATATTTATCGTCCATTTTCTTTTCTTTGCATTGTTCAATATAAAGCTGATGTATGAATCGCTTAGTTGATAAAGGTGTTATGTAACAAAATTGTAACATAACACCTTTATCCACTACCACATGCTAGATGTTGGTGTGACTTAACACCTTTATCATTTAAAAAAATCTTTATAAATAAAGAAAGTGGCATTTAGGGTTTATTAACAGTTAGACCTATGCTAGGAATGTTCAAAAAGTTGAAAAAGTAGTTTTTTTAAAAAATGTGACATGACACCTTTATCCACTTATGTCTTCAATTAATAATAGGAGTAGGTATGAATATAATTGTATCTATGACGACCAATCATTGTTAATATAGGTACCTACTTTAATCTCTTAGGTGGGAATGTAATTATAACATTAACCACACGGACGAGATTTTTAGATTTAATATACGGATTTAGTTGCAACTGGTTTTTACTCTTTTAGTCTAGATCTAGTGTTTTAATTATGATTGTTTTTTTGTGTCGTGTAAAACTTACGTATTTAATTTGTGCAATTATTATTTGTTAACAACTTCTAATTCTGTAAATAAATTGTTGCAATGAGATATTGCTGAGACAATTATGAAAGATTTAGTGTTCTATTAGTAAATTCAGAAGGTATACGTACATATAGTGAGGTGTACCTAGTTGTAGACAAAAATAGCGCTATAAAATTGAACATTGAACCACTTTATGGTGGCCGTTTTATTATAGGTACTTCTATTTTAATAAATGGACCAGAATTTATTTAGCAGTTAATTTACTTCCTAACTTTAAATCTATAATCGTAAAATTAATATAAAACTCATTAGTGAATTTGTTTTTAAGCAAGTTCAAGGAAAAAAAAAGTAAAAAAAAATTGAATTACCTGCTTATTTTAGGAGACTTGTTTTGTAACTGGAAATAACTGTATCACGATAGAAAAAGAGCAATTGTTCTTAAAAAGAAGACAAAGCACAAACTGCTGGACGCATTTCATTGAAGCGGTTGGTGCTGGATGCAAGTGCCTTTCAAGGAAATATTATATTTAAAAGTCAATAATTACTGAACTTATCAAAAAAACTGAGGGCATTCTACTTTATTTATAGTACTTACAATTTATCCATATCAGTGTTCCTTACTTTTCGGATTACCCGGTTAAAAATATTTATTATGGCAGTTTATATTATTTACTGATTACTGGGAATTACTTTACTCGATTTAATTTATAGCAAATTATTTAATTTATGACGATAAACTATAGGATAATCTTGAATGTAAAAATAATTTATATAGATACAAATGGCAAACGTCCCGAAAAGGTAAATTTGCTCCGCTTTCAATGTCAAAAAAACTTACTTTATAAAGCTCGCCTATACATGGTTAGATTAAAATATTTTTGTTGAGCTTTTAATTTGGAATTTTAAAATTTAAAAATTAAATATATTAGTTTACATTTAATTTTTAAACAATGTAAAATAATTGCGTTAACTTTTTCCTATTAATTTTGACTAGATGCCTTCTTATTATGCTTAAAATTAATGTAGGTCGCATATTATTAGCTTGGAATAGTTAAAATTATATTTCTTTCTGTTCTGGTAATTCCTGAAGAAGCTTTTTTTTTAAATAAATGCGCAATACTAAATGATTAATTTGATTATCTCTCGATAAAAAAAAAATAAGATTAAGAACACATACCTACGTAACTTAGGATGGAATTTTATAGACACTGATGTGAGAATAATGCAATTGTACGTTTAATAATAACTAAAAATACTAATTCTTAAATGGCATGCAAAGTTACCTTGTTGGAAAGGTATTTCCATGTCCAGAAGCGATTCCCAGCATTATCGAATCTTTTATATACAGGGTGTCCGGTAAGTACCTCCTAATCTCTCGGGAGCATACAGAGGAGGCCAAAATAACCCTAATTTGTCATAGAAAAGAAATTCCTAAAGTCCCCCTTAACGGAGATACAGAGAAAAGCAAACGAGAAGCGACAAAATCCCGAATTCAGCATTCATTAAATGGGGACCAAATTATATATCCTTCACTTTGAAATTTTGGCAGTTGGACGGGTTATTACACTAAAAGAAGCACGAAAGGGATGAAGTAAATGCTTAACATTGAAATAAAAACTGTGGGTACCTAGTAAGAAGTACCTTTTTCATGAATATCTTCTGTGTTTCAGGTAATTGGCTTTCTAGCAAATTTCGTAAAATCATAAAAACATGAAATAAAATAAATATATTTTTAAAATGTTTTATTGATTCTGCGGTACTGAGTGATAGTACATTGTAGAAAGGAAATGGAATAGTATATTACATACCAAGAGTGGTAAGAAGCCTATTACACACGATTTCGGAAATTACTGTATGACTAGTATGAGCGTTAGCGAAAATTTGGCTTGTTAATACAGACATTATAATATTACGTAACTGCTCTTACGCACAGCTAGGCTTCTAACAATGCAGTGTGTTTATTTCTTTTTAAATATTAAACAGCAGTTTTGTTCTTACTGTTACTTACTGTTCCGGATCCTTTGGAAATGCAAACATGCTCATTCCTTGACCTTCTTTGAGTGACATTCTCGAAACGTACAGGTATTACCAGGCATAGTTTTACAATAGCACAGCACTCACAAAAACAAGCAGTTAAACAATACACTTCTTTCAACAAAAATGATAACTAAACTCGATAACGATAAATCATCGGCTACCGGAGTAACGGCTGAAACACGGCCGGCTTAAAATTATGACAGTTGGCCGGGTTACCTTCCACTCCAATGATTTCGCCAAATGTCATATTGTCGCTTCTCGTTTGCGTTTCTCCGATACAGAGCCCCAAAGCCCCCCAGCGATTTACTCTTTTGGCTCTAGCTTTTGAACCGACTTGTATAATTTAATGAAATTTAAAATTAACTATATTACAGTAGATGGTTTACATCGTCAGGGAAGTCAGGAACGGACTTGCCAACACATCGTTGGTCCAAGATTTTGACCGGTGTCATTTGACAGAGCTGAAAACCGATTTTTTAGATACTCTAGTTATTAAATTAAATTAACAATGTCATTGGTCTCTTCATAATATACTTACATCTTAATATTAACCCACTAAGGATGAAGGTTTATGCCATCGAAACATGTATGGGCATATAATATAAATTTATTTTATTAAATTAGTGGAGCAGACTTTGTGTTTTATTCCATAAATAAAATATCACTCCACTGTGAGATGGACTACTTCCATAAAATTATTACAATTACAACTACAAATATTTACATAAATTATTGAAAATGACCTCCATTATTTTCAATACAACGATGGATTGCTCTCAAGAAATAATTCTTTACATTTACGAATATTTCAGGTGTTTCTCGTAAATCGTTTACTACTCTTCTAACATTAAATATAATCTCATTTGAATCACTGCATGGAGTTTCATATACCTCGTCTTGAATGTGACCCCAAAAAAAGAAGTTCATCGGGGTAATATAAGGACTGTTTGGAGGCTACAGGATTGTGCCTTTCCTTCCAATCCATTTGATAAATTTTTGGTTCAAATAATCGCTAACTTCCCGAATATTATGCGGGGGAGCCCCATCCTGCTGTCACACAATAGCTGCTACCTCGTTTAAAGGAAGATTTTTCATAAAACTATCTATATCATTTTGAAGAAAATTAAGGTATCTAGGGCCACTTAATGGGCCTCTATACAATAACGGTCCAATTATTTTAGAACCAAAAACCCCACATCAGACATTTATAGACTGCCATCCTTGGTGTCTAACTTCTCGTATCACATGTGGATTTTCTATGGACCAGTGACGAGTATTTTGCGAAGCGTTGGAAAGCAGCTTTCATAAGTCCATAAGATATTATTAAGAAATTGGGGATTTTCTTCGATTTTACCTCTGGAGAATTGAAGACGTCTTGGGAAATCTCGTTGTTGCAATTTTGAACCGGCATTATTTTGAACGGCTTATACCCAAAATCGTGAACAGTTCTCGAAATCGTTCCATAGGAATATCCAATGTTATCAATAGAAGTTCCAATTATTGATGTATTAGGATATGCGTTGAAATATCCCAAATATATTTCCGCCTGTTCCTCGGTTCTCACAAGTCTGGTCCTGACTTTTTTTATATTTCTAAGCGACCTATGCTACATTAATTTTAGATATTTTCCTTCTAATCGTTATTTTAGAAGGTACTCTCTGATTGGGAAACTTTCGTCGATATGCCCTAACAGTTGCGGTGGCACTTTTATTGTTTTCAATATAAAGCTCAACCATTTGGAACCTCTGTTCTTCAATAAAGTTCGTTTTGATTTTGACAACAAAGGAATATTTTGACGTAAGACAATATTTAAAAGACATATCAAAGGTAAGGCCGGTAACAAGTAACTCGGAAATTTAACCGCAAAAAAGTTATAAAATAGCATTTGGGGTGCATATTCTTTTACCTAAAAAAAAATTAAATATAGAATCTAAATACCTATCAATATACAGGGTGTTCCATAAGAAAGTGTATGCCTGGACGGGGAAAACGAAAGACCCTGTATATATAAAAAATGAACAGATAAAAATTTTACTTCAATGCAAGAAATTTATGTATTTAACTTTTTTCTTTAACTCTTAAGGCAACGTTATAATATCAAACTAAAATGTGGACACGATAAGTAGATCACACGATACCATATTTGCATTATTTTCCCAAGAGACACGTCTTCCAACGAATTATTCAAATTTTGCTGCAAAAAATTTATTATAAACCTTTGTTGGTGTTTGTCTTGAATTATGGCGTGCGGATTTTCATCAGCCCAAAAATATAAATTGTGTGAATTTACCATGCCATCTTTTGTAAAACCGGCTTCATCGGTCTCCTTGGAGGTCCCTCACCGCCACGTCGCGACAGGAATGACCCTGAATAAAAAATTTCGAAAATTAATTCCTCTACTCTAATAATTACTTTCTAATGATCTTTAATCTGTTTCCCTTAGGCTCCGATCAACTCTTTGAAAGGTTTTTTGACTTGGCAATGTTCGGGCCGGAAATCTTTCAGAATAAAGTCTTATTGCATTCGAAGAGTTGGACAGCGCTTCACCATAAATTAAATGCGTATCAGCATATTCTGCGTACGAATATTCTTCCATTTTTCAAAATTACTTTTACTTGAAGGCGGTTTTGACAAGTTCCGTCAATAGTTATTCATTATGTAGGTATTAACAGTAACAACCTGATTTTTACCCGTTTGTGTTTAGCATTAGTAACTTTTGAGCGTTTCGCATAAAAACCGATTTATCTCGAAAGCCGCCAATTGTATCAAAATAAATTAAGAGTACTTTTTTTGAAGACGAATGACCAGGGTATTTAAAAAATCAGTTTTCAGCTCTGTCAAATGACACCGGTCAAAATCTTGGACCAACGGTGTGGCGGCAAGTCCGTTCCTGACTTCTCTGACGATATAAAACATGTAATGTAGTATGGTTTAATGACTCTTTATGAGCTCTATAAAATATTAAAATTTCATTAAATTGTAGAAGTCGTATCAAAAGTTAGAGCCAAAAAAGTAAATTGTTGGGTACCCCTTTAGGGCTCCGTATCTCCGTTAAGGGGCACTTTAGGAATTTTTTTCTATGACAAGTTAGGGTTATCTTTACCTCCTCTGTATGCTACCGAGAAATTAGGAGGTACTTACGGGACAGCCCATATTTTTTTATTTATTCAAGATGGCGCCCCGTCGGCATCTTTGAAAACTGGGTTAAGAATTTATAGACTGAAAAGGTAGTATTTTAATTGTTCTAAAACTTACCAAAATTTTATTATTCTCACATTCGTAAATAAAAAGAAAGGGGGAAAGACTTTATACGCGACCTGTATGTTTCAAAGGGCATTAAGGTTTAGATGATGGCAGGTTTAATCAGGGGCGGATGGACTACCTAAGACCGGCCCGGGCAATCACTTGCTAAAACCGGCCCACAAATTACAACAAAAAATAATACCATTCATTATTTTGCGATGTTTATTACTAACCTAATAAAATAGTAAACAAAACTAAAAATATTTCTAATAGAATTAACTCCTTCTATTTTAATTTTTTTACAACAAAATCTAAATCTAAATTTTACAACTGAGATAAAATAGTATTTGTGTAATAGCAGTCTACATTTTATCAAAATAGACAATTAAAAATAAAGGATATTTTAAATTATAAGATTAACAATCTACCTAAGAAACTAGATGATCCTGCTAGCTCATTAATGAACTCCTTATTGTCGATTGTCCATAAGATTTCTTTTTCAATATTCATTATCATAAATGATTCCAAATGTTCATCGCTTAAAGAATTGCGTAGTCGGTTCTTGATGTATTTTAAAATAGAGAAACTTCTCTCGCATGACACTTGGGTGCCAGGCAAAGTTAAAATATATTGGTAGACTACATATAAGCATGGATAGGCATTCTGATACATTGGATAGGCATTCTGATACATATTGTATTTCATTATTGCTAGATAGCAACAATGTACACAACTTCTACAGAGACTACTAGGACTTTTTTCTTGACATTTATAGGTTGTTTGTGAATCTATAACATCTGGGTCATCTTCGTCAGTTATCTCCTCATAATCTGCCAAAGTATCTTTTTGGAAGGATTCATTTAAAGTCATCTTATAAATATCCCAATTCAATACAAAATGGCACAATTCTTCCTTAATATTTGACACTTGGGCACATTCTTTAAATTGTAAAATTTTCTTTAAAATGCTCTGCAAGCTACTTTCAAAAATACCATTGGTTTTGATTGTATTAAAATTTATAGGATTGAAAATGGACATATCTGCACATACGTTTATATTTCTGTTATATCGGTTTTCCATTGACATAATGGCGGTATCCATTATAACATTGACCGTTTCTATTTTAAATTTGTCTTTCGAATTACTAACAGCTTCATCACTGCAATTTTCGTCGAAGAATTTCTTGACTTTTCGTATTTTCGTAACTGGAAACTTATCTTCGATGTCAAAACTAATATCTCTTTTCTTCATTTCACTATTAGCCCAAGTTAGAAAAATTGGTGTTGACTTTTCAAAAGCCTCAAAATCTCGTTGAATTCTTTTTAACTCGGCCGTTGACGTTTTAGTCATGGCATTTGCTTTCAACAAATCCAAACCTCTAGTCTGTAGATGTATTGAAAGTGATAGAAAACAGTTTTAAAAACACCTGGGAAAGAAAGATATTTTCGTATTTAAGGAATTGCTGTTTTAAGTTTTCTGCAGTAGATCGGATATCAGGATTTAAGTCAAGGTTTTGTGAAATACTTGACAATAATTCAAGAACATCTAAGTATAATCTCCAAAAATCTTCTCCAACTCTTTTTCTTTAGACCACCATCTGGTTTGTTCAGTTACTCCAAATTTTCTCCTTTTTTTGTCACAAGAAATAGATGACCAAACATCAATCCTCTTATACGATTCACGAAAGAAGGTGGCGATAAGGATAATCTATTTCAGAAAATTTACATTAGTCGAATTTGTCAAGTCGACAAGAACACCATAATATATAACAAATTCGAAAAAAACTAGTAAAGGTAAAGGTATATGTCACGTATCTTATGGTACAAATTCTCTTAACCTATTTTTTAAATCAGTCACACATAAAATTCCTAGTGAAAAATAATTTCTTGGCAGAGCCACAAGCAAATTAAAAAAACAAAACATGGGTATAATGATTCTTCTTCACTAAATCAAATAGCCAACAAAAATTTACTGTTATTCATTAAAAAGTTAACATAACTTTTATTTGGGCTACTCAATAATACTCACGCTATAAATCACTTTGGCAAACCCTGTAACTTTTGTATACAACTTTTTGTATCCCTTGTAATGTGGATGCTATCGAAGACGAGCATCTTATTGACGCACCTCGTAATAAACATAACATTCTATCTCTACGGTCTCTACCATTAAGTTTCTTATAAATCGTGATACTTTTCTTTTAGGCATAATATCAGTTTTTTTGTGTAACATGAATACAATAGTTCTTTCGTCCTGTTTTGCCCCACACAGGACTTAAAAATGGACTATTTTATTCGTCACTGTAAATGTCGGCTCCTTCCTAAAACTGGACCCACTTGCAACCAACTTTTTGATTTTACCTTAAATCAAAAATGTAACAACCATTTCAAAGCAACATTTTCTTTTTTAGGATGTTTGCCTAGTTAGATCAAATAAATGTTCTACCTTGCGCTTGAAAAGATTCTTTCTAAAACGGAATCAGACAAACCTGTGCTGGTCTAACGTTGTTTCAAAAGAAGTTGGCTCTGGATGCGACTGTTTGTATCATTATAAATATAGGATTCATTTGTAGAACTTTAGGTTGCATTATTTATTCTCTGTAATGGACTATCCACCTTAATAGTCAAATAAAAATTTAACAACTTAAAAAAACAAACATATTTCTATACTCAATTACCGTTAACTCTTCGGGACTTGATCTGCATGACCTTTAATATTCAAGAAAATATTCAAAAGCGACTGCTTCGCCGCCATCTTTAATACAAAATATTACACAAACGATTAAGCAAAACTTTTTGATTTAGTTACTTAATCCCTTTACTAATTTTCTTTGACTAATATGGAATAATGGAATACAATATTTTTTGGAGGCAATCAAGAAAGTTTTATATCTAAGTTCGTAACAATATTGGTTCATGACTTAAATTCTGGAGATCATAGAATATTTTATAGAGAAAAATATATTCAGTTCCCTCTAAGTGAATTTATTTGAATTTCAAAATGGATAGTCTATTATCTGTTTTTACGAAACTTTCAGATTCGTCAGTCAATTAAATCCAGAGAAAGCAGTTGAATTCGGCAAAATTTGATTGGCTTTGACCGGTTTGAAACTTTTGTTCAATCACACCTAATCTATCTATTACCGTATAGAGTGTCTTAAAAATTCGATTTCTTAGTCTGTGTTTATCTTTGGCGATTAGACGAAATCGCTATATCTACTATAAGCATTAATTTTGTGACACTCGTGTATACGATTTATAATAAGTGGCTCATTTGTGTGACAAAGTAATAAAATAGGGTCTACTATTATAAGACATCAAAAAAAAAGTTTTACAAAAGTTGTAGAGTATAAGCAAATATATAATTTAAAACTATTTTCAAGTATAGAGGGTGGCACAGAAAAGTAAAACAATAAATATATATATTTTTTGAAATTGAACGCCCTTAATTATATTTTACAATATTTTTGGATTTTACATAAAATTACAATTATTTTTAATAAAAGTATCGACTTTTGAAAAAAGACATTTTTGAACTTTAATTGACAGCTTCTAGCTTTTTAGCGGAACGTCTTTTATTTGATTATCTTCCCAAAAATATAAATTTCTGATTAAACCGGAAGTACAGGGCTCCTATTTTTCGATGTAATTGCAAGGTATCTCGGTAACTAGTAAAGATAGAGACTTGCGGTTTTTGCATTACTGCATTACTTATTCGTGAAACAAAAGATGGTGCAAACAGAATTGTCATAGCTTTCTTAGTTTTTAAGCTCCCATTTAAAATATCATAAAATCTCGAAAAATAGGACTCCCAGAAAAAAAAGTAAGCGCGCCACTGAATTCTGTTTTAAAAATTCTCTTAGGAACAGTTTTCAATTTTTTGATAAGTTAAAGGATAACTGAAATACAGGGGGTGGTCAAAAAGCAAACATTTTCGGAAACCCTGTAGCTTAAAATCTAACAAATATATGACAATTCTGTTTGCGGAATCTTTTGTTTTACGAAAAAGTAATGAAAAAACCGCAAACCATGTACTTCCAGTTTAACCAGTAAAATAGGGACATGTAAGCCGTATGCTCTAAGCTAAGTCGTACCGTTAGAAAGCTAGAAACTGTCAAGGTTTAAGAATGTCAATTTTCAAAAGTCGATATATCTCGGAAACGATTAAATTTAGACTAATTAAAAGATAATTATAATTTTTATATAGAATATATCATAATATCTTTTGATTGTCCTACCTTTCTGAACAATTGTGCTGTATACTTCAAAATATTTTTAGAATATATATTTACTTACACCCCCTACAACTTTTGTAAAAACTTTTTTTTGATATCTTATATATAATATTCTGAGTACCTATATATTAAAGCATATATATTACTTTGTCACACACATGGGCCTTCCAGTAGTATGTAGTTTATAGTCACAGAAAACAGAAGCAATTCTGTTTTCTGTGCTTATAGTTTATGACTTATGTTTACCTTAAATTACACTTAGGTATATTTATTATCTACTATTAATTAGAATTATATTGATATGTATAACCTTCCTAATCTTCCATATATAGCACATTTTTTGTTCTTTGTTTGATGGAGTTGTATGCATATATATACCTATACTTATCGATTATAAAATAATTATATTTATGCAACATATATTTTATTGTAGTTTGGTAGAAATATATTCTTATATTGTCTGGCAATAATAAAATATTTTACAACAAGTGCATTACATTATTGTCCCATATATGTTACTAGGTAAACTAGTGAATATTGGGGAGTGCAGCAAATGAAAGAGTACTCTTTAAAGTTATTCCAAGCTTTCGGAAATCATATATTTCATTTCCATCCTCAGGGAGACTACAATTTATATAAATTAAGATTAGGAAACCTCATTAGAACAATAAATAAATGATTTTACTTACAACTTTTTTGAGATTGTTCATAAGGATGTTCGTAGAATTAATATAGGACATGCGAGAAGAAAACGTGTTGAAACCCAAGTCAGTTACAATTAAAATCAAAAATTGGAGACAATACTAAAAACATTGTATATGGACGTAGAAACACACAATTTAAAATAAAATCAAAATTTTGATGTTCACATTTTGAAAATTCGTTACTAATTTGAAATTATGGAATTATTTAGCGGGAAATCATGACTTGCGTGCCTCCATTTTAAGTGACTGGTAGGTTAGGAAATACTGTCATTTTAACATGTCATTAAAATTGTCAAAAATATTTTTAATGCGGTTTACAATAAGAATAATATTAAATAGAGAGAATTACGGATTTAAGTGTTATCGTGCAGCAAACCTGAAAAATCGTTAAAATGCATTTATGAGGTTCGAACTATTATCATTAGTATTGATTGTACGTAAGTTTTTATCTAAGTGGAGCAGATATGAATAAATTACACTTAAATGTTGGATATCTGTTCTTTTGTTCATACTATTGGGTTCTTGAGCAATAAATGTCATTTCCAAAAACAGTCTTTTTTTATAATTATTTTGTGAGGTTAGAATCTCAGCTGAATTAAAATTAATGTTATGGTCCATATTATTTGCATGTTCAGCAAGGGCACATCTCTCTGGATGGTGTCTACAGTCACTCTTGTGGTTAGTGATTCTGCTAGACAAGGGCCTAGTAGTTTGGCCTATGTATACTTTATTACAGTCTGCACAAGGGATTTTGTAGACAACATCTGATAGTTGGTTAGAGTGTGTTTTGTCTTTAAGTTTGGAGTGAATAGAGTTTATTGTAAGTACAGGCTTGTATGCAATCTTTATATCATTGATTTCTCTGAATAGTCTAGAAAGTTTTGGAGTGATATCTCTTATGTAAGGCAATGAAGTGAACTTATAGTTTATAGTCGCTTCAGTTATATTTCTGTTTGTATTATTGACAATGTTCACGTTGGGTGCTTGTGTTAGAGTGGAGGACGTGCTGAATAGTATCTTTTTTACCAGTGTGGCAGGGTATGAATTATTAATGAACAGATTGAGGAGGATGTTAAGATTCTTATTTAGGAAAGATGGGTGTGAAATTTTCGAAACTCTCGTTTTCATTTGTTTTATTAGGTTCACTTTAATACTATGTTTATGGTAGGAATGGTAGTTTAGATATCTACCTGCACTACAAGGTTTTTGGTACCAGTCTATGGCAATTGTGTTGTCTATATTGCGCAATATAGACAACACAATTGCCATAGACTGGTACCAAAAACCTTGTAGTGCAGGTAGATATCTAAACTACCATTCCTACCATAAACATAGTATTAAAGTGAACCTAATAAAACAAATGAAAACGAGAGTTTCGAAAATTTCACACCCATCTTTCCTAAATAAGAATCTTAACATCCTCCTCAATCTGTTCATTAATAATTCATACCCTGCCACACTGGTAAAAAAGATACTATTCAGCACGTCCTCCACTCTAACACAAGCACCCAACGTGAACATTGTCAATAATACAAACAGAAATATAACTGAAGCGACTATAAACTATAAGTTCACTTCATTGCCTTACATAAGAGATATCACTCCAAAACTTTCTAGACTATTCAGAGAAATCAATGATATAAAGATTGCATACAAGCCTGTACTTACAATAAACTCTATTCACTCCAAACTTAAAGACAAAACACACTCTAACCAACTATCAGATGTTGTCTACAAAATCCCTTGAGCAGACTGTAATAAAGTATACATAGGCCAAACTACTAGGCCCTTGTCTAGCAGAATCACTAACCACAAGAGTGACTGTAGACACCATCCAGAGAGATGTGCCCTTGCTGAACATGCAAATAATATGGACCATAACATTAATTTTAATTCAGCTGAGATTCTAACCTCACAAAATAATTATAAAAAAAGACTGTTTTTGGAAATGACATTTATTGCTCAAGAACCCAATAGTATGAACAAAAGAACAGATATCCAACATTTAAGTGTAATTTATTCATATCTGCTCCACTTAGATAAAAACTTACGTACAATCAATACTAATGATAATAGTTCGAACCTCATATAAATGCATTTTAACGATTTTTCAGGTTTGCTGCACGATAACACTTAAATCCGTAATTCTCTCTATTTAATATTATTCTTATTGTAAACCGCATTAAAAATATTTTTGACAATTTTAATGACATGTTAAAATGACAGTATTTCCTAACCTACCAGTCACTTAAAATGGAGGCACGCAAGTCATGATTTCCCGCTAAATAATTCCATAATTTCAAATTAGTAACGAATTTTCAAAATGTGAACATCAAAATTTTGATTTTATTTTAAATTGTGTGTTTCTACGTCCATATACAATGTTTTTAGTATTGTCTCCAATTTTTGATTTTAATTGTAACTGACTTGGGTTTCAACACGTTTTCTTCTCGCATGTCCTATATTAATTCTACGAACATCCTTATGAACAATCTCAAAAAAGTTGTAAGTAAAATCATTTATTTATTGTTCTAATGAGGTTTCCTAATCTTAATTTATATAAATTGTAGTCTCCCTGAGGATGGAAATGAAATATATGATTTCCGAAAGCTTGGAATAACTTTAAAGAGTACTCTTTCATTTGCTGCACTCCCCAATATTCACTAGTTTATCTCTTAACTAGTCAGCAACGACTACCCTCTCGATATGTTACTAGGTATGTTACACGCCTACTTTTAATTCTGCTAACTTTTTAAGTAGGTCGGCTCTTTTATTTAAATGCCCTCTATTCAACGTCATAAAGTGAGCCCAGGTATACCTACCTAATAGTAGGATCATATTTTTTCATAGGTAGGTACCTATAGCTATCTTGTTTTTGCTTATCGTTGTTACTTATTACTAAAATAGAACTGTATCTGCTATAGCTTGAATTTGGCTCGAAATAGGTGTTTAGTTTCTGATGTTTCTTGTTAGGTACTGGGTACTGGGTATCAAGTACCTAATTATTTCTAAAAAATCTTAAAAACAACCTATATATTACAGAGTTTTTTTTTAAATTGTATACTTTTCATTACCTATTGAATATCGAATCTAAGGCATCCTTTATTAGTCATTTATAGGCACTTTGCTTGTTAAGAGTTCATCACCGCAAGTATACCACCGGTGAACATAGCGCATATAAATTAAATACAATTTCCTCCGTTCAGTCATAACAGATTTCCGAGGAAACGGGTGAACTATATTACTTCGGTGAAAGGGATTTTGAAAGGCAACCCTATTATGGAGGTTTGTCTTGGAATACATTTTTCTATATGATTTTCGTTCTCGAAATATCTATAGGCTAAAGAATATTTACCACTATTGGAAGTACATACTTTAAACATTATTTTCTCCATAGAACATAGAATAATCCTTAACTAAAAATGTGTTTCAAGGCAAGCAGTCAAACACACAGTAAGTCTTTAGCTTTCCAATGATACCGCACTTGTATTTTTTAAGTAAGAATTACTCGAGATTTATATATGTTTTGGTACTTAACGGTTGTGATGTTCTGTCACAGAGTAGACATGTTCTAATTCCACTTTAGAATGGCTACTTGTCCGCTAGCTCTTCTTTTTATGTAAAGGCATTTATTACTTACTAGACGTTACACCAGCTCCATATTAGTATTATTACAATAAAACTATTCCCAAAATAGAGAACACTAAAAACTAATTATCCACGACAACGCTATTAATAATAACAATGGCGTAACATAAAAGAATAAATTTTTATAAACTCATGAATCATTATAGGTAAATAACAGCGGGCACTCTAACCTAACGTAAAAAATAGATTTTCAGGAACTTACAGTTCAGTGACATGGTAATTGACGACTAGGGTAAACAAAAACACACGTGAAGTAAAGTAAGTCATCAGGACTAATCAGGAGGTGACAGGGACGTACTCGGTATACGGGTATAGGTGTATTTTGAGCTTGTTTTAATGTGTTGAAAGTAAAGTTGTATTGACTTAGGTAGGTATTCAGGGATATTCCAAGCAACTGGGTCTGAGATGTGGTTGATTTTCTTGACAGAGTGGTGAGGAAAAGGAATTCTGTCAAATCTTGGCAAGATGAAACTCTTAAGAGTGTTAAAAGGAAAAAAGGGCCTCCGGGAAAAATGTAATTTGTGTTGCCTACGGTCGTAATCATATCATTGGGAGGAGGTATGAACTTATACTGAACCTCAGACGAACAAACCAGTACGTAAAGGCCGCGGCGCAGCTTGCGTCAACTGATGCAAATCATTCGACTTCAGTTCATACTTGGTTCACACACTATGTGTAGCATGAGTCTTGAAACTTGAAACCCGAAAAGAGCCAATGAAAGCATGTAGTCAACGCATGCATCGCCGCATGTTGCAGCGTGTATGGGCGGCTTTAGACCATGATATTCATATTTTAAAGTTGTGAGTTTAGTTCCTGTGTTCGTGGCGCTATCTGTGAGCGGTGACTGGTTGGCAACACTGATGACTAACCTCTTATTTATTTTGTGTTTTGTGCTCAAAACATGACAGTTGACAGTGCAGTGACAGAAGGTTGACGAAATTCGACCAAGTTTTGTTCTGTATTTAAAAAAACTGTGACTGTGACTAGCAAACTTAGGTGAAAAGCAGGTTTTGCAAGACATTTTTAATTTATTATTAAATTTCTCACAATTAGATAAGGTACGTACATTATGTCATATATTTTAAGCTTACATCATTAAAAAAAAGTTGGGTTAGGTCAAAGAGACTTTTTAGTTTGGTGCCTCTATCTCATAATATCCTTCGAAAGGTAATAAAGTGCATAATTTGTAACAGGTTATAATATCGTTTAACTAATAGATCCTAACGATCGCAAATAAAACATTTACGCATTTTCGGTATGTACCCACATGTTCTAAAAGTGTTTACAAACCTATTAATTACTGTTTAGTGTTTATAATACATACCTACTGTAATTACTGTAGCTAGGAAATATGGTGTCTACATAGTCTACAACCCCCGCTATTTAGTCCAAATTTTTTGAGTGAGTATGCTGTTTTTATTTTCCTTTACATCTAATCTAATGGCATGGAATGGATTTATGCAGGCCAATTAAGAAGAAGTTAAATTAAGTTATAAGGATTAAATATGTACACGTTTGTTATTGTGGCATTTATGCAAATCGCCTAACATTAAAAAAAGTCACAGTGTGAATAATCGCCTAACATCAGAAAAAGTCACGGTCTCAATTATTGGTCTAGTGTCCAGTGAGCAAAGGTAGGTGGTTTTACCAATACCAATAATTAAGACCTTATTTTTCTTTAGGTAATTGTTAGGGTAGGTATGTGCATAATTACAAACATTTATATGCTAATCATAATTTAATTAAATTTGTCTTAATTGATTTGCATTTAACATTTAAAAACTAATAATTAATTGATATGGATTTTGATGTTGACCTAATAAGGTAGACAGCTAGGCATATTTTATTAGGAAATGTATATACCTAGCTGTTTCTTTAAAGGCACTAGTTTTCTCTGTGTAATTGAACTTTTAAGGAAGCCTAACTTGACCTTAGGGTGGTCAAATCCCGTCTCTATTCTCTCTATGTACCTACACAACCTTTTAATAGATTACAGGATTTTAGAATTGGACCTACTAGGCTCTTAGAGTTGAGTTTCCAACAAATACAGCAAAAACTGTTTATTTTTTAATGTTAATTACCAAAATTAATTTCTCATTTTGACAATTTACCTACCTGGTTGGACATATTAACCAGATTTTGTAGAGTTTGTATTATTATTTACACATACCTAAAGATAAAATATATAATTATTACACAACTTTTTTCTATTAAAATTAAGGCTATTGGACTTTTTGTCTAGCACTTAAAACGCCTCAACAAAAGTTAGTTAAAATTGGCTACACCCCCATTATTTGTCCTCAAGTCCCATGCACCGGCATGCATGACATCAGTAAAGTCGGAGGTTTGTTCAAATGAATACTCATTGTTATCATCTGTGTAAAACAGTGTCCTAATTACTGACAAACAAAGATATAAGGTAGTTTTAATTTATTTCAATGAACCCATTCAATAATAATTATACCCTCTAAACAATATCCATAAGATCAATAAGATAGATAATAATATACAATTTTTTCATAAAGAGGAAATACATTTAGTTTTTGGTGACTCTAAAAATTTTTACAACAATTAAGTAAAGTTCCTGCTTGATGGATTACAATTTTGGAATTATTCAAATTACAGAAAATAATATTTAGGTTTATTATCATAATTAGGCTATACGGTTTACAGAATGCAGCTTGGTATTTTGAAATTATCAATTTAACAAAAAAGTTGTTTATGCAACTAGTGTGGAAAATGCTTGCTTGGAGTATTGTTGGTATGAGATCTTCTGAGTTAAATAGTCCAGGCGTCAGCCGTTATTAACAATTTCCTACAAATTATTTTTTTCCCTTTTTCTTTTTTTTTGAAACAGCTAAATAATGCCGTTGGATTTTTTTTGTCAATAGGACTTAAAACGGCTTCACAATAGATTTTTAAAGTTGTTTAAAATATGGCGCGCCCTAAAGGAATTTTGTGCATGTGTTTTGCTTTAGTTTTAAACACTGAGAACAATTTTTTTTCATTATTTAAAAATTAAATTTTTAATAAAGCATGGGAAAACGCATTATGATTTCCAATATGCCTTAGATTTTGATATTAAATAATAAAAAGTATATACCTAAACCTAACTAGAGTAGAGATGTAAAATTCTCGTTAATAGTCTTTTGGAGAATATTCTCAAGTTAGAGAATTTTCTGAGAATGGTAAGAAAATCGCTAGAAATAAAATGTTTACATTACATTATGGTACATTTTTTGTATTAAAAATATTTCCAAACGTTACTTTTTGGTTTTGTGATACCCTTTAATTTATTTTACTCCATGTTTTTATACTTATAGACGGTATAAACTGAGCCGAACGGAACGCCAAAATAAAACTAGTCTCACCACATCATTTACAATTCACACAGCTGTATACGAATATATACGTTCGCGCTTCTAGGGGATTTCCCTGAATTACTGTTATACTCGGATTTCCCTAGAAGCGCCGACGTAAAACACTGTTACCAGAGTTATAGAAAAGGTTAGAAAAGGTCAAAACTTTAAAAATTATTGCAAAATGTATTAAAGTAGATTATGTAGAAAAACTTCTGTAGAGAATATTCTCGAGAATATTTTCCTCTCATCTCTCTAAACTAGAGATTTAAAATTTCCAGAAAAATTGAATGCCGGAAAAAAACCTTTTTCCAGAAAAATTGGAAAAAAAAAGGAAATTTTGGGAAAAATTAGGTAATCGTTTTCTATAAACTAGAAAAAAATGTTTTAATTACTAGACTTGCTGTGTATTAATAAATATAAGTATTTCAAATAATATTTATAAATTGTTTTGATTAAAAAATGCATGTTATTAACAGGCATTTAAAAATGCTCAGGCAGGAAAATACTCAAAAATAAAATAAAAAGCAAGAAGCTAATTCTTTGGCATCTACTAATAAGTCACTGAGGCCTTTGTCAGATCGATATTGTTTTACAAATTCATTGAGGTTATTTAAACTTTCGCAAGCCTGGGAAATATTAAATATTTTCGACTGCAGAATTTTAGTAACAACATCCACTTTACTTAGAATCTTGTACCACAAGACTACCATACACACAAACTCATAATTTTTAATTTTTTTACCTAGGGAGGTACCTAGCTAGATGTTTTGTAGTATTCTCAAAATTATTTCTGGATAAAATTTCATAAAGAGGATCGTAAATTTCGCCCAACTGAAATCTTAGAGGGGTTATTGCATCAATTATTCTGCTAGACCATCTAGTATCTGACAAAGGCTTTAATGTCAGACTTGAAATGTTACTTTTCAAAACAGACCACCGATTGGTTGAGGCGGAAAAAAAATTATATAATTCTTGAACAGTTGAAAAAAAATCTTTACTAGAAATATTGGATTTCACAGCATCGTTTATGACAAGGTTCAAACTGTGGTTACAACAAGATACAAACATTGCTCGTGGATTAATGTCTAAAATTCTTGTTTGTACACCTTGATGTTTACCCTTCATATTTGAACCATTATCATAACCTTGGCCGCACATATTATAAATGTCTAAACCACAATTCTCCAAAGTTTTTAGTAAAAAGTTGGTTAAACCTTCACCTGTTTACCTGTTGTATCACTTATAGGACGAAATGTTAAAAAACGTTCTTTGACACTAAATTTATTGTTTTTTTAAATTAACGTATCTTAAGCAAACAGAAATCTGCTCCTGGCGGCTCACATCAGGAGTACAATCAAGTAATATAGAAAAATACTTTACTTCTTAACTTTAAAAAATATTATTTCTTATATTGTCACCTATTAATTTAATGGTTTCGTTTTGAATGTGATCTCCAAGGTGTAGTGGAATCTTTTTTTGAGATATATTAATATGTGCAGACATGACTGGATTAAATTTTGCTATCATTTCTATACATTTTAAAAAACTTCCATTATTTCTTTCAAATAATTTGTTACTAGGACCACGAAAAGCCAAGTTTTGTTCAGCCAAAAATTGAATAGTATTAATTATTCTTTCAATGACACTGCGCCAATGTTTAGTTTCATGTTTTAATAAATTTTGCATTTCCGTATCAACGGTTCGATTAGTTTTTAATCTTTCTAGTAAATCTGACCAGACAGGTAAATTTTGAAAATGAGATTTACTTTTTTCGTGGATTTTCAAATGTTTGCTTAAATGATGCCAATCATTGAAACCGTTTTGGTTACTTACTTTAGTGTTTTTAAAAGTCGATGGATTGTTGGGGTAGGGTTATTGAATATTTTACAGCAGAAGCAGAAAACTGCATTTTTTGTAAACCAATGACGCTGAATCTTTTCACCATTTAACAAAATTCGATTATATTTAAAATATATATCGGAAAACTTACATCCACTTTTGTCTTTAGGATACGTAATTTTATTTTGATAATGCATTGGACCTTTTTTTGACAAGTTCTTGTACCTGGATTGGAGACAATACACTCGGCCAAAGACCTGGATCGTTAGAAAGGGGCGCTTCTTCGGATAATTCGTCTTGCTTACTCGAACATGATGGTACCGACACTGACTGAAACGTACCAGGATCTAATTCTTTTAGATCTTCATCCTCATTAGCTTGCTTTTCTAGTTCTGATGGCAAGTTTGATTTTGTTGAATGTAGAAAATCACTGTTATCAGAAGTAGTGTCTTGTGTGGTCTTTCGAAAAAGTTACTAAATTTCAAATTGGTTTTCTCCAAGTTTTCGCTTGTTAAGCAAGTTTTGGTAACCAGACAATTTATTTTCTTCTTCTCTGGCCATCTAAATAAAATAAATAAATAATAATAAAATAAAATAAAAATATTAATCACTAAGTTCTTGTTTCATAAACAAAAGTTATTAAAAAGAAAAACAGTTATTTGCATCCCTGTTAATTAATTTACTTAATCACTTACTTACCCTATTTGTAATTATTTTTCACAATTGCGGTAGATACGGAATAGCAAATAAGGCAATCTATACGTCTTACGCGCTTATTAAGACAAGAATGAAAAATTAACCTGCTACATCGATTACGAACACGCAAAATTTTGCAAGTTTAAAAAAGCGCGCGGAACGCACGCGGATTTTCGCGCCCCCACAGGAAGAGGAGTAGTATAATTTCACCACTGGTACTGGTCGCCGACCGGCGGTCGGTGTTGGTGGATAATGCATTTTCACCACCGGTATTCATAGATATTTTTTTTGGTTTTATGTTAATTTGTGTTGAAGGCCTGGCGCCTTTAAGGCCTTGGCGCCGTCGTGCGCCGCACGACCTTGCCCATATGGACGGCTCGTCCCTGCCTGTAGCAAATCGAAATTTGTGTCTCTAGTATAGAATTTAGATACCAAGTGAGCTGAGTTGTAGAACCCTGTATACATTTATTGACGAGTTCTACGCATCTGGTTGGTAATGTCAGCCATCAGGTATGAGGGTTTAATTCGAGTTTTTGAACCTAAAAAAGTAGGTACGTAAATACTATCGTCAATCTTCTACATCTTAAATTACAATTATTGCAACTTAACTACCTATTGCAGGCTGCATACATTCACAATAAAATTATGTAATGTATAATAACTAGAATAATATCTCTTAAGATAAGCAAGTCATTTCTATTTTATCCAAGCTCGTTATTACCGGTTATGTTTTTATATATAAAAAAAACTGTGTTGTTGAAAGCTAAAAATAATATCTACAATTTGTCAGTTTTGTAACAATCTAATTCTAATCGTATAGTGACTACAGAACTGTTTCTTTTTCATATTAATGATGAAAGTGATTATCTATGGAAATGTACTGGTAGAGAAGGGTTAATTCTGTTGATATACGAATTTATATGGCTCAATATCTAGTTCTCAATTGTCTCGATTTTTTTAAAAATAGGGAATTATAGATAGAAAAATAATCAGAGTTTCTTTGGATCCCTGTTGATATAGTCAAATCTGGTCTTATCTGGCGGGTTTACGATTTAACAAAGACATACTTTCAATTTTTCTTTTCTTTTATTGCGTTTAATCATACTAACCAAATAAAATCCGTCAGACAAATATGACAGACTTATGCAGTTTTGGCATGAAAGAAAAGGATAGGTATTTAATTTTCAGCGATTCACAAAAGTTTGTACCTGCCCAAGTACCTGCCACCTTCGTCTTGATTTAAAGATGTCAGTTTTGTGACTTTGACAGTTTGTGACAAAATGAAAAAATTTTCTGGGTTTTTGCATCCCCAAGCAAAAAAAATGGTACTTAATTTGATAAGCTATTTCGAAAATGCAAGAAAAAGTGGAAATTCGCCAACTAATATTCAGGAAACAGCAGCCAAAGCACTGGGAATTAGTTTAAGGGCTGTGCAGAGAATTGCGCATGAAAAAGAACATAACATAATACCCAAGAATACTAAAAAATGTAAACGAAGAAAGCCAAAGACTGAGGATTTAAGCGAAAATATTAAAATAGGAGTTCAAAATGTGATTTACGATTCATACAGATCAAAAACCAATGTAACTCTTCCAGTTTTACAAGAAACATTAAAAATTCGGGGTGTTTTGGAAATTGGAATTGAAGCGCTATCAAAATTAATAAAAAAGTTAGGTTTTCGCTATAAAAAATACTGTAACCGAAGATTTTTATGTGAGCAGCCACAGATAGTGAGTCAGCGTGTTCAGTTTTTAAAAAATTATACGGAGAATTACAAATCGAAATTTAGAAAAGTGGTATTTTTAGACGAAACGTGGATATTTTCAAATGGAAGTGGTTCAAAATCTTGGCAAGATGATTCTGTGAAAAGCGTGAAAAGGAAAAAGGGATGTGGCACGGGAAAGCGGTTCATTACTTTACATGCTGGTTCTGTAACAGGATATGTTCCAGGTGCAAGCTTAATTTTTTCTTCAACATCAAAAAGTGCTGACTATCATGATAATATGAATTGCGAAATGTTTGAAAAATGGTTAAAAGTTCAATTGATACCAAATTTGGATTCTCCGTCTTTAATTGTATTAGAAAATGCATCATATCATTCAAGAATTTTAAATAAACAGCCTACTTCATCTTGGAGGAAAAATGATATTTATGAGTGGCTTGAAAAACACAACCAAAATCCTTCACCAAATATGCTTAAATCGGAACTCCTATCAATGGCAAAGTCTCTTAAAAAACCAAGAATATACGCGGTAGATGAAATATTGCGTGAATATGGCCATGAGGTTCTACGACTGCCGCCATATCATTGCCAGTTTAACGCAATAGAATTAATATGGGCCGGGGCAAAGTCTTATTATGAAAAACATGTAGGTGATGGTCTTAAATCCGACCAAGTACAAATAGTTTGGCAATATTCTTTGGATCATATTACACAAGAGTATTAGAAGAAATCAGTGGAACATACAGAAATATTAATAAGGGATTGGTGGGATCGAGAACAAGTACTAGATGTCGAAGTAGCGCCAATGATAATTGCTCCTTTCGAAGACGACGAGGACTTTTCAGATTTTATAAGTGACGATGACAGTTTTTAGTCTATAATTAGTTTATAAACGGTTTTCTTTGTTTACATTTTTTAGTATTCTTCGGTATTATATTATGCTTTCTGTCATGCACATTATTCTGCACAGTCCTTAAACTAATTCCCAGTGCTTTCGCTACGGTTTCCTGCATATTGGTTGGCCAATTTCCACTTTTTCTTTCATTTTCGAAATAGTTTATCAGATTAAACGCCATTGAATTTTTAGGTTTTAGTAGTAAAATTGTTAAAATAAATTACACTGTTTATTATTGTCGTTTTTAATAAATACATTTAAGGTATACTATTTACAGGGATGGCGAACCAATGGCACGCGACATAAAATTTTGGCTCGCCACCGATCACAAAGTTTACTATGAATGATTATATTACGAATTGCGACGGCACGTCTATGGCCTCATTAAACATTTCTTTAGAAAAAATGCACGTTAATACATAAAGATTCGCCACCCCTGTACTATTATGTACATAATTTTTGCAAAAATAATAATATTATATCTGGCTATCTTCACGACTTCACGACAGTTAAAATAATAAAACTATGTATCTTTTCTCCGGGTATATTGATACCTACATAGTCTCACAGCATTTTGATATAAGCTGTGGAATTTTCGAATTGATTTATATGATCCGTGACCTTTGGACCCGCATTTGAGACCGGTTTAGACTTTATACGTTTCTTTCTCCCACTTATTTTTAGCGGGGCGCTTATTGGCTTAACAGGGGCAAAATACGTGTAAAATAAATTTGGGATTTGATACCTCACCGGCTCTAGTAGCTTTTTCTCGTTGACTTTTGAAGTCGGTAACCTATTAAATTGGAAATATTTTTTTAGCCTGATATTACACAACAAAAATTTAGCCAATGTGTAATTTGATTTTTTTTTATATTTAATTTATTATTATCTGCTGAAATAAACTAAAATTTATTTAATTTATTTAACATTTCATCGACATTTTTGGTGGTCGCTAGTCAGGGGTTTTACTGTATATTGTTTATCTAATTTTCCACCATCATTTTGGTTATTAAAATTTGTTAAATGTAAAACTATTGTGTTAACCGTCTGCAATAATACGAACGCACCCCTGAGAAATTAATTTTGGAACGAGACCCGTCATTTTTATTATGACTGATAGTTTCAAGTTAACGGTTAACCTATTAACATTCAATTTTATGGAAAATCAGCTGTCCATATACGGCCATATTGGTTTTTATTTACAACATTTTGATGAGCTCTGGAATTTTCGAATTGATTCATATAATCGGTGACCTTTGGACCGGCCAGATAAGACCAGATTTGACTATAACAGGATTATTTTTTAATCTTTATTATCTCCGAATTAGCACAAATTGTGACTTTCACGTTTTATGTTACAACTTGTTTTGTATAGTGTATATCTATCCCCCAAAGTAATTTCAAGGTACATATTATCATATAAAGCATGTCCCAACAAACGAAATATACAGGTTGTTATTTAATAAGTGTCCGATATTTTACAGGACGATTCCTCAGTTATTTATAAGGTGAAAAGTTCATATAAGCATGGGTCCGCAAGCCCTTCATTTTTGAGATACAGGGTGTTACAATTTTTAACAGGAACAAAAAATATGTACGCCACTGCCGTTTTCTCTTTTGATAACACTGTTATGTAGGCACTTTATTGGCTATTGCAAAGAACATTTTCATAATTTTTCGATTTCGACTCTGTTTAGGAGATAAATGCTATTTTATCAAACTCTGATATGGGCATAGCGATATGCAAATAAATGCCATTTATTTCTTTATTATTATTTTTCTCGAGAACGATTGCTCTTACCGACTTCTACCAATTATGCCTTTTTCATGTAAAAATGATAAAAAAAAATCATTTTTTTGCTTAAAAATGTAATACAAGCCGTATAAAACAAAGTATAAAGACACGTAGGTGGCGCTCTCTACAAGTGGGAGCCATACTAACATCAAATTCGAATTTCGCATTTCAAAAAACCCCTAGATACCAATTTTCGTCCAAATATAGACTTTATTTCAAAAATTATTTAAAAAAAACAAAAATAAACACCCTGTATCTCAATGAACTTTTCACCTTATAAATAACTGAGGAATCGTCCTGTAAAATATCGGGCACTTATTAAATAACACCCTGTATAATCCCCTGTTCCTACATGATCAAGAAAATGTTTTTTTAAGACAAAAATATTTCTTAGTTTAGATAACGACTTTATAATAAATGTTAGTGCAAGAAGTCTTAGAATATCCGCTAGAATTGGGAGTTTAAAGATATACTGCAAACTTTATCAAATTAATCTGGCCATTTGGTTTCAACCAGAGCCATTGACTTAACACATACACATCAAATTAATCGGAAAATAAATGAGGAACTGTATTTTTTTAATATTTTATAATAAAAACGAAAATATATTGGTAGAAAAGGGCCAGTTCTGTTAAAAAACGAAAATTTACATAATATAGGATGTCCCAAAAAGGTGTTTTTTTTTGTAGCTCAAGGTCTCCGGGTGTGAAAAGTTTATTTTTCTTACATTTCTTTAGTCTTGTCGTCTCTTTTTGGTGTGTTGATTTTATATATAAAAAAGTTAATGTTGAAGAACAGAAGAACCGGATATAGTTATGGCGGGACACTCAATTTCCTTGACTTCATCAATTCATTTATTGGGCGTTAATTTGGATAGTCATATGTCTTGGCATAGTCACGTTGCGTCCATTGCTAAGGCAGTCTCGCGCCATAAAGGATTTATCCTGTAGTGCTGTGCCTTATCATAAAAAAAAAAAAAAATACAGGGTTGCAAAAAAGTTACGTGAAAATTAAGAATTTATCCATGTTTTCATAATAACACTATAGCGATGTTACTTTAATATTTTGTAGGGGATTTGAGGATTTTGGTTCGTTTTGGGCAAATTGTTTTTATTTTAATGTAGGTACCTATTTATGTATACCTAGTGTTCTTTTTTTTTCTGGTTATTATTAAGTAGTTATTATAATTCAGAATTTCTGGTTTGTCTTTTAAAACAAAAGTCAGACCCCAGTGGCGTGAAGCGTGTCTCCCTGTTTATGTGTTTACTTTTTCTACATATTAATATTATTTGAAATATTTAAAAATTCCACTGTGCGACTGGCTGTATGGCTTCTCAGCCAAATGCCCATTAAAAAAAAATCAGAATTGTTTAAAATAAGATTTGCTAATAAGAAATTATGTAATAAAGATTTTTTTGTTGTGTAGGTTTTTCGTAGATTCCTTTAACCTTTTTGACTTATTGCTGTTTTGATTTCGTACAGGGTGTAAGAGAAAGTCATGTAAAAATATAGCACTATGCTTTGTTGTCTTACAGTTAGAGCGATGTTAGTTAATATTTTTTAACGTTACGACCTACAATAAATGCTGATATTTTTGAACTCTGAAATACCAAGAGACTGAAATTTGGTTGGGAGTTAGGCAATACCCGGAGGCTCTAATCTTAGTTGCATATACAGGACAGTCATCTAAACTAAAACAACAGGTTGCCCTGTATATACATGATTACTTTTTTAGTTCATTTGCAAATTACGAAACTTCGTTAACAATATTTTCGAGGGAAACCAATACCTAAAGTCTGTGCGTTTTAAGAAGTCCGATATCGGATTAAATCACCAAGGGATGTTATCGCTTTTAAAACAGTAAGTCGGTTAAGTTACAATATCTTCGCACCTTCGCTATACCTACTTGATCACACCGAACATCCCACTGGTTTACTGTATTCTATTACTGGGCGAAATCAGAGGTTTCAAAACAAAATTATCTTAGAATTACGCGTTGAGCATAAATAATAATTAAATTATTTTGCTATTATTATAAAGCCATAGTTGTTTTGCTATTATTATAAAGCCATATTGTCGAGCAGATACACAAGGGCTCAACATACAGTATAATTATTTGCTTCATTTGTATAAAGAATTTGGGCCTAACGTAAATAAAAATTATTAAAAAAGATCGGAACAATGTGAGCAACAATGGCTATTGTAGTGGTTTTTTTTTTTTAAGTCCGCTAAAGTTGCTGTTCTATCAGTTCTCGTTGTGGTATTGATACCGTTTGATGTATATTTTATTTAATAAAATATTATGTCCCTGTGTTGTTATGGAGATGAATTATATTTATAATGACAATAATTCTAATTTTTTTTGAATAGGTAAGTTCTTTTATTCTCCAAATTAGTATTTAATACTTTTGTTTTTTTAAAGTGAAAACTTAACCTGTCATGTGAGGTGCGAATTTACTTGTTATACACAATGTTTGTTTTAATGGAATAGTGGTCTTGCGTGTCAATTTTATTTACAAATTTTATTTTTACTTCATATATTTTGATAAATGTGTTTTGTTCTCGTTTTCTCTAGTAATTGCTGTTATTAATGTATTGTGAATGCCCTAAAATGGGTATAAATTTATATACCTAGTTTTTTTTTTGATTGTCAACATATTTTTACCATAACAGTGTTCTTCCTTAAGGATTAACTGGAAATGTATGTTTGTTTTTAGCCTTGAAAAAGACCCAATATAGGTCGAAACGTCGGCAATTTCATAATAAAAGGAATTGTTTTTCTGTCCTAAACCCACTAAACCACACTCAAAAAAAGCTATTATTATAGTTAAATCTATATAATAATCGCTATTTTCCAAGAACCAATTAAAATTTGCTCAAGTGCGGGATGTTTAAATATGTTAAAGATTTTGTCAGGTATATACTTTTCCGATAATGACAGTATTTTGGGATTATTATAATTAAATCTTCATAATAATTACTATTTTCCAAGAAATAATTAAAATTTGCTGAAGTGCGGAATGGTATGTTCTACTTTATTTTAAATAAGTAGTTGTGCTTTTCACTTTTAGTTTGTTTCTCATTGTGTGTGAATTAAAATCAGTTATTAAGCAAAGTTATGGATTTTAAATGCCAGTTTGATATTTTCATCAACAAAAAAAACTGATGATTATCACGGCAATATGGATGCTGAAATTTTTGAGCATTGGTTGGAGGAAAAACTTTTAAAAAGTTTAGAAAAACCTTCCTTAATTGTTTTAGACAATGCCTCTTACCATACGAGACTCGAAGAGAAATTCCCTACAAGCAGCTGGAAAAAGAAAGAAATAAAAGAGTGGTTGTCAAAGAAAAACATAAACCATGAAAATTTATATTTAAAAAGTGAACTTTTAAGCAAGTGTAAAGAGCAGTCATTTAAAAAAAAGTATGTTGTTGACGAATTAGCCCTCAAATATGGACATCAAGTTTTGAGATTGCCGCCCTACCATTGTCATTACAACGCAATTGAATTGGTATGGGGTATTAGCAAGAACTATTATGACAAACATGCCTGTAAAAATATCGGTAAGCCTAGCGTTATAAAGTTATGGGAGGAGGCGCTTAGCCAAGCGGGCAAAGAAGAATGGCGGAAATGCATTGAACACACAGAAAAAATTATTTTTGAATCTTATGAGACAGAACAGGTTATAGACGAAGTAAGAAAGTTAATTATTACGAATGATGATGATGATGACGATGATGTTGATTCTAATGAGTCTGAAAGCATGGGTGAAATTTCAAATGCAGAGGAAGACTACTTTTAGTAGTACCTATCTACAAGTAGGTACGTTTTGTCGCAAGACTACAAAATCGGTTCTTTTTAGAACCAAAACTTTATAAAAAAGGATTCGTAAAACTAATTTGTCTGAATACTACAAAAGCTAAAAAATTATTATTTTTCTTTACCTAAACTAATTTTTTATTTACTTTAAATTATTTTATTTAGAAAATGTAATTCATCAACATCCAAAATTACCTTCAATATAATTTATTGTTTGAGAGCCACCGACATAATGCTCAAGAGGTTTTTTGGCTTAGCGGACTTCTTAAAACGCACAGACTTTATTTAATTTTAACCATGAAAATTATTTAGTTCTTTTACCCCTACAGGGTCACCCCAACTAATAATACCCCTAATGCGAAGGAGGTCAAGTATGCACAAGTTAAAAGGTTTTTTTTTTTAATTCTGTACATTTATATTTTAGTGTTTCCTTGCGAAGTTGTACTCTTTTTAATTAGGTGTTTCTTTTCAAATTAAGCACCCTCAATAACCTTAGATTGGTCGGTCGCGACAATAGTAAATCTTTTAAAAAATTTAGTTCTTTATAAAAAAAATGGATTTGTAGTTGTAATAAAAAAAAAAGAAACGCTGGAACTAGTAGTGTAAATTGTAGTAGTGTGTAACTGTGGGTAAAGTACTTCCCAACATATTTCGTTTGGTTCAGTGACTGCAATAAAACCCCTCATAAACTCGGCTTTCGCTTTTGCAGAGACGTATTAACCCACATTTATTTTTAATGCCAGTTTATAATAACAATAGATAGGTACATTACTTGATTTGTTATCAAAATTAATAAACTGTCTAATTAAGGTTTTCTAGAAATAACTTAATTATTAAGATATTTCTCAAAACTTTTTAGTTACAGGTACCTGTTTATAGCTTATATAAGTAGTAAACATATTATTCGAAATAGATTAGTACCTATCTATTTTACTTTGAAACAGTGTGTAATAAGTTAATATTAAAAGTATGTGGAGACCTTGGGAATCTTTAGCTAATGCGATATCTAGCTACCCTAAACATTTCAGGAAGCATTTATCTTCTGACGCCAAAGTGATCGTGAAAAATGTATGTGAATCGTTATTAAAGAGCGGCCACCCTAAAGTAATTGCCACTAAAAATACCAGTGAAATGACGAAAGTTCCATTATCGATGGTACGAGATATTATGCTAAAAGGACATTTTAAAAGAAAAGTTCGCAAAGATAACGGAAAAATGAAGTGCGTAGATGATTGTGACAAAGATGTTATTCGCAGGAAAATATACCAAATGTATCGAGAAAATGTTGTGTCCACGTTAGATCCTTTGAAAACACAATTAACAACTGACGATACAACGATATCATGTAGCAGGACAAGTCTTCACCGCGCTCTGCAAGAGATGGGATTTAAGTATAAAAGACAATAAGCAAGAGACAAATTATTATGGAGTCCGAAAGATTAAGAAAAATGAGATTTCTGTACCTTAGGGAAATAAAAAAGTTTAGATCCGAAAAATGCTCAATAGGTTATCTGGATGAAACGTGTTGTGACACTCATGAGACTGTGAAGAAGGGATGGGTCGATTTAACTTAAAAATGCCAAAATAAAGCCCCTTCAAATAAAGAATATCATTTAACTACAAAATCCGTTCCTGTGCAAAGCAGTACCCCTTATATCATTTCATTTCAGTAATATAAACAGTGATGTCAGCTGGGGCCAGGTAGATTTCGCTGGTTGGCACGCTCATCGACAGTTTTATATGGGTAATTTTACCAAGAAATTCTTTAAAAACGTAGGTTTGGCAATCGAACAGGTAACGGGGTTTCTTTGGGTGTTTACAATATAATAAAACTATTATTGCAGTTATTAGGTCAAACGAAATATGTTCGAATGGACTTTACAGGGTTTTCGCTTATATTTAGACCCCTATCTAGAGCGAAAACAATAGGAGATAGAAAAAAAACTTTAAATACAAAAGTTTTAGGATTTTTACTGAATCATCAGAATCCTAGCAAGTAATTTTCAAAAGATGATTACAATGCCGAAAAAAATAAGCAACTTGTGTTTTTTTAAATGGAACACCTTGTATCTATTTTATTATATTATTGGTTAGCTAGTATATAGATCTGGAAAAGGTATATTAAAAAATTGTTAACTAATATTGAACCGTATACAGTGGCGGAGTTTCACAGACGTAGTCTGTAGTGTGTTTTTTTTCTATGACGTAATAATACGTATTGCTTTGTAAGAAATCTGAAATATAGTATTATTAGTACCGTATAAACAAAAATTATTTTTAGCCAATAGAGGTTGGACTGAAAAACGTAGTACTTGGTGGAATATAGAGAAAGGAAAATAATAATTATTATAGAAATTGCTGATATTGGCTACATGCATAAATTCACACATCTCTTCATATTTTCGAAAGTGTTGACCAGCATCTCTGGAGAAATTTTACCACATTCTTGGATAATCCTTTCTTCTAACTGTTCTAAATTTTCAACTAGTGTTATAAAAATATTATTCTTTAAGTGAGGAATAATAAAGTAATCCATAACCGTCAAACAAGGTGATCTGGGTGGGAATTCCATGTCTGTTCAAAAACTGATTAATATGTTGTCGAAAAAACGATGGACAAGGAATCAACACAAAATCTACTGGACAGACTGGGATTAAACCATAGCAAATCTTTCATTGGCCCAGACCCGAACCTAAAAACAGCTACTTCTGATGAGCAGAGATCGGCTGAGAATTATCACAGGAATTCTGACAGGACACATGGCCGTCAAGAAGCACCTGCACCGTATGCAACTGTACAACGGAGACCTAAGCTGCAGGTTATGCGGGCGAGAAAGTGAAACGGTACAGCATATTATCTGCCATTGCGAGTCATTGGATCGGAAAAGGCAACAAGTACTCGGGCAAGCAAGACTAGAACCGGAGGAGGTTCCGACACTCTCCCCAGTTGACTTACACAAACTAGTGCAAGAAACTGGAATCAATAAGTGGGTGTAAGATAAAACTAGAGTGAGCCGAAGTGCGTCCGGCACTTGGACGGACCCCCGGAAGAAAAAAAACAGCCAACCAAACACCAATTTTTTGGGGCCGCAATGTGAACTCGACAAAAAAAATTGTGATTTTTCACTACTAAGAAAGAATAGTCCTGCATGTTCCATCTTCCCACTTTTTAAGACAGGCGTCTTACACATTTTGTTGGCGAATTTTGCGTTATTTCACGAACGTTTGCAACAAGTTCTTCTGTTCTTACAGATGGCCTTCCAGCTTCTTTTTGATGTTGTGTAGTTGCGTGAATTATTCAGGAAATCGGATAAATTACCGATGAATCAAATTATTGGTAACGACTGTTAAAAATGACTGACTGATTGATTGATAATGCTAGTAATTCCTGACACCCAACAGGTATTAAGCTCTATCGCTAAGCAGTACGGCCTTAGATGCAAAGCAAAACAGAAATTGTATTCTGAAATAAACTATTATTATTAGTATTAGTAACCAAAACTGACCTAGACCCAAGCTAAGAAATAAAAACATGAAATCGTAATCGCTTAAGCCGAAGTTTATGATATGATTGATTTATTATGACTCTCAGGAGTTTGCAAGGTCTGCCATTAATTAACAAACATTTTTTTTATCTACAATTACTCACTTTTTATACTAAATATTTTATTAACTTTCTTATCTATAAACAGCGTTAAATGCATAGTTTCTGTCAATTTCCATGGCAAATAAGATAATATGGTATGATTCGAATATTTGATCTTTGGCACCTTACAAAATTATTTTTAGCAATAATATAAATATTTAGTTTATTTTTGGAAAACGTGATTAATATTGTGAAAAATTGTTTATGTCGGAACGGGTTATTGAATTTTCTACATTTTTAGTTCTACCTCAACCGTTCTTAGAGAAGGATACATGTTAACTTTTCGCTGTGGGTTTTTGGGCTTTGAAAATGCAATGTTAGGTTAATTCAGATTAAATCTTTTAATTTACACAAGTATTTTTAGAATTTTGTTGAAGATAGATAAAAATTAACTTTTTTACTGTATGTGATTATTATAAATTTAAAACAATATAGCAATGAAAAAGCTTTGAATGTCAATTACCTAATACAGCCCCACAGAACATGAAAGGTTACCCGACACTACGCTTTCAGCTGCGGTATGGCAAATGCCCTTGTTTTGAATGCCTTATTTAGAATTAATGTCTATAAACAAGCCAAACGCTATACAGGGTGTTATTTAATAAGTGTCCGATATTTTACAGGACGATTCCTCAGTTATTTATAAGGTGAAGAGTTCATATCAGCATGGGTCCGCAAACCATTCATTTTTGATATACAGGGTGTTACAATTTTTAACAGTAACATAAAAGATGTACGCCACTGCCGTTCTCTGTTTTGATAACACTGTTATGTAGGCACTTTATTGGCTAATGCAAAGTACATTTTCATAATTTTTTGATTTCGGCTTTGTTTAGGAGATAAATGCTATTTTATCAAGCAAGGCATAGCGATATGCAAATAAATGCCATTTATTTCTTTATTATTCTTTTTCTCGAGAACGATTGCTCGTAGCGACTTCTACCAAGTATGCCTTCTTCATGTAAAAATGATGAAAAAATCAATTGTTTTGCTTAAAAATGTAATACAAGCACGTTAAAAAAGTTATGACTCCTCAAAAGGGTATTAAGACACTTAGGTGGCGCCCTCTACAAGTGGGAGCCATACTAACATCAAATTCGAATTTCGCATTTCAAAAATCCCCTAGATACCAATTTTCGTCCAAATATAGACATTATTTCAAAAATTATTTACGAAAAACAAAAATAATTTACGAAAAACAAAAATAAAAATAAATTTTTAACCCCCCCCTATATCTCAAAAATGAAGGGCTTATATGAACTTTTCACCTTATAAGTTAATTTCTTTTAAAAGAAGCCGTAGGGGTACATGGTAATTTTTCAACCTCATTGTAGGCACTGTTCTATTTGAACTAAAGAGCTAAACCTGAGCATAGATGGGATTTTTTAGATTTAGGGTGTTCTAAATTCTAAATTCTGATAGTAATACCAGACTGCATTTGAAGGACGTAAGTAACAATTACCAAAAATGTATCGATTGCCTTTGACGACGGGTTGTAAGTCAACTTACCACCCTTGGGTGGTAATAATTTATGCCATATAAAAACAATGATTTATAAAAATTGAGTAATATTAAGTGATATGAATATTAATAGTACAATTATTACAATTATGAACATTATTTACAAAATTTACCGGTCAAAGCTGTCCATAATTTCATGCGAAAAGTATCGAATTAAATTAATAAAAATCCAAGAATAAATTCTGCGGGGAGGAGAAAAAATGTTATATACTTCATGGGATGTAAGTAACATTTACTAGTCGAGAATGATTTTGCGCCCGAGCGACAGCGAGGGCTGGCAATAAAGTTCTTGTAGTATAAATAACCATTTGTTGAAATAGAAATAAAGGTCTGTCTTTACCACCAAATAACTTTATTTGCCCCTCTAGGGTAGAAAACAAGGGTTATAGAAAATACATAAAATGATGAAGAATTAAAATAAATTTCTTAACGTTGTACTAGTTTCGACTTTAGGGAAAGTCATCTTCAGCAACTAATCATTTAAGAAATTTTGTTATGAAAAGTAGTTAAAACAGTTGGGAGAACAATGGGTGATTCAACAATAAAATATAATGAAATGCAGATTATGCAACCATTGGAATAGACAGCAGCTTATTATAAGGACGATGTATCCCTATGCAATGGTAGGAGATGATTTAAACGCAAGTAGGATAAAAGACCCTAATCATAATATAGTGATTTAAGAATGTTGAAATTAGAACATGTTGTAAAAGAAGAAATTCATTCTTAATTTAAAATGAAACTGACTTAGTGAGGGGACATGTATATTGTTGTGGTGGATTAGATTATATGTAAATTAAATTAAATGAAATTGCTTCTCCTTAAAATTGTCAAAACGCAACTATGTCATTTCTGGTAAAAAATTTTGGGAATACATCAAGTGGTCATTATTCACATGTTATATTATTAAAATAAAATAAAATTTTTAGTAAATTAAATCATTGTATTAATGAAGGGGATGCTTGGTTTTAATTTTCTTCCTGTTACCAGGTGAAGAAATCATTTGATGAATTAACTTTATCATTAAAAATTAATGCGTGCTATTCAAGGCGAATGGCGTTGAAAAAAAACATTTTTGCAACGCCTAATCCACCACAACAATATACATGTCCCCTCACTAAGTCAGTTTCATTTTAAATTAAGAATGAATTTCTTCTTTTACAACATGTTCTAATTTCAACATTCTTAAATCAGTATATTATGATTAGGGTCTTTTATCCTACTTGCGTTTAAATCATCTCCTACCATTGCATAGGGATACATCGTCCTTATAATAAGCTGCTGTCTATTCCAATGGTTGCATAATCTGCATTTCATTATATTTTATTGTTGAATCACCCATTGTTCTCCCAACTGTTTTAACTACTTTTCATAACAAAATTTCTTAAATGATTAGTTGCTGAAGATGACTTTCCCTAAAGTCGAAACTAGTAAAACGTTAAGAAATTTATTTTAATTCTTCATCATTTTATGTATTTTTTATAACCCTTGTTTTCTACCCTAGAGGGGCAAATAAAGTTATTTGGTGGTAAAGACAGACCTTTATTTCTACTTACAATCTCGCCACAGAACATGGACTACTTCTTAAACATTTCTTGAAAGTTCGACAGGCCCAAAATATCTGTTAACCTTATTTCTTGGCTCTAAAAATAGAACGCTTATTGTATTTGTATTTGTAATATTTTAATTATAAGGCAGTAGAGTAAACATGAACAAAATATTACTAAATCAACAAAATTACAAGAAACCTTCAAACATTATCGACACATTAAAAACATCCTTCTTACGCTTTTAGCGTAGTTACTTCTGGTGCGTCTCTTATAATAGTCCAGCAGTAGTTGGTCAATATATCAGAACTCTATTTCTCCTGGTATCTTTTTTCCATTTTTGAAATATTTTGGTGAAATCCCCCCGTGTTCGTCGCTTATTGCTCCACAACTTTCTGTTGTGTTCACAACCATTCCAAGCATCCATTCATCACGCTTTTCTGGAGCAACTAATGGCGTGTTAGAAATGTGTTTGGATCCAGACTCGAAAGATCGTGGTGGCCATATTCTCTTGTAATGTTCTGATCGTGCTCGACTCTACCACTCACAAAGAAAACAGCAGTAATTGCTATATCCCAGTTGCATACCAAGCAAGAATGCAGCAACTTTTAGGTCTCCAGTAATCTGCCATTCATACTTTTTGTATTGTACACTTTCCAGTAATTAATTCATATATATTATTGCATGTTTCTTTCATTTGGACTGCATGGGCGATTCGAATTGATGGCAATGTGTTACCATGGCGAAAGTAACACAGCTTTAGGCCTTGAAAAGTCTGCAGTCTTGTAGATGATGACCTATGTTTAAGGCAGTCATTAAACCATCAATGTCCCTTACATACTACTAAGTTATTTTCCATTTTAAAAAGATGCTAGATCTTTGCTATATAGATATCTTTACTTTTTCTTGGAGTAAATTCCACTGTTGTAGCCGAGATGCCAATAGCTCAAATTTTTCTTTGGACAGATCCAAATCCTTATAAGACTACTTTAGCACTCATTGCTGGACAGTTCATGAACGAAAATCGGGATCTTGTGATGTTAATCGATCGTCTAAGTGACCTGATCCAATATTACCAGCACAAGAGTCAAGGGTGTATTCCTGTGGCGGGCTAGGAACAGGCAACTCCTCATTCTGAGCGGCGAATGGCAGATTATAGATTTGGAAATTGTATTGTATTCGTTTTCTTCTTAGTGATACCTTTGTTAATAGAAGGTGTCAAAACAAAAATAACAATCTGTAACGTGATCTGGAGATTCTTCCCAGACCCTAGGCACAGCAAAAACCATTCAACGCCCTTTTCCACTTAACAAACTACGATGATTGTTCGCACAATTGCTGCAACATTTATGAGGTGCCTAGGTTTTGTATTGATCTCCAATTCTGCAATCAAAATACAAGTCCACAAGTGATACGCTTTTTATTATAGAACTACTACTATAGACTACATTTTAGATTCTCAAAAGTGATATCACCACAAACATAACAAAAGTTATCTGATTAATTTACACACTCCCTGGTTTCTGAAAAATGAATATTTCTGAATAAGTTTACTAGTTAAATGCTAGTTCCTATATACAGACATATATCTAGATAATCCCTAGAGTAATAAATACGACATTAAATGAAGGTACAGGATGTCTCATTTTCTATACTTTTAGGGGATATTGGAGTTATTATCAAAGATAGAGAGTTGCGGTTTTCGCGTCAGTGTGCTACTTTTTAACAAAACGAAAGATTCTGGTGTCAAATTTGTCATGGCTACCCCCACTCCCGATTAACTGATCTGAGAATCGGCACAAGAGTTTCAATAAAACACGTCATCACGTCAATTATTGTTAAAATTTTGCGTTTAGCCATGGCCTACTGTCACAAAATAAATATAATCATCTATATATTTTTGAAAAGCCCATATTAAAAATAATATATAGGGCATCTCATTTAAAGAAAAATGGTTAATATCTGAAAAACTAACATTTATAGAAAAAAAACTGATTACGGTACTGAACTCTACGCAAAAGGTTCTATCAATATCAGTTTTTACCTTTTTGACAATTTAACGCACAACGAAAATATCAGGGGTGCCAAAAAGCGAAGTTTTTTAAAATCACCCTATAGATTTAAAACGAGCCATGGCAAATTTGACACCGTAATCTTTCGTTTCATTAAAAAGTAGCACGCTGACGCGAAAACCGCAACTCTCTATCTTTGATGATAACTCCAATAGACAGCCTAAGTCTGACGTCACAAGGGGCGTGTTTTTAAAAACCTTTTCAGACAAAAATAAGTTGTATTGAAAGTCGATAAAAGATTTTTGCAAGCTTGGTACACGTTTATAAGCGGCAAATTAGCAATTTTTTCAAATTATTTATATTTTTGGTGATATGATTGGCCCATTTACAGCCACAGATGTAGTAGGTAAGTGTTTCCTGAAAATATTTTATCGCTTCCTGAATAAGTTTGAGGTTTTGTTATTGTTTTTAAATTATTGTTGATTAAGACATAATGGTTAGTTTTTTTGCAAAATAAAGCTTATAGCAGTGTTTATTTATTAATATAAAGAAAACCCACTCTATAGCCTGAATAATTTTTATTATAGATTCAATATCTGCTAAAGTGATTTGTGTTTTGTGACCTGATTAAAAACATAGCGAACAGAAAATTGTCAAATTTGTTGTTTTTCCTGCAACGATAGAAGAAGGAAAAGCTCCGACATCATTTATAAGGTACCTAATAGTACAAATATTATTATCAAATAAAACGACTTCAGTCTACCTCCACATAATTTTATTATTAAGATCGTTATCCAACATGTTTCGGACATTTAAATGTCCATCTGCAGGGATACAGCAATTGATCTTGGTGGTTCAGTTTAGAAAATACGAAGTTCAAAAATGATAAGTCTTTGAGACTGAATCTAGACTTTGGTTCAAGGTGAAAAGTTTAACATTATAAAATTAAATAAAGTAATGACGTTGAAGGTAGAAAAATATTAAAAATTAAACTGAGGGGAAAGAAAATTTAGTATTTCGAAAGTTCACATCCTTCGTTGAAGTAAGAGAACCAGGTAATAAAGATTATTGGGCCAATGTGATTGTCAGTGAGGTTATTATGTTAGCTTTGAGCTATTTAGAGGGAAAATTGGGAATTCAGCTGAAAGAAACCTCATGCAATCACAATTGCTGGCGGGAAATGTGTTCACATTTTTCTACAATTGAGCATGGTTCAGTGAAGTTTCTTTGTGCCCCTTTTTTACTTTTTTTTCATAATGGCCTACACCTTTACTTAATAACTTCATTGACCAATGCCCTTTGTCTAGTAAGCTTTTAATTTTTAAATTATTTAAGAACCGGTACCAGTTTTTTAATATGTCATTTCCATAACCTTCACACTTTATCATGTGAAATCACATTTCCCGCCAGCAATTGTGATTGCATGAGGTTTCTTTCAGCTGAATTCCCAATTTTTCCTCTAAATAGCTCAAAGCTAACATAATAACCTCACTGACAATCACATTGGCCTAATAATCTTTATTACCTGGTTCTCTTACTTCAACGAAGGATGTGAACTTTCGAAATACTAAATTTTCTTTCCCCTCAGTTTAATTTTTAATATTTTTCTACCTTCAACGTCATTACTTTATTTAATTTTATAATGTTAAACTTTTCACCTTGAACCAAAGTCTAGATTCAGTCTCAAAGACTTATCATTTTTGAACTTCGTATTTTCTAAACTGAACCATCAAGATCAATTGCTGTATCCCTGAAGATGGACATTTAAATGTCCGAAACATGTTGGATAACGATCTTAATAATAAAATTATGTGGAGGTAGACTGAAGTCGTTTTATTTGATTATTTACCTCATCCATTATAAAAGCGGGTTGATTTTCACCTGATTATTCAGCGATAATCTCCCGCTCTCCGGTGAAAATCACCCTTGTCAAAAGTGAAAATCTCACCCGTCCGAAATCCAGCGATAATCTCCCGCTCTCCGGTGAAAATCACCCTGGTCAAAAGTGAAAATCTCACCCGTCAGAAATCGTTAGTTTTTTATTTGGTAAATAATCTTCAAAATACATTTCGGGATTGGGAAATAATCAGAAAATCATTCTCAGATTTTTTGCCATTAGGATTTTCCACGGCAAAAAATCTTCGGAATGATTTTCGATAATTTCCCTATCCCTTAATATATTACTACAGATTATATCAACTCCACTGAAAGAATGGACTACTTTTTCAAGTTTAAATATTATTATGTTAAAAAGAAGTAAATGCATTGGAGTCGAACCATGTTCTAAGGATGCAATTTGATTCAGATCGGAGAAGTTCAGACTATGATGAAAGACAAAAGTTATAATATTGTGGTAATTTAATATACAATCGTACATTTTTTTTTATATACTTGATGCTATATAATATTTTAATTGTAGGTTACACTAAACAAAACAGGTGACACAATATCAGTCAACTGTTCGTATTCTAGCAGGAATAAAATGCCATCAACGGCATTATTTGGACACTACTATATATCAGTCACTGATAGGGAGTGCCCCAAAAACTAAATCCAGCGAAGTTAAAACAGCTAAGGAGCTATATCCCAGTAAGCCTTATTGATACAGCTGTAGATCATCAGATTGTTCAGCAATTTTATAAGTACTGTAGGCCTTAACAACATTGAAGTTTGATGGAAATGAATTGTATTGAAATATTAAAAATTTAAATAAATAATAATTATTATTATTTTTATTACATTGTTTTATGACCTACATAATATATATTTTAAATTATATTACGTATAGCATTGATATCCCTGTGCATACAAGGACATGAGAATTGTTGTAACTAAAGCGTACTGAAAGTTTTTTAAGTTTTTGTAATTTTTTCAAATTTTGCCTTAAAAAGTACTTTTCTGCTTCTAACGATGCTCCTGAACTTCTAGTGACGTTTCTGGAACATGAAGGTACATCTTCTGCACTCGACGGTGCACTGGTGTGGGATCTATGAAGCTCTGATTTAAGCATGAGGCAAGATCTTCGGTAACATCTGACTGCTCACTAGTGGTTTTTTTTTTCTAAAAATAATTTAATATAATGTTGGCTTTGCTTTTCTATTAAAAGTTAAAAGAAACTATTAAATGTGCACATTTTTTACTTTAGTTATTAGGAGCGCGAACACGTTTTATATAATAAAAGCTATAACATACCTTTTTGCTGGAGATGTAATGTCAAATTGCCTTTTAGTGCTGAACTCAAATATTGTACCCCTATTTTTTCTGTCATTGTTCACAAACCGGCAGCTACAAACCAAGGAATGTTGGGAAGGTACTTTCCCTATCTTCTCTTCCACTATTGTAAAGCAAATAATAATCAATAGGAGGCCTACTTATGGCCGCAATGTGCTCCGGATAAGAAAAAAAAAAGCAAATAATTGTTTGACTCCAAGGCATGTATCCCTTTTTAACATAATAATCGATCTCTTAAGTACCTTACAGGTGATGTCCAGGCTCTCCTTTCTTTTATCTTTGCAGGGTAAACTACAAACTTACAAATTTTCTGTTCGCTATATTTGCAATTGGGTAACAAAACACATAACCACTTTAGCAGATATTGAATCTATAATAAAAATTATTTAGGCTGTAGACTGGGTTTACTTTATATTAATAAATAAACACTACCATAAGCTTTATTTTACAAAAGGTTCACAACTATGTCTTAGTAAACAACAATAACATAACCTCAAACTTATTCAGACTGCGATAAAATAATTTGAGGAAACACTTACCTCTATTTGTTGCTGTTAATAGGTCGGCAATATCACCAAAAATATACGTGTACTAAGGCTTGCAAACATTTCTTATGGGATTTTCAATGCAATTTATTTTTGTTTGGAAAGGTTTTTAAAAACACATCCCTTGTGACGTCATCACTTATACTGTCTATACCCCCTAAAAGTATTGAAAATGTGACACCCTGTACATGTACAGAGTAAATACATTTTATTACCAGTATCAAGAGAATCGGAGCCATATTGGACTTATGCTTGGTATATTCTTAATTAGGAGGGGTCAAAATATATAAGATTCAGCTCTTTTGACCTGGGATACATTTTAACTGTTGACCCGTGATTATTGTTCCAAAAATCATATTATAATCAATCTTATGATTGGCATTAACGGGATATTAATAAATTGTGGCTTTAATGATGGAATGTATGAGATGAGGCTTGAGCTTCCTTTCTGTTAATGATAAGTGTTTTTTTGAGGTGATAGTCAGGCTGTTTTCTGGTGGGTTTTAAACCGGCAAAGAGGGTCAAAGTAACGTTACGTTTCTCCATTTAATGGGTGTAAAATTACACAAATTACTTTTTATTACAACTTTCCGTAGGGCTAATGTATTTTTAGTTATTGTGCGGGAAAGATGAAAATGGCTATTATTATTACTTAGTAATTATTATAAAACGAAAAATATAAACTTCTTGTGTAACTGAAAACGACATCATGTTACCGATCGAGATAGGTGCTTCCTCAAACAAGGGGTGTTTTTATTGGTTATACCCAGGGTCTTCGCTATCGTCGCATGCCGTGGCAACGGTATCATCTGGTAAATTCTCAACAGCACTGAAATAATTTTTGACAGAAGGTGAAAAAGGGTTTACTCATGGAAGTTCCTGAAATGGTTTAATGCCAATTAAATGTTGTCATCTTTTATTAAGCTAATGAAAATTCCGTCAGTGAAATTTTATTATGTAAACAAGTTGATTGTTTGTGAGTAGTAAATTGATAATGTAATAGATAAAGATATCACGGCTCAATGTCTAGTTCGAAGGTCCATTGATTTATTAACTGAAACTAATTGACGAAATATTAAAAAATTATGGCAGTCCCTGTAACTTAAACTTTTATAATAAAATTACAGTAAGATACAGTAAAACAGTGACGTCTCGCGAATTAAAATACAGTAATGTTTGGATAATACGAACAAGAAATTGCTAGACCCCGTTCGGTGTACTAAAACGTTCGGATTATAGAATACATAGTGCATGGCATCTGTAATCCGGACATATTTGGATCTTATTATAACATAAAATAATATGTATGTGTATGTGTGGGTAGGTATATATAAAGAAAACTTCTGAGAAAATAAATGAAATTACAACCAATAGAGTAAACGTTAAAGTAATCAATCACAAAAAAAGTGTTTCTTTAATTTAGTCGTAGCTGCGTCTTCTTGTTTGTTGGAAGAAAGTCGTCCAGACTCCTTTGAGCAAATTTCTTTATGTTCGACGGCATTTTGTCGCATTCTTCTAGGAAGAACCACTCTATGCAATGGAAGTCAGGTTTCTTTCGCCGAACACAAGCAAGAATCGAAGGAAATTATCGCTTATCGACATTTTATGTGCAGATTCTTCTTCATCCTCATCATCATCCCAATTTTGATTCTCTGTAGTCACATTTGCAACGATCTCTTGATCTTCTAAGAAATCTATCTCTAGATTATGCTTTCCTTCACCTCTTGCCCATTTCACAATTTAGGTTTCTAGAATTGGATCATCGACAGATGAGATCAGAGGCATCATATCTTTATCCCATTACTTGATGTCTGTCTCAGTGGTAGGAAGCAGTTGGCACCATGCCTTTTTGGTCCATTTTTGTACCAACTGTGTCCAACATTGGGCTAAAGAAAAGACTACATCCTTCAGCGAAATGTTTTTCAAGCATTTAGTGATGTCGCCTTCCTCGTGCAGAAGAACTTCCTGCAGCAATCTTCTCGTGTAGGTGATTATAACATTTTGGATCATATTTTGGTCCATCGATTGAATAAGGGCGGTGCTGTTAGGCGGTAGAAACATTACAGTGATACGACCGCCATCAAGCCAATTCTTGATCTAACCTGTAAGCTGAGGCATTATCCAATACCAGAAGAGCTTTTTCCTGCAAGTTTTTCTTCTCAGGTGCTTTTTGACGTTTGGTACAAATTCGTTGTGGGCCCATACTTTGAAATGTCCTTATTAATCCATCGAAGTTTCGATAATAGTAAATGTTGCTGAACGGTCTTAGGATTTTTTGACTTGTCTATCATAAATCAAAATCAGTATCAAAATCCTTTATTAGTACTGGCATAAGCAGCCATCAGAGATGAATGTACACGTCATTGTATATTATGTACTACCAGGTAAAATTGCTATGTAGATAAGACATTTCTATCATTTAAAAATTCCGATACTGAGTAGTAATATTCCCCCACCAGAAATTGCTTAATTTTCTTTTTAAATTTGTTTTCATTTCTAAGTCTAATTTCTTGGTAATTTATTAAATAAAATGGGGCCAGCATAATCTGGTGATTTTCCGAATTTTGTTAGATTGTCTTTTATTATAGATACATTACTTGCATTTCTGGTTGGGTACTTATGGAAAAAGGAGTTGGATATAAATTTACTTTAATTTTTTTTTCACATACATTAGTAATTTAAACAAATATATGCATGGGAATGTCATAATCTTCTTATTTAAGAACAAAGGCCTACAGCTCTCTGTCATTCTCAATCCATAAATTAGACGAATCACCCGCTTTCGAATTAAAAATATTCTCCTAGAGCCAACCGAGTTTCCTCAAAGTTTAACGTTATAGCTGAGATGACTATAAACCAAAGAATAATATACCTGCAACAGTACCATTTTCTCAAGTAAGCGCCTTAGTTAAAGAATGGCAAAGTATGCAGTGCTGCATTTCTTGGCAACATTGTCCACATGGAATTCCCATGTTAGGAATTGGTTCACATGCAAGCCCAAAAATTTGCAGCTTTCCGCAGCACTCGCTGAGTTCACAATTGTAGTTGGTGAATTAGTTCTGCATCTAAAGCTAACCAACACTGTCTTCTGAATGTTCAGAATCAGATTGTTTCTTCTACACCATTCATCGAAGCCACTGACGACACTCAAAACGAGGTTTTGGAGCTCACCAGGACTCTGCGCCATGATCACTACTGATGAATCATCAGCAAACATGATGACTTTACCGTTACGGATATTATTTGTCATTTCATTCATAAAAATAAGAAAGAGCATAGGTCCCAGCACAGATCCCTGGGGCACTACTATGTCGCTCTCCGCCATGTCAGACACCTGGTTCTTAACTTGTACATACAAATTTATATTTGTTAGATAGGAGGATAGGAACAAGCAACCGCAGTTGTGTTGGCCACTTCATTTGCATAAGATATAATTGCGATTCGATATTGCGTGTACCAGCGTCTTCTCAGGATGCAGCGCCAGTATAAAGAGAATTCATCCGCGGTATAAATTGCACTGGAGAAAAATCGAGTTCTTTTATATTTTTTGCAGTTTTATGCGAAAATATTCCACGGCATTTTCATCACTCGACAGCTTTTCGCCTATAATTTTCAACGACCTAATTCTAACTCAATGTTTGAACCGCTTTTGCAACCGTCCTCGACTCGCTTCTGAGTCTGCATCGCCATCATTTATTTTCACGCAACAATAGCAGAAATTGGTGCTTAAATGTGTGTGTATATTACATGTTCTACATCAGAAAATTCGTCTTCACGCATAGTTTTTCTCGTTCCTGCTTGTTTTTCACTGCGCGACACATATCGAAGAATTTCTTTGTCTTGATGTCTCTGGTAGTGAACTTCTTGATATTGAACGAACCGCCAGACTAGTTTAGTGAACATCCAGAATCTATTTCACGCAAAATCTCAGCCTTTTGTTTAAGCGTTATTGTGACATGCTGTCGTTTGGAACCCACAAAGTTTGCACGATTCTTCTGAGGCCTGCACGCAAGCTGAGACTTATGAAAGACGTTTCTCATACTCCCGTTAGAGGCGCCCGCATACGCAAAGATTAATAAGTAGTACTATGCAAGACCATATAGTTAGAGCCGCGGTTACAAAAATGCCTTGGAACTCCCAAACGGATGAGAAGCACGTTTTTGTATAGTTAGAGTGTCGTTCTCGAAATCCGTGTTGCCGAGTAGGGGTCTGGCGCTCGGCGGTGAGCGGCTATAATATTTTTTCCAAATTTTGACCAGCGGTTTAAAAAAATATTTCCCAAACGGATGAAAATTACTGGAGGGCATCTAGGCAACCCCCCAATTACCGGAAAAATATTTTCATCCGATTTGATCCTTGCCGTAACCTCCAATACAATTAAATGGACCCAAACTCCGAAATTAAAAAAAAAATCAGCCGCATGCATGCAACCGGACTAAAATGAATCGTTATTATTTATCTTATTAAAAAAAAAAGTTTTCATCCAAAATGAGCCTGGCTAAACTATGCCAAATACAAAAAACCTCGCCAGCACGCGTGATTTTGATCCCGGAGTTCTCCGTAAATTTTCTGCGAGATTTAGATGGAAGTTTCGTAAACTTATTTGTCTCTGGTTTAAAAATATAAAAAAAAATGAAATACTCCCGAGAGGCGGTAAAATGTTGAGTGACTATTCAATGGTAAGTAAAAATTTTCATGCATGTTCTGGAAGATTTGGTCTTGGCCGCGATAAATTTGGATAAAAATAATTTTTTGATGTTCTGTAGGTGTCAAAGAACCTGTGTGCAAATTTTCATCCATGTTGGAATTACTTTATCAAATTTTGCCCATTTAAATTTTGAAAAACTGTAATAAAGCGATGGCGACACATGGAGCAAAAAAAATGTTTTTACATATTTTCAGACACGAACTCTAGCTCCCTGCCCAATTTCAAGTTTAAATGAGCAAATTTTTTTTCCCCCCTTTTTTCTATTTTTTTTTTAGCTCCTGGGAAGAGCTCTTTGCAAAGATCAAATCGGATGAAAATATTTTTCCGGTAATTGGGGGGTTGCCTAGATGCCCTCCAGTAATTTTCATCCGTTTGGGAAAAATTACTATATACATAAAATATTATAGCCGGTCACTGCCGAGCGCCAGACCCCTACTCGTCAACACGGATTTCGAGAACGACACTCGAACTATACAAGAACGTGCTTCTCATCCGTTTGGGAGTTCCAAGGCATTTTTGTCGCCGCGGCTCTAACTAATAGAATATAGAGAGAGGAAAATAAAAATAATAGCAATTGCTGATATCATATTTTCGAAAGCGTTGACCAGCATTTCTGGAGAAATGTTACCACATTCTCGGATAATCCTTTCTTCTAACTGTTCTAAATTCTCAACTGGTGTTTTAAAATATTGTTCTTTACATGAGGAAAAATAAAGTAATCCATAACCGACAAACAAGGTGATCTGGGTTGGAATTCAATGTCTGTTCGAAAACTGATCAGTCGGTCGTCGACAAAATTGCGTAAGTAGTTAATAGTTTCGGCGGATGTATGGGCTGTTGCACCGTCCAGTTGAAAATAACCAAAACGTTCTTCATCGTTAAGTAATCGCTCCACAAATTTCAAAATATTATCCTTTTACTGCCTTATACTGATTGTATTGCCACTTACTATTTACTCTAACCCCGTTTCGAAAATACGCTTCAACCATGATTTTGTGTGCTGTTTCGTAAAACCCATTGGGGAATTATTCAAGGAATTGGATAAATTAGCGATGAGTCGAATTACTTGTAAGTACTGTTAAATATGACGGAATAACTGATTGATATTGCTGGTATTTACTGACACTCAATTACAGATTACAGAATACACTAATGAGGTATTTGGATTATCCAAACATTACTGTAATATCTAGGTAAAGCCACATTAAATTGAGAAATTAAATGAATCTAAACAACATTTGAACCAGTTCAAAGGAAATTTTACTTTATCTTTAAAGGTTTATACTTTACAACTACTGTACGAATTTTAGCAACCACGACTTTTTTAGGCTCTCAAATGTGCACAAACTTTTCAATGTTTTTTTTTTTTTAGTTACGTTTCCCCCATCCTTATTGACGTGAAGATGGTAAATGTAACATGAGCTCGCGAGTAGAAGAGCTTCATAACAGGGGCTCGACAAATAAGTCTACGATTCCAGACAAGGTAGCAACGCTATTTTACAGCGGTGGGCTTCTATGCAGCAGCTACCCCAAGTCCGTTTTAATTTTTGCATTTGTCGTCATCGTGGGTTGTTGGTAAGTTTATAATTTATATTTGGTAGCCTAATTCCGGTTTTACATTGACAATTTCTTAATGAATTGATTTATAAGTTGAAGAAGAAATTTCAGTTATGTAAACGGGCAACTTCACGTCAAACAAATTGGTTCTTATCAATCGAGTTAGTTCGTGTTCCATTTTCCTGTTAATTTTTTGAGTGTCTTCGACAACCTAATCAAATATGAGATGTAAGGAAGATACTTATAGGTTAGTTTTAAGATTTGACAAATTAATTACACGTTTGATAGAATTTTACTATTAGGCAATCCAAACCAGGTTATGTTTGCTTGCCACGGTCATATTGGAGTCACAAAGTGCTTCCAATATGGCCGTCGACGGCAAACGTCAGAAAAACTAACCTTTATTTTTGCGTGTATGTCAGTTTGACGTGTAAACCGCGATTTTTGTTTTGTGTATTTTATTAAGTTATTGTTGTTCAATATGTGTTTTTTTTTCTGTTATTTATATTTAATAGTACTTAAAGTTGATGATGTTGTTGGAGATGTTAACAATGGCAAGTGTATATCTATACACAGCACAGGACTCGACTGTAAACTAAGCATTGAATCCGTGTATATTTGCTTTCAACGGCCATACTGAATTGTTCGTTGAATGTTTTTGAGTTCTGTGGAACGAATTCAATATGGCCGTGGCAGGCAAATTGTAATTTGACACATTGTTGGATTGCCTAATTGACCTCCAGCCAACCTCACTTTGAAACACTACCTATGTGGGTAATACATCGTTGCACAGAGCAGTAAATTGTCCATCCAACCGTGCCAAGAAAAGTGAATTCGGGTGATAGGTTTGCGAGTTAGGTGGAAAAGATATGTGTTAAAACAACAAAAATTTAATACAATAGCAAACGAATACTACTTGATAAATGGCAATTATAATATGACATATAAATATGTATACAGTGAATCCCAGAAGTAATGCCTAAATTCATTTAAAATTCAGCTGTGTGTTTTTTTGGAAAAACGCTCGGACCCGTCGATTTTTATTTTTTAATGTCATTTTTTTATGGTAAATTCATGTATACAGGGTAGTCCAAAAATAAGTTACGACCATCAACTTATTTTTTAAATGAAAACATCTATTTTTTATTTCATTTTTGAATTTTGCATCGAATTCTAAGTATGTTTCATGTCCTATACATAAACTCAACAGTTATCGAGAAAATTGCGATTGGACATATTAATAAGTAAGACCTGTTTATTGACCTGTTTATTTAAAAAGAACAAAACAACAAATCAAATTAAATATTGAAAATGTGCGCCATTTACGGCTTGACAATATCCAAGGTGATCAATAAACTTTCTTTGCACGTTTTCAACCATTTGTGGAGTTATGGCACGCACTTCTCGGATCCTCTCTTTCAACTCCTGCAGATTGTTTGGCCTGTCAACAAATATTTTCGATTTGAGGCAACCCCACAAAAAGAAGTCACGCGAAGTTAGGTCTGGCGACTTAGCAGGCCATTCGATAGTCCTCTCCTTCCTATCCATCGACTGGAAACGGTTTCATCCAAAAATGTACGCACAGTGACAGCATAGTGCGGAGATGCACCATCCTCCTGGAACATCAGTTCGTTGTCAGGGGAGTTTGGGTCCAATGGATTTGGAAATAAAGCCTGTAATGCTGAAATTAATTCAAGTTGGAGAAATTCGAGATATACTTGTCCAGTTGTTAAAGAAAAATGGACCAATTACTCTTCCGCGCACTATTCCACACCACACATTTGTTTTTTGAGGGTACTAGCTGTGAACCTCCATCATCCAATGCTGATTTTCTGTTGCCCAATAACGACAATTTTGTCTGTTCACATTACCATTCAAACAGAACGTATCGATAACTGTTGAGTTTAGGTATAGGACATGGTACATGGAACATGCTTAGAATTCAATGCAAAATAAAAAATAGATGTTTTCATTTGAAAAAATGAAGTTGATGGTCGTAACTTATTTTTGGGCTACCCTGTATACATTTGTTACACAATTGTCAATATAGTTTAAAATTCGAAAGGTGAAAAAAATGGTATATACTTAAGCTAAGCGAACAGAAATGATCTTTACGGGACTGAAAATGGTTGTGTGCGTAGAATTGCCGTAGTATTCAATGAGAGGCATCCAGATAAAAACGTCGGCATAGTATGTAGGTAAGTTTGAAGAAACTGGATCTGTATTCAACAAAAAAAAATGCACAAGCCCGAGTTTTGGATAAAGCTTGCCAGATGAAGGTACTCTGTCAATTCGCTGAAAATCATACTTCTGCCTCTTGTTCGAAAGTCGCCAAGCTGACGAATACAAGACTGGTTTTTATTTCCTTCCAAGATACAAATTTTGCACGAACTCAACTAAGACAATTACGATAGAATAATATTTGCTTTGGCGACGCGTCAACTTTCTTCTTAAAAGGATTTGTTAACAAACACAATTGTAGATATTGGGATAATGGAACTCTCTGAGATTTTCGGGAAAGCCACACTCAATTTCCCCAGGAATGTTTGGGCAGGCATTCTTGGAGACGAAATTATTGGGCCAATATTTTCTAGAAGAAAATTTAACCGGTCAGTTGTAAACGCAAACTCAAAACTTAGCTTTATTATCTTAAAAAAAATAAAATTGTTTCATTGACAAAGCATGTACTTAAAAGGTAGAGCAGAAAGGCTAAAATAAAGTTAAAAGAAAAATATCTAAAGATATAATGGGTAAGACATTTACAGTGTATAAGACATGATATTAGAAATTTACAATTAACAATGAGGTAGGTACTGATATATTGTATAACCAGACACTTATTATAGGATTACACTTACGGGAATAAATAAAGAAGGAACAATAACAATTCATTTTCCACAATAAATAAAAACAAACCAAATAAACAAAATACAATAACCTGACAATGATCAGACACCAACCCAGAACAAAATAAATTTAGGGTTGTCGTCATAAAACTCATTTACGGTGTAATACGCCCTAGCAACGAGAAACTGTCTTGCTTGTCCTTTAAATTTCCCGTCATATTGAATTTGCCGAATATTCAGTGGCAGCGATTTAAAAAGTTTTCTGCCATTGTAGAAAATAGAGTATTTTATCAATTGGGAATTGGTAAGGCTACAGTGTGCGTGTTACGTAAAGCATATGTGAGTTGTTCTAATTTTAGCCTTCTTTCTTGCCAGACAAACCGTTTCAAGGATAAATAGACAAGCAACCGTTAGTATGTTGTGTTTAATAAAAAGTGGCTTACATGAGTCTCGAGGCTTAGCTTAACATAGAAACCTAATAGCTCTTTTTTGTAATCTGAATACCTTATTAAAATTGTAGTTAGAGCACGAACCCCAAAAACATATGCCGTACCTTAAGTGGGACTCTATTAGAGCCAAATAGACGTATGCATTTGAATCTATTGGGAAATGTACAATCTTGGGAATGTCAAGTGGATGAAAATGGCATCCTGGAAATCAATGAAGGAAATTTGCATTTTCAGCAAGAAGGAGCTCCTCCCCTACGCATTACCAGTTAGAGAGTGTCTTAACCAAAAATTCCCTGGCAAATGAATTGGCAGACGATGTGCAATAGAGTGGCCAGCAAGATCTCCCAACTTAACTTCTCTTGATTTTTTCTTTTGGGGCTACTTAAAAACTCAAGTTTATAAAATTTCAGAACATTTTCTAAAAAATTTAAATTTGGGGATTCAATATATTATTTCCCCTACTTATATTTCTTATTTTGAATAACTGAATAGATCATATTTATATAATAATATACATTTATTTCTTTTAATTTTTCGCTTCAATTTTGATTTAACAAATCCGATAATAAATTACTTTTTCTATTTTCTTTGATAAATGGTTATTGCTGTAAACTCAAACAATAAAGATAAGTTTGGTTAATTCAGTAAAATGAAAGGGAAACTGCTTATTTAATATGTAGACAGACCTCCTACTACAATACATTTTCCTAATATTTTTTGAAATTCTTTGTAGACAGACGCAATCATAACAAAAACGAAAAATTTAATTTACTTTAAATTAATGGCTAATATCATGGATCATGCCACTGCAGTTTCTTTCTTCTATCTTTTAGTTATTGGAACTGTTTATTTAATTGAGATGATGTATAATATTAATTTGTATTACTGAGGGAAAGGTAAAGAATGCCAAAGAAACCGAAATCATGATCTACTCACGATAAAAATAAGTTTTTGTAAAGAATATCCTTTTTTTTTAACACAGTAAGATTATTATTATTTGTCTAGTCTAAACAAACGACAAAAATTGCGTGTTTTCTTATACAACCATTAACATAAATAGGTGTATTATAATTATGTAGTTAGATTAATTGAATTTGATTTATATCAAGGCTACTTTTGAAAGTAGAAATTCTAATTGCGTTATTATATAAAATTACCCAATACCATAATTTGAAAATAGATTAAATAGTGTACCATCATTCATGCCCAATAACGAAGAAAATCGCTTATTTTTGTTCAATGCTTTATTTTGTTTAAAGTCATTATCATTTATATTATAGTATTATAGTATAATCTAAATGTTGATAACACCATAATGTTTTTTATTTGGGCGTTTACTTAAATTGTTCATGTTCACATTTTTCAGAAATTAAAATGACAGTAATCCTAAATTCCTTACGTCAAGCTTTATCTAATTGTATCAATTAAATGAAATACTCTGTTAATAATATAGGTATAGTAAAGTTTACATTATTTTGTTGGCCTTTTTTGCAATAAATCGCCTACCGCAATGAATAGGTGCAGGGTCGGCTTGAAAATATATCTATCTGCATATTGATTTATTTTTATTTTAAATTAAAAAGACATTTTAAACCAAATGAAAGTAAAGATCAATTATTATAATAATAATATTTAGAGACATAATAAGTACAATAAAAACTACGTTACGATTTAGACTACACACGAATACAAGATTAAAATTAAGTTTAAAGTTTAAATACAGTACAATGTGTGCACACACACGATAGTTTTACAATAATCAATTTAGGCAACTTAATTCTACTTTACTATAAATTTAGTTCATTGTCACTATCACTATGTTCATCTAAACTTATTATTAAGGGTTGAACATTATTGCTCATACACATATATTTGATGCAATACAAAGACCGATGCACGTCATACCCTTGGAGTGACGTCAATTATCGACAGTGGTGCCAGCTTGTAACCAAAATATTCGAGTGAGGGAATTACACAGTTTTCATAAAACAAAATAAATATACAAAAATTTTCCATAGTTTATATATTTATTTACTGCATAATACCTTTTACCATCTTGAATTATTTTCCGATACCATTCTCCAAAGTTTAGATGATAGCAAACCAACATTGGCAGTATTTCTAGATCTAGCCAAGGCTTTTGACACCGTTGACCACATCAAACTACTCCAAGAACTTGAGAAAATGGGTATTCGTGGAATGGCATTAAATCTAATAAAAAATTACTTGACAAACAGAAAACAAGTTGTAAAATTAGAGGAAATATGTAGTGACGAACTAACTGTACGGATTGGTATACCGCAGGGAGCCATTATAGGTCCACTTTTATTTGTTGTATTTGTCAATGATTTATTGGGTTTGGATCCCAATGCTCAAGTTATGTCATATGCAGATGACACCGCTATAATCATGACAGAGGATACTTGGCTGGGTCTGGAAACCAGAGTGAACAACGTCATTGACAACGTAACAAGTTGGTTAGGGCGGAATAGTTTGTCGCTGAACATTGAAAAAACTAAATATATTTTATCTATTATGGGTAAAAATAAAATTGCTGGTTATGTTTCACTATTTATTCAGTTACCTGACACGCGTGTTTCGACCCTTTCAGGTCATTTTCAAAGAAGTACTTCTAAAATATCCCGTTTTTTGTAAGTTTCTTCAAAATATGCATTACTATTTATCATAAAATTTTGGATTTTTTCTTTTTTACTTGACGACTATAATATTTGGCATTGTTCATTACCATAACGCTATTTTTGGGTATATTTTTAAGAAGACCATGTTCAAACCAATCTTCAAAAAGTGGTGCGTCAGTGTCTTGGTGGTAATCTAGAAAAGAAAGTTTTAAGCTGAAAGCAACAGATAGTTCGGAACAAATCCATTTTGTGAACCTGCGCGTATTGTTATTCTTTTGCCTTTGTTTAAAGGAGCGTTGGTTTGACATTTTTTTGAGAAATCATTTCAGTCTTTTCTTGCAGTGTCATGTGTATCGAACCATGTTTCGTCAAGGTAGATAATTGGTCTATTTTCTGCTCTATATTGTTTAATAGCCGTTAGATATGTATGACGCAATTCCCGTAAACGTTAAGATTCCATTGAAATGCTACAAGAAATGTTGGTTTGGTCGTGGGTAAGCCACTTTTTTAGGGAAACCAGGGTAGGTACAGATTATTCTTCATGCATTTAATAAATTTTCTTTCTTATAAACCCAAATCATTCTCGTCAATACAACAAAAAATATAACGCGCCGGTAAACCAAACACGAATGTAACAAAATTCACTCATCGGAAAACCAATTGGAACTAAAATTAATAAAAACCAATGTGCTATTTATATATTAGAGATGCAAATTCTCTATCACTAAACATTTCCAAAACAAATATAATTACATTTAAATGTTCTGTTGGGGATATTAATATGGGGACTCAGAGTTTAAACAGGGAATCGGAAAATAAGTTTTTGGGTGTATATATAGACGACAAGTTAAAGTTTGAGGCACACGTCCTATATCTGAGCAAAAAACTGGCTTCCAATTGTTACGCAATTAGGGTTATATCTAAGGATTTAGACTTGGAGATAAGAAAAAGTGCATATTTTTCACTAATAGAATCTCATCTGCGGTATGGAATATGTTTCTGGGGAAGTTGTCCGAAGTACCTGTTTAATATTCTATTTGTTTTACAAAAAAGGGCAATAAAATCTATTTTTAAATTAAAAATTAAAGATTCTAGTAAACCATACTTTTTATCGCATAAAATATTGACATTACCATGTTTGTTTTTGTTAGAGACCTGTTGTCTGATATTTAGAAAATTCAGAGATGAAATTAACTCAGTGTCAGTATACAATACGCGTCAGAAATATAGTACTAACTTGCCTATTCCTACATCTAGTCAAGTCAGGGGTTCAATTGTTTGTAGTGGTAAGAAGTTGTTTAATCATCTTCCTGTGCATGTCCGGGGAATAAATGGCGAAAGAAAGTTTAGAACAGAGGTCAAAGCACTACTGGCCACTAAAGCTTACTATTCAATTGATGAATTTTTGAATGATGTCTTCTGATTTAATGATGTGATAAGTTTTTTGTGTTGTTTGCTATCTTTCCTTTAATTGTTTTTTAATTTTTCTGCCGGGCCTGTTCTGAATGACGTCGTGATTTGTTTGACCGGCACTGCATTGGGTGGGTATTATCATAAAAAGTATTATTGTTATTGAGTTGTTGTCTGTGACTGCAATTTTTTATTACTGATATAACCGTCTTTACTTTTCCTGACACTTGCATTTTTAGTGAGAACTCTTTGGGCTTTTAATTCTTTCGTCCTCATATTTTTTTTATATCTTTTTGTTTGTGTAGTGCTGAGATTTTTAATTGTTGACGTTGTTGGTTATCATAGTATTTATAGTGTAATTGTACCTTTATTTTGTATCATTTATTTACTGTTTCTTCTAGGCTTTGTCAACGAAAGTTTACTTTTTAGACAATAAAGCATATTTTGATTTGATTTGATATTATTAGGTATTTATACCTACTTAAAATGGTATAGCAATTAGGAATAGATGTAGGTAATTTGTACTGCGACTCTGCCCGAAAAGATCTAAGTTATGGCCAGGGGAATAATTAGGGGTTTATGGCATTCAAAAGACCAACGGTGTAATGTAAACTTTACTATACAGTTTTATTGTAATCTTAGTAAAAAATACCCATTTATTTTTTTAGTCTTCCATTGGTAAATATACCATTGCCGCTTACATCACCACAGAAGGAATGGGTGTCCACAGTAAATTTTACAAATGCTATTGCACCAAACTGTTACGTCCAACAGGTCATTATAAAGGTCGCAGTTCTACCCTGGGAAGCTGATTTGACAGTCGGTGATGCTTTTAGGGCTCCTCTTTATGAAGCCTTTAAAGTTCTGGATGTTGTACGAAATTATCAAGACAAAATCAGGTTAGTTTCATTTAGGCTCCCGGACAAAATTAATGCACGAGAAAAATTTTGTGCCACTGTATTATACTTGTAACACTTTTATTTTCAACTTTTCGAAGAAAAGTAAAGCTTCATCATTGTTTAAAAACGTTCTACCTTATTTTAGTGAATTTTGGTGTTTAGTTTGACACTATAAAATGACGATTTCTAGTAGTATAGTGACCGGCTATAAATAAGCAGACGTGATGTCACGTGTGTAAATGTGACGGCACATGTAAACATTCCTACTGATTTTTTCTGTCATCAAACCCGAGTATTTTTATTAGGTAGATGACTGTATTTAGTGTGAATCTCCAAACAATTATTACTATTACCTCTATAAGGGTTGTAAAGTGTGATTTATATATTATAAATATAAACAACAATAGAATGTTTACAATTAGCATAATTATACCTACACCCCAATATTAAATTCCCACTTTATAAAACATTTTAAGATAGCGAAATACGTTTATGTAGTTTTTTATTGTTATTGTAATATAGTGGAAATTAGACAGAAAATGTGTCTCTCATTACGTGTATAATGGATTTTCATCAAGTAAAGGCCTGAACCATTCAATGCAGTTAGAATATCGTCAACGGTAACAGATAAGTGTAAGAAACTAGCATGGAAAGTTTGTAAGAAGCAAATAGGGATTGATAGATTATATACAGGGTGTTCAGTTCGAAATATCGAAGTTACTACTACTTTCTAGTAGACGCTACAACACCGCATTATCGAAAATATTTTAGCCAGTAAAAATGACCCTGGAACTAGTTCGCTATGAATACATGCATTTTTTTCTGCCTTTTGTAAAGGGATTTTTTTGAGTGCATCTCCTGTTAAAGTTTTTTCGTTTGCTCTGTTTTAGCCTAAAAACTCTGGGCCATGTGTGTCTTCATGTCGAAGCAGTAACGAAAAACAAAGGATTTTCTCAAGTTATGCCGCAGTACAGCTGTCTTGTCCTATCCCCGGCTAATCTTTGGCACCAAGATATCAACCAGTTTAGTCAAGATAGCACAATTTTAACAACTATATATAATCAACACGTAAGTCTGAAAAATAAAATATGATTGTATATGCATATAGTTAATGCAAAACAGTTTCCGATGCACGAGTGACATCAAATCAAATCAAAAATAGCTTTATTGTTATGAAAATTAGGTAATTTTGTTGACAAAGCACCTACATACTAAAACTAGTTCTAAAAAACAAAAAATTGAGAAGCAAGAAATACAAATAAGATAAATGGTATAAATGAGCAATTATGAATGGTAATATAATACAAACAACCTTGCACACAAAAGTTAAAATATAATTAGAGATTTCAATTAAATCAAATCAAATCAAAATATGCTTCATTGTCAGAAGTTTAAAAAAAAACAACGACTTGTTGACAAAGCAGTATAACGAAATTAAAATTAAATCTGTAAAATGTCTTAAATCCAAATCAGAACCTAATATAATTATTGTTCAATATTCATTAAAGAAACCAAGAAATAACAGATACAATTAAGAATATGTTAGGCCATGTATAACATTAAATCTAAGCAACAGAAAGACAAAGTCGATTATAAAAAAAAAATAGATGCAGTAAGATTAAAAATATGGTATTAAACATTACATAAGTCATTCATATCACATCACATGGTCCAAAAAATACTAATAAGCTTTTGACATTAAAAGTTTATTAAAAAACTTTCGTAGAAGTGCTTGTCAAGGTTAAATTTTTTCTATTGCCAGATTGTAACCACAATAACCAAGTGAAGGAATTGCAGTAGGTTTTTTTTTTATAAAACAAAATAAGTTTCGAGACAAATTTACATAAGTAAGCTCACATAATTTGTTTATTTTATTTTAAAAATCTCCCAGGATGACAATATATACCTACATTGTATTGAAATAGTCATGTAATTTTATTGTTACTTTTTTTTATATATGTTTTGGTTATTAATCTATTATTCTCACATTTATATACATATATTGTGAAATACATTGATTACTCCATATTTTACAGGATTTTTTGTTAACAACATGCTATGGTATTAGGTATTGCGATCTGAGCAAGGCGTTTGACTGCGTTTCCCATGTCCTTCTGCTAGATAAGGCTTGTATGTTGTATTAAATCTTTTTGTATGTGAGGTTGAATTTTCATACATACTATTAAAATTAAAATTTAACGCCTGCAAGTTATACCACCATCTTTGCATCACTTGTAATGATGATGCCTATATTGTTTTCTTTAATATATCATACAAAATGTTTAAATTTAAATTTCAAATTTTACCGCCAGAAATAATACCAACAATATGTCAATGGTACTCCCTGCACACAATAGCATGCGTGGTACATGTTTTTTGCCATCATCAAGGTTAGTTCCCTCTAGTAAAATGGACGCTTTTAAAGATTTTAAAATCATCATGTAATTTACATCGGCCTTTAGGCCCCAAATTTTTAATGTTTTAAGTTTTATACATATACTTGTATGTTGTGTTTTGTGGTTGGTTATATTTTGACAAAGTAAGTAACGAGAAATTGGTGAGAATTTTTACATTGACTTATATCTAAGATTTTCAATTAACTTTAACTATCAAAGATTCGTAAAATTTCACAATTGTTGATTCTTTTTTTCCTTTCTTGCTTTGTAGGTAGTACTGATGATGGCGTAACTGCCGAAAGCGCTCTACGGATTTTATTCAATAAACTTGCACTAAGTACAAAATTAAAGAAACTCTTTCTTAATCTTTGATGGTGCACTCAGCCCCTTTCCTAAAAGATATATAGTTTTGCATGCTGGCACCAAAGATGGCTTTATAGATGGGGCAGACTTAGTTTTTTTTTTACAAAGAATAAAAGCTCTGACTATCATGATAACATGAACTCTACATTGTTTGAAGAACAGCTTTTACCTCGGCTTGAAAAACCCCCTTGCTTCTTGTTATGGACAATGCAAAGTACCATTCACGGCTCAGCAAAAGTGTGCCACATGCTTCAACGAAAAAAGCTAATATCATTTCCTGGCTTCATATAGAAAACGCACTCAAACCCGAATTGCTACAAATAGTAAAACAATACAAAGCAAAATTAGGATATGCCGTGGATGAATTAATTTGTACTATGGGTCATCAAGTTTTGAGATTGCCGCCCTACCACTGCATTTTCAACGCTATTGAATTAATTTGGGCCCAAAGCAAGACATTTTTAAATAAACAAATTATTGGAAAAGGCAGGAAAGATGAAAATGCCGTTTTGGATGTTTGGAAAGAGGCATTACAAACCATTATTAATAAATTAGCCCATTATAAATTATATGTAAAATAAAACATAATTTCAATAATACTGGTTTCATTTTTAATTTTTACTTAACTTTTCTGAAATAATACATTCCGGATCTGACTCAATATCCCACCAGCATTCACCACAGATATCAATGAGTTTATAAAAGGATGCAACATACATCCTCATATTACATTATGCCTCTCTTCCTCAGGTACATGCTTGGGTACCTGGTAAAATATAGAACACTAAGACTTATGTGATTTATTATTTTACTCTCTTTGAAGGGCGGCAACTGGACATTCCCTTTAATTTATTCTTGCTTTTGATTTGTATGAAAACAAAGAATACCCTGCAGCGTTCTTTGTTACACGTTTTATTGGGGTTTCGGTATTTTTAAATAATCTCTACTATAACTATAGTTTAATAATGAATTAACGTTTTTATAGAAGTTTCAAAAAGGAAAAGTGTCAGTAGCGGAAATGCTGTTTGGGATGCCTTTACGTGACACTGGCATTAAGAGATATCCACTCCGTCATAGACAGAGAATTATCCAGTTCGCTGTTACACTCTTTTTTAAGGAGTTTGATAGGGGGTAAGTAAAATTAAAACAAAGAACAGTTACAGCCGGTTCACACGTTACCGTTTTTCTTCGTATCGGTTATTTTTCCAAATCGGTGTTTTCACGATACGAAAAAAACCGTAACGTATAGAATAATGATTTATGTAACGTATAATATAAAACTACTATAGAATAATTTGTGTAAAGTGCTAACCAAAATCTTTAACGCCTTTTTCTTAAACTACGAATTGAGCAGTGAATTTTTACTTTCTAACGCTCCTTTTACACACGACTTTGGGCGTACGCTGAAATAACGTACGATAATTTATCATAGCGTAGTTGTTTTCGCACACATGAACTCAGTACCTCGGCCATCTTTACATGAAGATGATTGTGTCATTACCTTGACGTCATTAAAATCACAGCATATTGCAATTGAATCGGGGAAAGATTGCGCTATGGTTTATTCATCGTCATAGGCGGAGGCGTAATCGACTTCTTTGGACGCATCTGATCAATCAAAGAAGAAAGGAAATTGGAATCTTCCACACGCTCTTTAAAGAGGCATAATGGAAATATTTTTTTAATTATAGTCGAAGTCTAGTTAAAATCAAATATGCTTTATTATCCTGGAAAAATCTTATGTATTTATTTATTGCTAAATATACGGGTAACCCCATTACATTAAAAAAAAACACAATATTAAATTTAAAATTAAATTTAAGAGGTGACAGAGCAAATATATCAATGTTTCTATGATAATTTAGGTATCTTAATGATCTAACAATAGGCGAGTTCATGCCATAGTTAGTCCGGTGAAGACCAACGTGGAATAGTTCAGGAGATCTCGGTGTTCTATTAGGTACGTTGAGTTTAATTGCTTTGAGAAGTTGCAGATAGTGTATCACACCATTAGCAATCCTGTACATAAAACGGACATCTGAAATAATCCTTCTCCTCTCTAGGGTATCCAGAGCATCCCCAACCATATGCGCAGTATCTGACCAATTTTTTCTGAATTTTTTATATCTTCTTTTATATATCCCATAAGATGGACACCAAGCAACCGAAGCATACTCTAAAATAGATCTCGCCCGAGAATAATAGACAGTTTTTAAAGTGATTACTGACAACTCCCTACAACTTCTCAAGACAAAACCTAGCATTTTATAAGCCTTTTCAGTAACAGTATTAGTAGGATCCCAGAACCTCAGAGAGCTGCCGAAATATACCCCTAAATCTTTAATTACAGTCTGTATAGATAATTCTGTGGTGTTCATGTTATAAGATGTGTTATTCTTGGGATCTTCCCTACTAAAACTAATACAAGAACGTTTGTTAACGTTAAACGATAAATTATTAGCAGAGGACGAGTTCAGTAAACTATCAATGTCCCTCTGTAACAGGTATTCATCCGATCGGTCCACAATAGGTCTATATATCTTATGGTCGTCCGCGAACATGAAGCATGAGGAGGGTCTCAGATCTGATACTCTGTCATTTACGAAGAGGTTAAAAGCTAAAGGAGAGCAATGTGCCCTGCCCCCTGAGGAGGCACCCCTGATGTTACTGAAATTTCTTTAGGGGCAAAATTTCTGATTTTTTTTTTATTAAATCAAAACATCAAAAACAACTGAGAACAATAGTAGTAAGCAATACTATAAAGTATTAAAGAATATCACAGTAGTAGTCAGTAAGTGTACCTTATCTATTTAAAGTGACAGGCAGAGCTTTGGGTAGTATAGTAATATCGACAAGGTCTGGCACACTTGGAGCTCCGAACTATCTCATCAAGATAGTGGCTTCCTTTCTGGACAATAGAAGTTTTACTTATGGAATACCCTCTTGGTGTAACATAAAAAGGAAAGGAACTGATCACACAATCACATACAAGAGCAATACCTAACTCGACGACGCACAAACTACCCAAAGACTGGCTTCCTGTTGACCCAAACCAATACTAGAAAGGCATTAAAAACAGTAGAAGAAGTACTATCATCACTGTCAATAAGACAAAAAAATGCGCAGACGAAAGCAACAAAAATTGCAGGAACACACACACGCACACACGACCCCGATCAACAAATCTCATGCCATGTCGAAAGTGCTAACCTAACTTAAAAACCCAAAAAAGAACCCAATTACCCTATTTCGAAGCGATTTACATGATTCTTCTCTATTAGATATTGGTGAACTAACCTGAACAAGCCTAAACCTTTTTTACTGTCATTAATAAGTGATATTTTTGTTAAAATTAGGGCAGGTATTGGTATAGAGGCAGTTCTAGATCCCGTCTTGTAGCATAGTGTTGGTCGCTGCCTTATTTTGCTTTGGCCAAACATAAATTGTTTACTGTATTTCAATAGGATGAAATAAAAGGCTTTTTTTCTCACACAAAATATATCTATTTACTTGTGGTATTTCATTTACTCATCTTCACATCCGTTCTGCGTAGCAGCAAACACTTTTTTACTTTTACAACTTAGTATGGTAACTACTTACTGCATTAAAACAGCTATACATTTTTACATCACTAAACAAACAATAACATCGGGATACACTACTGTATTCTTAAGCTTTCGAGAATTTATCGTCTGTACGAACTTGAGACTGCTTTTTACAACAGATAAACAGGACTCGTGTCGTGGTATAATAACTACGTTATTCTACCTTTAAGCATTAACACCGCGAATTGACCAAGTTATTTCAACAGATAAACGGAACTAGTGTTGGAATATAATAATCACATTAGTTACGCCTTCGGAATAGAACTCCGCGAATTTACCAACTTATTTCATGGCTTGAATACCATATAATCAGCTAAAACCGGCGCAAAATGCCGCGAGGAGACCGTGTGCTTTCTACAAAAGCTTGTACGTATCTCTACTTAAGTCTGGATATAATAATCACATTAGTATATCTTCGGGATAACCCGCGAACTGACCGACTTAATTGCTTGGCTCGAGTGCCGTGAAAAACTAAAACCTTGCGTAACCCTCGCGAGGGAAACCGTCTGCTTCCCACGACCACTGATACAGATCTCTCCTATCCGCCCGAAAAGCTAAAACACGTGAAGTCTTACTTGCGATATATCATTCATCTTTCTCGTACACAGTTACATTCTGTCATGCTGTTTCAACCCCTACGCTCAGTCACGTAGGCTTATTCCGCCTTCAGCGAAGCTAGATGCTTGCTTTGCTTCGGCGGATTCTTGGAATTTAATCTGGGCGTTGTGGACAGCGTATTCTAGGAAATTGTTATTGGTTATACGTTTTAGAACTCAACTGTCTTGTCTTGTTTCCATGCGGATTTTTTGCCTCGATGCACCGTAGACAAATTAAAAGATTGCAGACAGCGGCGTTGCCGTACTTTCTTTACTTTAAATTTATACTTGTTTTGTGATTAAATTAAGCAACTAGACAACTGAACCTTTCCCCAACACATAGTATGGGTCCTTATTTTTAAAAATAAGTACGGGTTCAAATATAAAGAGGTAGATTCAAGTTTAAAAACTCTAATACCGACCTATATGTTTATATTTATGAACTTTCCATGTTTAAGTAATCGTTAAGGAAAAAGCAAACAAAAACAAATTTTTCTAAATGTACGGACGGACGAACGAACGTACATTAGACAGTCAAGTAAATTAAAATAAATATAAATTAAAATAAAACAAGACAAGCATGCACAAGGGCTAATCTGTGACTTACTCTACGGAAAACTGAACGGACCAGCCCGAAATGCATGCCAACGGACTTGGACACGCCAGTGTGACTGACTGACATACTCACAAGGACCACCCCCTGAATGATGGCTGCTTTCCACCGTCCTGACGATTGGGCAGGGGTCATCCGCTGCTAGCATCAAATTATCTGCTATGCGCGGATATAAAACATCGTACCTGATATAATTTGACTGGGCTTTTTAGTATTTTTCCCAGAATGTTCTGCTATTGGTATTTCGCTTCACTCAATAAAGTGGGCGCATTCTGGGCCGTATGCTTACGGTCCATATGCGCCCAAATCTGTAAATAGTCTAAATTAGCATAGGAAACTAGGTTAAGATAGTTCATGTTTCATGGAAAATAACATATTTTGTTAAATTTTTTTAGTCCGGCTCTGTCCCTAAACGGCTGCCTGCTATCAATACTATTCTTAGTAAAAATTAAATAGCTGTAATATGACTTTTGTCAGGTTAGTTGACATGTCGCCCATATTGCAGGTTTATTCGCTGAAAATACTTTATGAACTTTCTGTTTAGTAAGGAATATCACCCTTGAGTTTGGCCACATACTTAATTAACACCCTGAATCTCGGAAAGGAAGCATTTGCGGACATATGATTATATACAAATTTTGTCTTATTTTGAGCCAACCAATCTGCTCTTAAAGGGAAGTACCATTATTTCCGAACACCCTTTGTAACACAGTTATTTTCTTTCAGGTTTATTGAAGGCCTGCATGATAAACTGACAACAATCTATCCGCTTTACCAAAATGGTACAACAGGTCTGACTACTCTACTCAACGACACACTATTCATCAATTACCCAGAAGAAATCGACTATTACGAGTTGGCACCAATATTCGCAGCTTTTATAATTATGTTCCTATATTATTATTTCTACGTTCGTAAAATTGAAGAAATCAAGTCCAAAATTTCTCTCTCGTTTACCGCTTTGTTCACAGTGTTATTCAGTTTGCTGATGACAATGGGAATATGTTTTATTTTCGGCCTGACCGTCAATAACCAAAGGGGAAAATGGGTCTTTCCATATTTATCCATTTTATTTGGTCTCGAAAACGTTTTAGTTCTCACCAAAAGTGTCTTGATGACACCATTACATTTAGATGCCAAAATTCGTTTAGCCCAAGGCTTAAGTAAAGAAGGCTGGTGTACAACCAAAAATTTACTTATAGAAATAACTATTTTTACGGTTGGCTTGTTCACTTTCGTCCCAGTGATACAAGAGTTTTGTATATTTGCCTTAGTTAGTTTAGCAGCAGGATTATTTATGCAAATATTTTTCTTTTCAACTGTACTAGGTGTAGATCTCAACAAAGCTAGTAATTCTGTTGAAAAGACAAATCAAATATTTAGAAATGCCTTGTATCAACCGCTGGTATCGTCTGAAAGCACTTTTTTTAATAAGGGTATGAGCCGATCTAGATCGCACCCTAGACTGAGCCTTCATACGAACATTGTTGCAGGACAAAAGCACAACAACTCGCAAGAAAAAAAAATTCCGAAGAGATTAAGAATGGTAAACATATGGGCTAGAACCAGGTTCTTCCAGACATCCTTTATGGTTTTAATGGTCGTATGGATCTGTATGATTATTTATAACAGCGATATCATAAATAATTATTTTCTTAACGCAATGGAAGACAGACAGAATAACACTAGCACGCCGTTCAAGAAAAATTACCTAACTCTCAATTTTTTTCCGCAAGTTAACACAACCAAATCGCATCAAGTAAATTACGTAACGTACAATCCTCTGGATGGCGAGGTAACCCGAAGACAAAATCAATCTTATGATCTCGATAAACTGAAACCGTCCGATTTTGCTCCGTGGTTAAAATTGTGTCCCAGCCATTGGTCGTTAATTTTAAACAAGTATAATATTTCTGTAAGTGGTAAAAGTATAGCGGTGTTGCCGAGTATTAAGTTGGCTCATGTAATAAATCCTGAACAAGCCGTTCTGTTAAGAAATCCCGAGGAGAAGTATGGTGAGCGGTTTCAGTGGCAAGCGTTGGCGGTGGCTTTGGATCCGATTGATTTTTATGGAGGTAAGATATATTGATGCTTTAAATCACATTTACACCATTTTCTTAGTTTTTCTTGTTGACTAAAAATCATTATCCCATGACAGAAGGTAGGTAGATTGGAAGCTCTTTGCTAACACCAGCAGTCAAAGCCGGTTATAACGACCTTCAAGGGTCCATGCAAATGCTGAGAGACAATGTAACCAATATACGTATTTTTCTAGGAAAGCGGACTTTACATATACTCTTATAGCAAGTTCAAGGAATCCTCAAAGTGAGATGTGGAACCTTATTCAAAACAAAAAAGTAAATCATGCTTCACAAACTAATTTACATGCCAATGATTTCAATAACTTTTTTTGCTCTATTGCCGAAAATGTAATCAATAATCTGGAGGACACGGATGTGTCATACAACGAATATCTAAATAGTATGCCCATTAATAAAATCCCCCAATTTAGGTTTGTGCCTGTGGGGTTTGTTGAAGTTAGGGATGCCATCTCGGACTAAAAAACAGCAACAGTAGGAACGTTAATGAAATGAACACCAAAATAATAAAGACTATTAGAAACCTGATTTATGTACCTCTGACAAAATTAATAAATGAGTCTATCTATGGCTTGCAGCACATTTCCATCAATCTTTAAAGTAGCAAAAGTGATTCCCCTATATTAAATAAATAAATAAATAACATCTTTATTGCCGACCAAATCATTATACATGACAAAGCAACGTCAAAAGATCGCCCCCAGCGTAAATATAGGCATATTATATAAAAAAAAATAACCTGAAACAAAAATTATTGTTATTATAAAAAGAAAAATAATGATATAGGACAAAATTTACAATTTAAAATACAGAATACAAAAAGTGAGACATTCATATTAAAAACATAATATAGTAAGTATTATTCTCACTCATTAAAACTAAATGTATAATAACATTTCTGTAGCAGCCAGTTTCTGATGTTCTTCCTGAATGAGCTAATAGTTTGTATATCCCTAATATTTTTGGGCAGCATGTTAAATGCTTTAATGGCCATGTAATGTGGACCCTTCTCATAAAAAGTGGATCTATGTGGTGGCACACTGAGGGCCAGCCGATTCCTGTCTCAATTGACATATCTTGTGCATAAAAATGTTCGTTGGTATAAAATAAATGATAATGTAATGTATTAGCGCATTTGTAATATTGTCGTAGTCACTATTTTGTAGCATGCGCGAGCACATGACTAGGTGTAAGGATCTGGGTAGGCTGAGTGCCTGGATGCGACAGTATAAAATCGATACCCGGTACGTGCTCGTGCTACGCGGCAATCACGGGGCTAGCATTAGATACGCTCGCCATTCGGGCTCAACACCAACCACTGTATTATTACACGGCATTAATACTATTCAATAAATGTGTATTAGATTATTGCGTGGTTTCATTGTGTGAGTGCATAATCCTGAAACATCACAGATAATTATTTTTAACATAGACTACTAATGACATGAAATAAAGTGAGGGTAGCGTTAATATTCCCAATTCCCTAAATTATGGCTTACATGAAGTTCTCGGATGCAATTGCATCATGCACCTAATGATTTTTTTTGTGCTCTATTAGGGAAAGGGGTCTGCAGATGACTATACAAATTATCGTCCGATCTCTATTTTACCAATATTATCAAAGGTCTACGAACGTGTTATTAAACATCAAATAAACGAGCACTTTGGATCTAATAAATTATTTGCCACGGGCCAGTTTGGCTTTCGAAAAAATAAAACAACAAGTTTGGCAGTAGATCATTTCACCAGTGACATTTTTGGAGGGGTTTGAGGACTTTCTTGATACATATGCTGCGTTTCTGGATCTTACTAAAGCATTCGACTGTGTAACTCATAGTATTCTCTTGGAAAGCTACACAGTTTTATGAATTTCATGATGACTCTTAATAAACTCCTACCTCTCAACCCGGATACAATATGTTAAATTCAATCAAAACTGTTCATCTAAACAGTCCCTCCATTCTGGAGTACCTCAGGGCTCGGTTTTGGGACCCATATTGTTCCTGGTGTATATTAATGATCTTGTCCACGCTCAGAACTTAGCAAAGATTGTCTTGTTTGCTGATAATACCACCTATTATCAAAGTTATTATCCTATCGATATGAATAGTATGGGCTTTGAGCGTGTCGGGGCTGGTTTGTTGCAATGGTTTTTGTCCAATAGGCTTTCACTGAATGGCTCCAAGTCTCAGGCTATGAACTTCACACTGAGAAATACAATACCAGATCATCCTCTTTGGGCGGAATGCGTGGATGAAGTCGAGTTTCTTGGGGTCCATCTGGATCCAGGCCTGACCTGGGAAGGCCATGTGGTTCACATTTCTAAGAAATTAGCGAAATGTCTTTTTCTCCTTAGAAACCTTGTCAAGATCACCTCCCAAGAAACTGTCTTGACAGCATATCATGGTTACTTTCACTCCAACCTATCTTATGCTATCTTATTGTGGGGCCATTCTTGTCATATAGACAAAATCTTTGGTCTTCAACGTAAGTGTGTTCGCATTATTACCGGCTTAGGCTTTAGAGAGGACTGCCGTCAGTGTTTTGTACACCTGAGAATCTTGACTGTACCATGTGTAAATATATTTCAATATCTGTTGCATATCAAACAAAACATAAATCTTTATCAGGCTCACTTTGACCTGCATAATTATCCAACTAGGAATAATAACTTAGTACCATACTTCAGCCGTCTTGAGAGAACTTGAAATGGCACCAGATATCTTGCTATAAAGTTCTTTAACTTGATTCCAACAAATATTAAGGTCCTCGGTATCAGCCAGTTCAAGATGAAAGTAAAAAAGTATTTAATGGAAAATGCCCTTTATTCTTATAAGGAGTATTTCATATCAAATTTTACCTTGTAATTTTATTTTATGATTTCAAACTAAATTTAATGTGTAATGTTTTAATTTGTAAATAATCTTGGTAAAGTAAATCTTATAATTTTTATAATATTTATAAAATTTTTTAGAAAATTTTGTCTGTAAGAGTTTTATAGTGCCAATTGTGTGACATATGTTAATGTTTCTTGTATTCATGTAATATACACTAAATATTTAGTTTCTATTTGACTTGTAAAAATACTTTGTATGCTATTACCGCTAAATTAAATTACTCTACTCTACTCTACTCTAATAAACCTAGTAAGTCGACCCAGTTGTAAGCTGCTTACTTCCTCCAGATTATTGAAGAATGGCTCGTCCAAGACATTAAACCTTCTTCTTGCAAGGCCAAGACATTCACACAAGAAATGTTGAATACTTTCCTCCTCTTCTTCATTTCTGCAACTTCTGCAGAAGTCATTAGCTGGCATTTGCATACCTTCGGCATTGACATAAAAAACTATAAAAGTCAATATGAAAAAAAATTAGGTATATTTCACCTTCGCCCTCCCATATTTTTGACACTACCTGCAAATTGTCGATATTTTAACGACAAAAGTTTGATTCTTTTCAAGTTTGTAACTTTATTAATTTCGAATATATTAAGAAAAAAACATCTTCAGGGTCTAGTATATGCGAGGCTGTAGCTCGGGGTTGAGGGGGCATACGACAAAAAGTTATATGAACTCCCGACCTTATTTTGACCCAATATACTCGATCCTTAATTATTGACCATATCTTTTAGGACACCGACTACTTCCAGGAAGAATTTTCTCTTTTTTTAGGGTTAAACTTTTCTCCTAAACCCTGATTAAAAATTTATTTGCGTTTTGCCATTACTTTTTACTTGGAAACCACTCCTTACACCTGTTACAGATAAATGTTTATCTATCGCACTGATTCATCGTGTTTTTATTTTCATCGAATTTTTATAAAATACTTTATTTCGATAGCAAGTTATTTCCCAGTAATATTTTAAAATCCAGGAAACTTTTATTTATCTACAACTTATTGTACTTAAACTTTTAGATGATTTTCCGGCGATGGACCAAATAGAACAACCTTTTTATCCACGGTCTCCAATGGAAATAATGCTTATAACAATGTTAAGCCTAATAAGTGTAATTGTGTTAGCCTATGGATTCGTAGTGCTTTATAAGTGTGTTTGCTCTAGAAATTACGCAGAGTGGCGTGCCTCATGGTATCCTGAGAAAAATGAGGAACCCATGGACGATCAAGTGCTTTTAGAAGCAGTACCGGTTGTACTAGAAGGACATAGTCAAGATGTAAGATGTTTAGCATTTTCTAAATATTTATTATTTAGTTAGGTAACTATTGCGTAATATAAGCTTAGGTTATAGCCGATTGGACTATAAGTAGATGCCAGAAGTGCAGTCCCGCAGGCTCGTATTTAGGCTTGCTTACAGCTATAAGAATGTCTTTAGTTTCTGAAAGTTAAAGAGTTAACTTTATAATAAGTCAAGTAAAAAAATATGATTTACAAAGCTGTAAGACTAAAAAATTTTTTTATCAGGCTTTCAATATGCGTTTGGTGCGCCCCAACCATAACGAATCTTAAACTAAAGCGTCAAAATAACAGAATATAACGAACACTAAAACACTACATATTAAATTAAATGACTATTAGATTGCTAAAAATCCAAAGCACAATAAATAATGTTTAAATAATTAAAATAGTTCAGTCAATATTCTAAAACTTGGGCAAACTATTACCACACTCAAGAAACAGTATAACACCCAAAGGTTACCACATACAACATTGTTAAAATTTCATCTAAAAGTAACAAAAAAGATGATTTAAAAGGTGACACAATGATTGTCAAATTAAAAGTAAAGTTGCACAATTCCCAGAAAAATAAAATAAAAATCACACCAATACAAGGAACACTGAGACAAGAGAAGCAGACTTCAGTACACTAGGAGCCATCACAGAATAATTCTTCTACGGTATAATAAGCTTTAGAAACTAAGAGAGCCTTTACTTTTTTTCGAATTTTTTTTAGGATTTTGGATTTTTCTAATTTTTAGCGGAAGATGATTAAATATTTTCTTACCGTTGTAGAATATAGAATTTTTGGTTTGACTGGAATGGGGTATAAGTAAATGAATTTTAAATATTTGGCGAGTGCTGCGTACTGAAGTTGAATTAATTTCAATCTTAAATTTCTTATAAATTAAGGAAAATGTCTCCAACATAAACAAACAGGCCAAGGTAAAAATTTTAAGTGATAGAAATAGTGGTCGGCGAGAGTCTCTAATTTTGGCTTTACACATACATTTAATGACTCTTTTTTGCAGAACAAATATTACGTTAAATAAATGCTGGGAGCAGCAGCCCCAAAAACCTATGCCATATCTTAAATGAGACACAATTAGGGAGTAATATGCGGTCCTTGTAGCAGCGAAATTTAAGTTATTAGAAATTACCCTAGTCCACTTTTTCACCACACAAGGTAATTTTTTACATCGGACTCAAGTTCACTCAGATTTTTACCTGCCCAAAGTATTGTTGAATCATCAGCAAACAGAGTAAATTTACCTTTTATTTCAATATTTATTAAATCATTAATATATATTAAAAACAATAGGGGACCGAGGACAGATCCCTGTGGCACTCCTAATCTAATTTCTAATTGATTGGAATATTTACTATTAAAACTTCCAGTTTGGAACCGTCCAACTAAATATGATTTAAACCACTCTAATGCTCTTCCCCTTACTCCATACTTTTCGAGCTTGAATAACAGAACTTTGTGATTAACACAGTCAAATGCCTTCGACAAATCGCAGAATAATGCCGCGGCTACCTCACTATCATTAAGATTTAAGTATAAGTTTTCAAGAAATTAAAAAATGGCGTCGTTTGTGCTTTTTGATTCCTGAAAACCAAATTGTTCTGCGCAAATTATGTTATATTTATGTAAAAAAGAAAGTAACCGATTCTTTACCAATTTTTCTATTATTTTTGAAAGATACAATTGGAAGGACAATTAGAGTCGCCACCCTTATATAAGGGTAGCACAGTTCCTATTTTTAAACACGGTGGGAAAATTCCTAATACGAATGACTGATTTATACAATCCACAAGTGCAAAAAAACCTGTATCGACAGCTCATCCCATCCTGTGGCTTTTTCATTATTATTTATGAGAAAAAATATTTTTTAAGAAATTTTTTAATTTCGCCAATGTTTGTGGGTGCTAGAACAAACGACTAGGGAACATGAATACTTTTCAAAAACTGTCCAAATCGTGGTTTGAATTTATCTTAGAACTTAGATTTTTAGCCACGGAACAATTAAATTCATTAATTTTTTGACAATCTATAAAATGTTTATTTTTCTATTCAACATAAAACATTACTATTTGAATGGATCGATGGATGGGAAACCGTGTTCAACAGGAAATACAGAAAATGTTATAAGGAATAATATACAATTTACATAACTGACGTGTCCTTGTTTGGACAGCATATAATATATAGTACCTCTATGTTTGGATCAGTCGTTTTTGAGATATTTCACATTAAATTATTGCATCTAGGTAGTCGGACTTGGTAATTCAAAACAAAAATGTAACGTTTTATTGCACTGGCCATGGATCACTACCCATTATTGTACTGTTATTTTCTGAGATTTGTTTGGCAACAACTTACATATGTTTTACTGTCTGAAATTACATTAATTCATCGACAAAGCGATTTTATTACAGGTAATTAATATGTATCAATAATTCGGAAATCAATTACAACAATAAATATAATTATAATTTTTCTGGGCATGACAATACATGAACATGTAATCAAAAACAAGTATTGCTAAAAACACTACAAACCAATAAAGGCAAACAGTAAATAAAACAAAAGTACTTGACAATAGATAAATAAAAGAGACTAGGTAATAAAAATATAGAATAACAGGACGGACAAGTTAAAAACGCACCTATCAAGTCAAAGAACACAATAAAGTACAAAATACCTACCGAGTTCAGAAATAAAATAAAGTACAAACAGTATAAAATTAAAATAAATAAATTAATGAAAATATAATTGTAAAAAATAAGTAACAAAAACAATATTTTCTCGGACCACGCTTCTTTCATATCTCCGTTTGCGGTGTGTGTCTCTTCAAATAAACGTTTTAAAATGTTACAGTTGGTGCGACTGTTTACACCAGCGGCTACTACAGCCAAAGCGATGTGCGATGGTTTGAAAATCAAACAAATTTAATTTTTAAACCACGTTAAGTACCACTATTTCCGAACACCCTGTAGAGACAATATTTTTTTACTCTAGGTGGAGTGCATAGCAACTGATGGAGTACACTTAGCTAGCGTATGCTTAGGTGGACAGCTAAAAATATGGGATAATAATACAGGTGAATTAGAAGCCATAATAGACCGGAAGGCATATTTCACCAGTCAAGAAAATGAAGGATTCTTCTTAGAAAACGACGATCCATCAGACTATGAGTCAGGGTCGCCACCATCACGAGATGAAGTTTTTCCTAGACTCACCAACAGGATAAATACAGATTTTTCAAGTCTTACTCCTAGAACGTCGAGCGATTCTTTTAACTCGAGGATGGAGTTTTACAAGGCCTTTAAATGTCACTATAGTAGTGATAAAAGTACGATAAAAAGCCATTCGGGTAGACAACGACAACTTAGTTTGGACGATGACACTCATCAGTCGGACAGTTCTAGTAGAAAAATTAGTGATTGTGGTAATGTGTCGGGTAGTAAGTTGTCTTCTGTATGGTGCATGGACTATGTGGATAACTTAATAATTATTGGCTGTGCTGATGGGAGGCTGGAGTTTTGGGAGGCTACTACTAGTAAGCTTAGGGTAAGCTACGATATTTTTGTATTTCGAAGTTTAGTTTATAAAATAATTAAATATGATAACGAAGAAACTTCTTTTATTTTTATATTTCAGTGTATATTTGAAGACGGTAATGATTCTGGCATTACAAATGTGAAAATCATAGGTTCTCGGGTAATTGCCGCAAGACTGTGCGGTTCCTTAGATTTCTTGCAACTGCAAACTTACAATCAAGGAAGGCCTGTGGATTGGAACTTTACTTGTGCGTATAGAAGAACTCATATACGTACTGGATCTATGGGCTCGATTTCTGAACGTGAAATTAAGAATCAGGTAAGAAGTACTCTGTCTACTTTTACTTAATCATTGAAATATTTTTTTTAAATGGTTTATTTTCACATTTTATTTGTTGCAAAATAGCACTAAAATAATAGTGTAAATTTTTCGCAAAAGAGTCGGGACACCCAACTAAAACTCATTCATAGCGTTATTTTCGACTGAATGATATGAGAAGTGGAAACCGTTTATATGAATAACCTCGTTTGTATCGAACAGATTGCAACTTTTTGAACGTTAACAACTAACTTGTACAGTTTCGGTTGAAAAGTTTGGTTGGGATCTACATAACGCAAGATAAAAAAAAACTACGTTCAATTTTAATTCAATTTTAGTTTATTAATGTTTCAAAAACAATACAAATATTATAGTTGTTCCAAGCTTAATTTAATGGACATAAGAAAGCATTAACCTCCTGACCATAGGCGTCGCTTCTGCCAAATAATTAAAATGCGGAATGTTGTAAATTTTTAATATGATAAAATAGTATATATTACAGCTTGTTCATTATAGTTTATATCGATAAAAGGTTTGAACCCGTGACTTCGCCTGCAAAGAATATTTTTAAAATGGTCTTTCTGTAAAGAAAAATGCTAATTTTGCCAAAAACAATTTAAAAATATAGTTAATATCGATAACAGGTTTGCCTGCAAAGATCACATGCATTTAATATTTTTAAAATGGTCTTTCGGTGAGAAAAAATGCTCATTTTGCCGAAAACAGTTTAAAAAAAATTGTATTTGTCCAGGCAGGACCGCCAGGAGGTATGAGTTTTCCTTGCCAAGAAAGGGGCGGATACTATGTTAGTTGGAATATACAGTTAGTAGTTAGAATTCACTATACAGGGCTTTCATTTCAAAACTAGCCACCCGGAATAACTTTTAAAATACTTGAAGAAGAATTTAACAAAAAAACACGTCAACTTAGATTTTCTGGGGGACACGTTTTACATGTATTTGCGACTCTGTAGTTTCAACCCCTAAGGAGGGGCGAAAGGCACATAAAAAATTTCAAATGGTAAGGGGTATTGAGTGATACTTTACTTGAAAGCCCTTTTCATTATCAGTCTTTTGGTGCTTCATTTTTTAAAAGCGGATTATTTGTTTCCAAGTTATGCCTTTTAAAATTTAAAAAGTTAACTTTAATATTTTAGTAAAATTTTACTTACTTATTTTAACAGATGTTCAAAATGCCCACCATTATTGGCAAGGCAATCGTAAAGCCGCTGCTCGAACTCCTTACGCACGTTTTGAAATGTCTCTTGGGTAATCTGTTCACAGGCCTCCCCTATTCTACGCCTAAGATCAGGAACATTTTCTGGTTGAGTTTTGTATACTATTGTCTTTAGATGTCCCCATAAGAAAAAGTCAAGGGGCGTTAAGTCTGGTGATCTCGCTGGCCATTCTATAGCGCCCCTTCTTCCAATCCATTTGCCTGGAAATCTGTCATTAAGCCAATTTCGCACAGGCATAGCATAATGTGGAGGGGCTCCGTCCTGTTGAAAAATTAAATTTTCTTCATCTAGTAATAAATTTCCATCTTCATCAATTTGATTTTCCAGAGAGTCAATTATAAGAGGATCTATCACATTTTCTAATACATTTAAATACAGTTCACCGGTTAAATTTTCTTCCATAAATATCGGACCAATCATTTTATTTCCAAGAATTCCGGCCCATACATTTATTTTCTGAGGAAATTGTGTATGCTCCTCACGAAAAGCATGTGGATTTTCATTGTCCCAATATCTGCAATTGTGTTTATTAACAAACCCATTTAAAAAGAAAGTTGACTCGTCACTAAGGCAAATGTTTTTAATTAAATTAGGATCTGCATTTGCCCTTTCACTCATTAATTCACAAAATTCCATTCTTCTGTCATAGTCATCCTCCCCTAACTGTTGTAAAAGTTGTATTTTGTAAGGGAAAAATTTATTGAATCGTAAGGCTTTATGCACAGAGCCGACTGAAACGTTTGTTAATCTTGAGACTTTCGGTATGGATGTTTGGGGATCTATGGCAAAATGACCTAAAATTTCTACTTGTGCGGCTTCATTTAAGACTCTAGCGTTGTACACTTCCAGTTTCTTGAAATTTATTAATCAAATTTATTACATATTGGTGCCCAACATTTTTGTCTGGATACCTTTGATTAAACACCCGGGCTATTCTACGTGCACAGCGCTGTTCTTCCCCGTAAATTAAAATTAGTTCAATTCTTCCTTCTAACGAGTAAACCATTGTCGTCAAAATTCGATGGTCAATACAGAACGAAATCAAGTTCAAAACGAAATCGTTTTAAAATGTGGCAAAAGTAACATCTGCTATCAAACACCTTTAATTTTTTTACGTATTTATCTGAATGTTGACATTTAAGGAATTTTCTGCTTTTTTAACAACTTATAAAAGTTAATTTAGCTTTTTTAGGTTCTAAGGCTATAATTTGGCCAAAAAATTTCTGATTGAAAAACGGATAATCACTCAGTACCTCTTTCTATTTGAAATTTTAATGTGATTCCCATCCCCCATTAGGGGTGGCTCAGAACTTCAGAAACGGTTTTAAGTGGGCATTTTGAACACGTGTTGAAGTAAGTAGGTAAGCACAAGTTCATTCTAAAGCTAATATTAAATAGTTTTCACTAAAATGTCGAATTTTTATTTTTAAACTTTAAAGGGGCATAACTTGGAAACAAATAATCCGCTTTTAAATAATGAAGCGCCAAAAGACTGCTAATGAAAAGGGCTTTCAAGTGAAGTATCACTCAATACCCCTTACCATTTGAAATTTTTTATGTGCCTTTCGCCCCTCCTTAGGGGTTGAAACTACAGAGTCGCAAATACATGTAAAACATGTCCCCCAGTAAATCTAAGTTGACGTGTTTTTTTGTTAAATTATTCTTCAAGTATTTTAAAAGTTATTCCGGGTGGCTAGGTGTTAAAGGAACATAATTAATTTAAAATTCATAAACAATTTAATAACTGGAATCGTCAGAACTTTTAGAAGTAGAATCGTTTCCAGGTTGGATTACTACTGGCGCTTTAGGTGATGAAGCAGAATATCCATTTTCTGTTTTTATAACATGAGCTACACAATTTTTCCATACATCGCTACTCATTTCGTTATTACCTGCCGAATATTATCAAGGACAACTACACTTAAAGTTGGAGATTAATTATTGAGCGATATTCTTTGCTGACTGTACTGTCTACCAAATCATACTTAACAACATCATGAGTATCAAACCAAGTTTCGTCTAAATAAATTATACTTTTATCGGATTCATGGTACTCCTTATTTTATTAATTATTCACTATTTCTTTTGCTTGTTGTAAAAACACGATTCACGTTGAGAAATATTGGTTTTGTCATACAAGGGTTTCAGAGATAGTTAGTGCCATGTCTACAGGATTTCCTTCCTTTATGAGCTTCGAAAAACTTCAAATGTAGAAGTTGTAGGGTTTTATCTGAACCGCCAGAAAACGGCAAAAATGTAAACAAGAGACTATCTGAATGTTAAGAAAATTCAGAAATCTGTTTTTTTTACATACGTATTACTTTATTTTTTAATACACATTACATATAGCGCCCTGTATATTTTTTATTTTTATGAAATGTCTTTCTTTCCTGATTCCAAAAATACTAATAGTTTGTCTGTATTAGCTTTTTTAAGATACGATCGAACGATCAAATTTTTAAAAAGCTGTATTCATTCTAGTTTAATATCATTGGAAAACAAAAGCAACATAATAGTTAGTTCTAGCATCTAGGGGGTATTGAAAAATAAATTGAATATGAGGTAGGATGTTGGTAATATCGTACAATACTACTCGTTTGGTGGGATTGTGTAATGGATTTCTAGGGTGTCGGGTTTTGGTTATGCTTCTGAGGGCCGAGGTTTCAGCAACCTCTAGGTTTTTTTTGCCGGTCTGCGGATTTGGGTTAGTATTGGGTGTGCGTATTCCAGTATTGGGCAACAGATGGCCTCGTATATTCTCGTCGCTGTATAAGTACTTATTTCTTGGGTCTGGCATGTTATCCTCCCCCGCAAAGGCTTGGCAACCATGGCATCCATCGCTAAGGCCATACTCCGCCTCACCTATTCCCCCAAAAAGTGGAAAGAAGCCACTGTAATCATGATCCCCAAGCCCGGAAAAACCACACTTTTCCCCAAAATTATCGACCCATCTCCCTCCTCAACTCCATGGCAAAAATTATTGAAATTATTCTAGAACGCCTAAAGGAAAAAACATCCTAACTGGAAGTACTTTCAGACGACCAGTTCGCCTTTCGCGAAAATCTAAATACCGAACTCCAAGCCCTTAGACTCACTGAGCACATGACCAAAGGATTCAACTGGAATCAGTACGTCGGTATGATCCTCTTTGACATTGAAAAAGCCTGGCACGATGGGCTGATTCACAAGATGATAGGAAATGAATCTTCCAGTTACTGTGTAAACTGGAAGCTTCGTCTAAACCCCGATAGAACCCAAACCATCCAGTTCGCTCGTAGAAGGCGTGATCAATCTGGATGGATGCGACGTCCCCTGGCGCGACACAGTGAAATACCTCGGTATCACCCTAGACAAAACCCCCCATTGGCGCTCCCATATCCAGAACACCGCCAACAAAACCAGGCTCTTCTATAGCCAACTGTACCCACTGCTCAATCGACGCAGCACCCTCGATCACAAAAACAAATCATCAACTTAATCATCCGCTCCACCCTCACATCCGGTTCAGCAGCTTGGGGATACGCAGCCCCAACCAACCTCAACTGTCTCCAATCCCTTGAAAATCGTTACATTCGCACAGCCATGGGCATTCCATGGTTCATCCGTAACGTAGATCTATACCGAGATATCAAACATACCCCCCCCCCCTCACCCAATATCTCCATGAAAGAGGAACTAAAATCCTCACCGCCACCCTCACCCACCCCAACCCGCTCATCAGTCGAGCCTCCCGACTATGATATAGATGCCCCGCACCGACACAAACGCTCCCGACACCAACTCCTCTAGGTGTGGGGGCTACACCTACAGATACTTCTCCCAAAACCTTTCAAAAACCCACATACCCGACTCCATGTGAACAGCGGAGTTTGCTGTTATGCGGAATGGACCGCAGGGGGGCGAGGCAGGCAAGCCTAGGAGGAGTAAGCGGAGATCAGAGCTCGTGATAGCTTAGATAGATAGAAGTTAAGCCGCTAAAGTGTTTTGCTCGTGAAATGACTGTCTTTTGCTCGTGAAATGACTGTCTTTTGCTCGTGAAATGACTGTCTTTTGGCATTGTTTGTGTGTTGGTTGAAGTTAAGTTTGTTGTCTAGAGTTATTGCCTAATACTTAGTGGTTGTTTTTGGTCTAATTTGTTCGTTGTTGATGTTAATTGCAGGTGAGCTTATGTTTAACTGGCGGTGGAAAATAATGAACTGAGATTTCAAAGCATCTGGATGTAATTTCCACTTGTAGAACCATCGCGGTGTGTCATTCATGAGATTTTTTAGATTTAGTATTGCTTTGTCCAGAGTTTTATGAGTGTTGTGTCATTTGCAAATTGTAAGATGTTTCCGGTGGGTTTGATATCATTATTATTGTATGTGTCATGGCAGTATATGAAGCAAGAGCTTACAAAGCCTTTAAAACCTTTGTTGTTATTAAAAACCGAGTTAAAAACGTTATTAGTCTTTCTTTTAAAACTAAAGAAAATTATCGCCACTCTAATCAAAAACTTGCATTCCTTATGTTTTGTCTAGAACCTCAAGATGTATCAAAATTTGTCATAAAAATGCGGTGTTGTCATTTAATAAAATAAGTTTTTTTGAAATAGCACCCAATCTGGCAACAACTCGTTTATTTTTTCCACATATTCTTCTTTGACTAATTCCTAAAACTTTGATTTAGGAACTATAGGTATATCTGTTCAAATAAGAAAGTTAGCGTATGGTAAGTTAAAAAAAATAACCCTGTATTTCGGCATGAAAAGAAAACAGCTTCATGATGGATTCATTCAATAATCACTAATATCCCAAGGAGTATAAGTATTAGATCTTTGTTCTTGCGCATCGTCTAATATTATTAGTGCATCCTCCATTACCTTGTAGACTTTGATCAGCTTATCTTTTCCGGATGACAACGTTTTTATTGTAGATATAGAGAGCTACGAAGCCTAGAAAATTAATTACAGATTGTTTTTGTGGAGAATGCTCATTTAAATATAAATATACCTCAATATCTTGTAAACAAGTATCCCGTGGGCGCCACGACGTTACTACTGTTTTGTTATAACATCATTTTTCTTGTTATTACAGAATGATTCAGAAGAAGACTTGAGGTGCATTAAAGTGTTTAGCGTAAAAGCACATCAGCAACCGATCACGTGTCTGGACTGTGAAGGAGGGAGAATAGTGACTGGCAGTCAGGATCACACCCTGAAAGTATACAGAGTAGAGAACGGAGAGCCCTTGTACTCGTTGCACGGCCATTGCGGACCTATAACATGTCTGTTTATCGATAGGGTTTGTCCTGCTACCTCCGGAAGCGGGTCTCAAGACGGGATGTTGTGTGTTTGGGATTTATTGTCAGGTATGTATCGTAAGGCAAACAAAAACCCCAATTTTTCGGTTTTCCAGGTCAGTGGGCACGCTACGCGACTGTAGCGATAAAAATTTTAATCACTTTCGTATCGTCATATCATAATTACTCGACGTTTATTTCAGGTACCTGTATGTACAGCATCCAAGCACACGATGGCTGCATCATTTCTCTAACCTACTCGGCAAGTTACGTAATCTCACTAGGAATAGACGAACGTCTGTGTGTTTGGGAACGGTTCCAAGGACACCTTTTAAACACTATATTCGTCGGGCAAGTGTTTTCTAATCACGTGCTAATGTTGGCACCACATCTGGTCGTGACTGGACGGAATGGCGGTTTGGTGATATGGGACGTGCGAACCGGTGAATGCGTGCGGACTATAACCCTGGGGCGTGACCCGTTTGTGTTTATAAACCAGTTGATTTTATTGAGGGATGCTGTTTTGTGCGATTACGGTAAACAAGTGGGAATTGTTCGGTTTCCTTTGATCACACATAAGTTTGACTAAAAAGACAAGTTGACGACGTTGTCAAGTTACAAATTGTTTTTTAACGGTTTTGATTTTTTTCAATAACACAAGTTGCACATTGTTATTGTCACTACATATCTGAAGTTTTAGGACTAATGTTAAAGCTCTTTAAAACTGGGAACACACACGCCCACAAGTATAGTTTGCTCATTAAAATCTCGATAAGTGAAATAAACGACTTGGAATTGTGTAAAACTCTTCTTGTAGGTCTGTTCCAAATGTTATATAAAACCCTTGCTGTGATTTACGATAGTGACATGACGTCCTTTTAGATATTAAATATTACATTTTGTTGTGCAAGACATAAGACTTGCTTTTTAAAATTAAGCTGCTACAACCATTGAGGTAAGAAACTAAGGAGATCATGTAAACCAATGTGCTCTTCTTGGTTCAATCAAAGTAGCCTAATAACAGTAATGGAGCCTGTGTTTTACCATGTAGGACAGTGGTTTTCTGAGATTGTTTTTCGTGTACCACGTACAGGGCGTTTCGTAATCGAATGCTGATCCTTAAAACTCTTAATACTTGGATTATTTAAAAAAAAAACCTATATGAACATTGGTCTGCCACCATTTTATTTTTGTAGTGCAGAGTGTTTCAATTTTTAAGCAGAACACAAAATATGTACGCCACTGTCTGTTAGACAGTTAAATGTCTACTGTAAAGTGTCTTTTGATAGTTTTTTGATTTCGGCTTCATTTAGGGGATAAATGCAATTTTATCAAATTCTGATATAAGCATAGCGATATGCAAATAAATGTCATCTAGGAACCGTTTTTGCTAAGTATTAAAGGGCAATTTTGAAAGTAATATTTATTTTGAAAAAAAAACTGGCGTATCCTTTTTATCGTTAAAAATATCAAAATACATGTTAGCGCGGACGCCACTGGTAGAAGTAGAGCAAATCTGTTTTATGAAAATGAATGTATTTTTAGGCCTAGTTAGTACCTATTAAAATTCAAAATGATATCTAAGCGGTCTCAAAAATATTAAGGAACCCGTTTTTTTTTGTTAATTTTCAACATCTTGTATCTCAAATTCCTTATATTTTCCGAGATAATTATTTCAAAATTGGTACACTAATATTATGTCTAAATTAACAGAGTTCTAAAGGTTAGTTACTTCCTTTCACCGGATTCATCCCCAGACGCGTTTCGCTGTATAACAGCTCGTCAGTGAGGCTATAGAATCCGACGAAAGAAAGCAACACCATAGTCTACTTGACTCTGAAAGATGGATGAATAACGGCAGATGTAGCCTTCAAGCGACATCTCGTAGCAATCAAATGCATCACCTGGCCCGTCCAACAAGAATTAGTCAGAAACGGAAAAGCAAACTCTTGCAAGAATAAAAGGAAAGAAAGGAAGTAACTAACCTTCAGATTTCTAATTGTTGGTTCTCGGTCCGTATACCGAATTGGCTTTTAATGCAGCGCTTCTAGCGGCGACTCCTGTGAGAATACCGGCTCGCCGGGTCCTTGCAGGAGTTTGCTTCTCCGTTTCTGACTGATTTTTGTTAGACGGACCAGGTGATGCATTTGATTGCCACGAGATGTCGCTTGAAGGCTACATCTGCCGTTATTCAGTATACAGAGTGTTACATTATTTTTTCTCATTCTTTTCGATCCCCTACATTTTTATCTTATCTGTCATTTTTTCTAGTTTAGAAAGAAAAAAAAATATTGCAAATTTAAGACATGAGAACACCTGTAAATAAAAAAATTAACGCGTGTGCCAGTTTTTGTTCAATACCAATGTGTATTTTTTTTGTCTCAATTTTCAAAAAGACGAATTTCTCGATGTTGTCCGATCACAATAATTTCCCTAAAAATTAGGAAATATACGCCGCCCTAATCTGACGTTACACGACAAAAAATTATAAAAAGCTGCTGAAAATGACGTCCTCTTGCTAATATGCAGGAATCAACTCTTCGCCTCAGAGACTGGCGAACTCTTTTGAATATCCCAGGAGTATTGCGAATGATTTCACATGAAGCTATAATTATTATGTTCCTCAAATTTTCCTCTGTCTAGATAGGAGTCTGATACACCAAAATACATAATTGGTTTCTTAGTTCAAGTGGTACTTCTTCTAATAGCACCAGGAGTTCATCTTCTGAAAATTCACGATAATATTTTCCGTTTAATCTTCTTGGCTGGAAAAATGGCTCCTCCAAATAGTCTCCAAGAATGCCAGCCCACACATTTACTGTGAACTGATATTGGAAATGACTTTCGACTATCGCATGAGGATTCTCTTCTGCCCAAAAATGATTGTTATGAAAATTTTTGATGGAAGTAGAGGGAATTAAGGATTTGTCAATGTCAATGTCAATGGAATTACGACAGCATACAACAGTCCTAAAACTTCACTAACTGACCTACTATCATTTAAAAATTGATAAAGTTCATAAAAAAAATGTTTTAGTAGGTTCTAAATTAAAAACGTACATACGTTTTGAAAATTGAGAGGCTAAGATTTAAGGACAAAATATATTTTTTAGTATTTCAAAGAGTATATTTTCACTGTTAGAAATAGGTAATGTACATTGGACTCGACGCTTACTTACATGTTTTCAATTAAAAAAGGTAATACGACTCGTTTTAAAATAACCCTGTGATGACATCACAGTCTGTTTATGCAGCAACAAAAACTATCCTCGAATCGATAAATGATCCTATTCCAGTTTTTTGTATACCTATACTCATACCTCGCCAGCTTTGTGCGCTATACCATTGTTAGACAAATGAATGCAAATGGATGTGAGTGATGGACCTTGTCTTGAGAAATCGCAAAACTGCAATAGGTATATCGCGTGATACTAATCGATTCGAGGAGGGAGGCCCAGGTCTATGCGTTTTTATGAATGAAATATTTTAATTTTTTGGTAAGTGGATAAACGCGACATGTCCATCTAACCGCCGCCGCGAGAGCTGACAAGGTTAGCTACCTTCATTATACACTCTAGGATAAAAGTATCGAGTATTAAAAACATTTGCCATACAATGGTAAATGAAAAACTCGTTACTGGAAAATAAATATAAAATTCTCAAAAACTAAGACTGTTAAGAATGGGTAGGAGTAATATTATGTGGGATATCTCTAATGTTTTCACGAAATTCAAAATTTGTGGCATTGTTGATCTTATTTTTAAAGAAAGCAGAACATTTTATAATCTATGACCTTTTTTCGTATTATTCACTTTTTGGTCCGTTTATCCTCTTGCCTACCCCATCCGTAGACATAAAATGGCAAATTGTTGTAATATTCGATATTTTTGTCTCAGAGTTATTATGTGATGACAAAAGTAGCGCTTAACAACTGAAATAAAGCCTACTAGAATTTACTGCTTTCATGAACGTCCCTAGCTTTTTAATATTTTGATAAAACATTTCTGTCACACCCCCTTTATACAGGGTGTTTACTAAACATACGGTAAAAAGTCATGGGGTAATTGGCAATTTTAAGAATATTTTGGCATTTAATGATTTCCGGAAAGCCGCTTTATTTCGAAGATACAGGGCAATCAAAATTTTTTAATTAAACTATGGCTTACTGCACTGGGCCTACAGAGTAGAAGGATTGTCCAGAAATACGTTTTTGTCTTTTAACAATATTCTGATAACTAAAAACGGCTATTTTTTGTATTCATGCGCTCAGGCGCCATATATCCTCTTGCATTATAATGATGTAAAATTCATGTACTTCAGTTCAGTAGTTTTGGAGATTTATTGATATAAAGCTTAAATAAAACTCTAATACATCATCATTAGTGGAGATCAATACATTTGGCAGCAAAGTAGTGTAAAAATGAAAAATGAACTGACCCGTCAGCCAAGTAAATGTTGGAAATGACCACCATGACTCCCCATGCAGTAATAAAGATTTTGCTCAAAACGTTGCCGCACATTTTGCAATATTTGAGGAGTAATATGATTCTCATTCACAATTCTTTGTCGCAAATATTCTAACGATGTCGGCTGAGTAGCATAGATTTTGCTTTTTAAGTGACCCCACAGAAAGAAATCCAAAGGTGATAAATCTGGCGATCTTGGGGGCTATTAAATGGCACCTCTTCTACCAATCCATCGACCTGGAAACGTCTGATCTAAATATTGTCGAACACGTAATGCGTAATCTGGTGGGGCACCATCCTGTTGGAACATCAACCTATTCGCAATGTACCGCCGATCATTCTGATTTTCAATTATGGCTGTTAATGCAGGATCTATGGCGTCTTGCAGTAATTCCAAATACATTTCACCCGTCAAATTTCCAGGTAAGAAAAAAGGACCAACTAAATGATCAAATTTCCAGGTAAGAAAAAAGGACCAACTAAATGATCGCCAAAAATACCAGCCCAAACATTTAATTTTTATGGCTGATGTGTGTGTACCTCACGATAAATTCTGGGATAAGAATCGGACCAATATCGGCAGTTATGACGATTTACTACGCCATTTAAGAAAAAGGAACATTCGTCGGAAAAGCAAGTGTTGAATAGAAAATGTTCATCGTTTATAATTCGTTCACTCATATCTTCACAAAATTGTAATCGCCGGTCAAAATCGTCTTCATTGAGTTCTTGTACAAGGTGAATTTTATACGGATGAAAACTATGGGCCTTTAGAATCCGTTGGATACTACGTCGACTAACACCACGCACAGTATCCAATTTGCGGGTACTTAACGTAGGATCTACATAAACTTGCCCTAAAACCCCCACTTCCATTGCTTCGTTCCTTATGCGATTTTCAATGTTGCGTTTTTTATTGGCGACTGATCCAATTTCCCGAAATTTAGCTACAAGTTCTAGAACATATTTTTGATGCACGTTACTGTTCTCATGTCGCTCAATAAATATTTGTGCTGTTCTATTAGCGCACTGATTATTTCCGAAAAATAGTTCGATAATTTCAACTCTTTCTGCCGTGGAATATACCATGGTTAATTTATGTATGATACGTTAAAAGGTATTTTAACAACAAAGTTTGGTCGAATCAATGGCAAACTATGTACTAAATTCCTATTTAAAATAAGTACGAGACATTCCTTTCTTATCTTTCTTCAAGAAACAACTTTTTTTGCCACAAAAAACGCTCCAATCGCTATTTTCAAAACCAAAATGATAAACAAACCATGGGCGTAGTGAAGAAAAGCATTTGCTTATTAGGTAAATGCTTTTACTTAAGTTTCTAAAGTAGTACAAACTAATCTGATGTACAGGGTCTTTCTATTCTATTCCTTTCTGGATTTCTTTTTCTGTCATGTAATGTTTTATTTTCCTCAAATAGGTTCTTTATCCTTAGAATAGTATTGACGGATATATTTCTGTGAAAATTTGCAATAAATCTTCTCCTTGCTTCTCTTGCATTTTCTTGGCATTTGTAGAACAAGATAACAATCTGCAATCTCTCATCTAATGAATATTTCATTTCGGCAATATTATAGTAAATTTGTCAAATTTTTTGACTTTGAAGGATTCAAAGGTGATTATACCTTTATTTCCTAGTGTATGTTTTAAACAGGTTAAAGTTAAATTATACTGGATAAAACATTAAAATTTAATAAAAATAGCTGTCACAATATTAAATATTTTAATCAGAACGGACAAAAAAAAAATCACTCGTTCCAAAAATCGTATAAAAAAAGCTATGTTCCATTTAAAAAACACCTTATCCATAGCGTAACTCTTTTGTTTCTGGTTCAAATAAATTTTTGGTTTCATTTTTGAATTCTGCAGGAAAAAGTACATCGATTGGCTATTTTGGATTTTTCTTTAAATACAAGGCAGCTCAAAAATGAGCCCCTGTTCAGTCCTCGTTGGAAGACCCTGTACATATTAAAGTCTACTTTAAGCTTTAAATCAATAAATCTCCAAAACTACTGAACTGAAGTACATGAATTTTACATCATTATAAAGGGAATTGCAGGACCTTTAAAATAAGGTATCACTCGACCCCCCTTTTCATTTAAGATTTTAGGGGTGGTGCCACCCCCGCCCAGGGGGCTGCACGTGTTAACGTGATTTTTTGCCAATTTTGTGCCTCCCTCGAAAACAAAATCGACGGGTCTGAGCGTTTTCCCAAAAAAGAACTAAGCTGCCAGTAAATTACTCTGTTTCGTTTTCGATGCGCCACCCTGTATCTCGGTTCAAAAGTTAGAGCCCAAAATGTAAGTCTCTGGGTACCCCTTTGGGGCTCTGTATCTCCGTTAAGGTGCACTTTAGGATTTTTTTCTATGAGAAATTAGGGTTATTTTGACCTCTCCTATATCCTCCCGAGAGTATGTCATATACTTTCCGGCTACCTTGTCTATGAGGAATATAAAGTAATGCTATCGTGTATACGTTTTACCGCGAACACTGATGCGGTGCATGCTTGAAAATTCTTAATATGGCTGCGCGCTGTAACAGCGTATATTATTTCTGATGATTTATGGCAATCAATGGCGCTCACCAACAGTAGATGTAGGCGTAGTCTAAGAAATGTATTGTTCATGCACGATGATGCGTGAGCGCATTTTAGTTTGGTTGTTCATGAGTATTTAAATGCAACATATCAAGATCGCTGGATTTGTTGAGGTGAACCTCACTTATATGGCCTGCTGCCATTAAAGTAATACACCAGTGGAAAATCAAGATGATTTGAGAAATCCGATGTTGATGGGTGTATTGTAATAAAAACATGATGTTTTTGAAAGAATCCGATAGATAGTAATGAGAAGATTGGCTTCAAGCATCCACCCTAGCTGGTGCTGGTAGTAATTTTCAAGGGTTTTTGTGGATTAAGAAGCTTTGTATGCAATAAAATATTGTTTTGGCCGAGAAACTTTTATGGTACTGTATCTTCAAAACAAAGAAGTTTTCTAGAAATCATTAATGGACGAAATATTTTCAAAGTTCCCCAAGGAAGCCCCCCTCTAATTTTTACCGTATCTTTAGTAAAGTCTGTATGAAGCTCTAGTTTATTCAAAAATAGCTGTTATTAATTTATTTATTAAATTAAGCAATCTAATTGCACCAGTTTGCCCACTACGTTATTAAACTTAAGTGAAATTAATTTATTATAGATTTAATTTATAATAATATTTATATTTTTCATTCCACAGCGTATAACTATGTAGGCAATGAAAAAATGGATGTAATTAACAATGAGTAGTTTTTGCAGGTTTTGCTGTACTTGTACTTAAACCGGGATATCCAAAATTATGTTGGTCAGAGCTAATCATGAAATAATACAAAACGGATGTCTTACCATTTTGAAATAATTATATGAAGTTTAGGATAGTTCGGATATCAATTATTCTTTGAATATCAAAATGTGTCGAGCAGTACTGGTAAAGTGTTCTAGCTATTGTAATCTTAAGCTGGTCTTGGATTATGGGTTTCACTTACAACTGAGCGCATTACACATTTACTTGATTGAAGCCTATTTTCGAACTAGTGAATGTTTGGACGATTTTTGAGGGTACTTGTTAGATTTAGCAGTATTTTCAAAGGATTTTTACGCGTGCCTTACAAATTGCGTTGGTATATTTCGCGGAACTGGCTCTGTTATTTATAAAAAAGATGCTGGTAGGGTAGGCCAACCTTTCGTACAAAAGAAGTTTTTAATGACCTTCGTCAACATATGGAACAATGGCCTACAAAACCTTTGAAACGTCTGATTTAAGAAATTGAACGTTCTTATATACCCTGCCGATCAATTGTAAAGAACTTTGACATCCACTCATATAAGATGCAATCATGTCAATCCCGTTTGGTGGCAGACCACCCCAGACGTCTTGCGTGCTGCCACTCGTTTGCCAATAATTTAATGATGATTTAACCTGTTAAACATAAAAATTTTTTCTGGCGATGAGTGGTTTTATCTTTTTGGGAGTACAGGTCGAGCACTATAGCATGATCTTTGAATTTCGGATGCGCAGTAGAAATTATATTAGGTATCTCTCTGTCGTACACTGACTTTCTTTTTCTATCATCTACGCATCTCGGAGCTCAAGCTACATCAATTCTCAAAATATGAGAAGATAGAGCAATAAGAATTCACATATTTTTGTTATATTTCCACTACATGCTCAAATAATTGCTGTTTGGATGACTGTTTCGTGTAAAGGGATACGTGGGCCTATTTTTTAAACTTTACCTTCAATTCAGAGAGGCACAGAAACAACATGTTGAGTGAATTTGTTCAACAACTACACAATGATAAACTTCAATGGCAGGACGATGCACCAGCATATACGACACGAGATATTATGGCTTTTCTGTGCGAGTTTTTTGATGACCGGTTATAAGTTTGCATACACAAGTTGAGGTTCCTTGTTTGACGATTATATTTTGTGTTCCCTTACTTGAAGAATGGAATTTTTAGAACTCCTGTACATAATTTGCAAGAACTGGAACGAAATATTGTGCAACCATATTGCTTTTGGGAGCATTGGGACGCGTGTCGACTTATGCATTGAACAAGTAGGGGGCATTTCTTTTATTTGTGACAGAAGGACGTGGTGGTGATAGACTCGATCTAGAGAACGTGGTAGCGTGGAGACCAAGTCGGTATCATTTTGCACAATTTAATAGAAACGTTTCCCTATCTATCCTATAATCTGAATCAAGGCAAAAGCACTCTTGAAGAATCTTCAAGATCAGACGATATCTAGAAGTATCTCGAAGTTCTGATATCGTCGGATGTAGCCATTAATTAATATTGTTAGTACCTATTCAGATGCACTTACCTACCTGGACCTCGTCTGAATTTAACCGTCAGTTGTAGCTGTTGGAGGATCCCTTACTCCTCTAGTTAGCTACTCAGCAGGAACACGCATAGTATTACCCGTGTCCGCGAGACTACCGCGAACTGCAGAATCCTCGTTAAGTGAACCTTATAAGTAGCTTGGTCAAGAATTCTTATTAGCCAAATAAAACAACTACTTTCTCAAAACACTTAAAATCTATTACAACGAAAAAGAAAGTGATATTTTACAAAAAGAGCCTTAAATATATTTACAAAGGAATATTTACATCTAGCGAGAAAGAGAGGTTTCGAAACTAAAGCCCAACTAGATAATTATTCAGTATTCAAACTGAATAATCGACATGCGTCTAATGAAAATCCCCAATATAAAGAGAATAAACAATGAAAATCAATGTCGAATGTAAAATCCCCAATAAGAAGAAATAAAGAAATAGAACAGAATGTACTACCACCAGATGGTACACATCTTACCCCAAGACACTGATTAATAAATGATAAGAAATTAAATTGAACTTTATAAAATTACGAAAAGGATCACTTTACACGAGAATTAGTAAGTCGACCAGAGAATTCGGTAGAAATCTCGGAACTGAATTCGCTGCGTTCTCGAAAAAGAACTTGTGGCCTTAGTACTACACCCCTTGGCTCCTAAAATCCCAACCTTTAACTTGAAACCAATTAAAATTCCCAAAACAAGTAATGGTCGTTCCCGCATCCCATGATTGATGGTACTTGATCAATAACAAGTGTAATTGCTCTTCTAACTTTTTAAGCCTTATTGACCATCCCCTCGCCGATAGATGGCTCACCTAGTCCACCTAGAAAGGATATAATTGAGAATTTTGATTTCCTCTTATAGAAAATGACTTAAACCCATAATGTATATAAAACAACAAAGTTCTAATCTAATACTATACCTAAAAAGAAGTAGAAATGTTAAAAAAAAACCTACAAAGTCGTTTTTGCTTGTTTCTTGTGTTTTTCAGGTATAAGGTAGGTAAAAAAAAAACAGATCTAAAACTTTTATACAAGGTGTATAGGGCAGATACCGGTTTCAGTCTCAAAGTCGCAGCTTTATCTATTTTTCTTTTAATATCAAACTATACGATTCAATTCTCGCGCATAATTTGTTTTCGCGAACCGTTGCTTGTGATAATAAAAACCATGTGTTCTCCAACTTTCTAAACTAAACCTTAGTAGGTAAGGGTACTTTCTAATAAAAGCACTTTTTCTATCAGATTTATGTTTTAAGTATCCATAGAGAATATTTTCTCTTGCTTTTAGTCAGGAAGTACCATAACGAATGAAATTAGGTCCAAAAAGGAGTTAGGTCTATATTACAGAAAAGATATTCTATAGTTTGATTTAGTGTCTAGCTTTTTAAAAGACAATAAAACCCTTGCTTTTCCCAATACGAGCCACATGTTAACGTGTTTCTTGGTTTCTTCCAGTAAAGCAAACTTTTTAAATACAAATAAAGTAAAATAAAATATTCTATGCCGTTACATATTAAAGAAGTTATTAGTCTTTCATTCAGTTTTTAAAGTTTTAGTCCTTTATTTTACCTTTAGAAGTATATATATTTGCGCGTTATCGATGATGACAGTATATACAGAGTTATTTCCAAAGGATAACCAGCCCTATAATCAAACACACAAGTTAACTCTACAGGCTAACTTTAAAATTAACTGTTTTTCAACCACAGTGAAAAATTAACAAGTTGGCTTTTTTCGGTTGTTGTCATGGAAACGGTACGTTAAAAGTAAAGTTGTGCGTTTGATCGTAGGGCTGGATACAAGCTAAGGCAGATGTTTTTAATTTCATGACCACCTTTGACCAAGATAGTTTTTGATATCTTTGTACGCTCAATGTTTGATTTTGTTAGGTCATAAATTAAGTACAGTAATCAGGACAGTAATTTATGTCTACCCAATGAATACAATATAGTTTTTAAAGGCCATATTTTCTTTAAAATTCCAAAGTAAATACCAAATTATTGTTTCGGGTTCCTTATTTTAAAATGAATATCGGTTTGATTTCTTGAATTTTTTTACTTAAGATTTGAGTGATTTAATAACTTGGCCAGTTTTCCTTTACCTATTTAGTTATACAAAACTGCTTGTCTTTTTATTTTGAATTGTTTAATGCATCATATTTTAAATAAATGGCGCACTTGCTTCAGTTTTAGAATAGATAGAACTATACAGGGCGTCCTAGATAATTAAAATAATGTTTTATTTAACGAGCAGAGCACAAGAAGGTAAGTGTGTTAATTTTACTTTACAGGTTCTATGTTTATCATCAATATGTACTAAAAATTTGAAAGAAAGTTTTAATTTTTTAGGTTTATTGCCGACAAATTGTTGAAAGCTGTTTCATCCATAAAAGGTTTTTTAGTCCAGACAAAAAAAATGCCCTACTTAACAAGTAAAATCTTGTTGAGCTGTAATTCAGAATATCTCTGGGAAATAAATATGAAAATGTCAATTTAGGCCTAGACTGCTAGCAAAACATTTTATTAAAGTTTCAATTGCTACAGCCTAACGTAAGATCCGTGAAGTGTTTTCATAGGATTTTCAGTTGTGTTTTTAAAACATAAACTGCATTATGAGTGTGTTGAAAAAGAAACGAAAGCTTTAGCTTTAGTGACGTTATAAAAAGATGAAATTTTAAAAGAAGAGATTGAAGTATTATCTATTATTCATAGTAGAACTGAATTGTACTAGTTAATTCTTTCAGAAGACAAGGAGCGGAGGAATATTTAAATTGTGGTTGAGATTGTGCCGCATAACTACAAAAATTACTTTTCTATTCCTCTTCTTCCCATGGTAGATTCAACTGCGAATTCGTGCGTATTGATGTAGGATTAGGTAAAGAAGGGGATGTTCTAATCTTTAATGAATCGGAAATGAGCCAGAAGGAACAAATGGCACATTTTTCTCTATTTTAAGATATTTGCCAAGTTCGATTTTTTGTTGCCTCATATACCTGAATAATGAAATGGCCCGAAATAACTTCTTTAAATTTAAAAACGTACTAACTAGTCGAGACATTAAATTAAAACTAAGATTACGATATGCCAAATGCTATGTATGGTCGGTGTTGCTGTACGGTGCAGAGACCTGGACATTGAAGGCATCGTCCATCAACAAAATAGAAGCATTTGAGATGTGGATGTATCGTAGAATGCTGAGGGTGCCATGGACGGACAGAGTAACCAACGACGAAATTCTAAGAAGAATCGGCAGAGACCGTGAGTTAATGCTCAATGTCAAAAAGAAGAAAACATCGTACTTTGGTCATATAATGCGAAACTCAAAATATCAACTGCTGCAACTTATTGTCGAGGGAAAAATAGAGGGAAAGCGAGGCATGGGCAGAAAGCAATTGTCATGGTTAAGAAATATAAGAGAGTGGACGGGGTTAAGGACGATAGGAGAGTTGGTCCACACAGCAACCGACAGAGAATTGTATGGAAATATGGTCGCCAACATCCAACAATAGTGGATAGGCAGTCGAAGAAGAAGATATACCTAATATGTATAACCTGAGACACTTGATTTATTGGTTATTTTGGTGTGTTGCTGTTCACACGACAGCAGAAACCAAAATAAAAATTAACGCTTTTCTGGTGGAATTTAACATATGGTATTTTTACGAGTTTTTGTTGATATATATGAGCAATGCAAGTAGTGAATTCCTGCACTCAATAAAGACCTGGAAGAAATTCTGTCTTGGGGTGACAGTAATTTAGTACCTATCTATTTTACTTTGAAACAGTGTGCAACAAGTTAATATTAAAAGTATGTGGAGGCCTTGGCAATCTTCAGCTAATGCGATATCTAGCTACCCTAAACATTTCAGAAAGCATTTATCTTCTAACGCCAAAGTGATCGTGAAAAATGTATGTGAATCGTTATTAAAGTAATTGCCATTAAAAAAAAACAGTAAAATGACGAAAGTTCCATTATCGACGGTACGAGATATTATGTTAAAAGGGCATTTTAAAAGAAAAGTTCGCAAAGATACCGGAAAAATAAAGATGCGTAGATGATTGTGACAAAGATGTTATTCGCAGGAGCCCGAAAAATTAAGGAAAATAAGATTTCTGTATCTTAGGGAAATAAAAAAGTTTAGATCCGAAAAACGTTCAATAGTTTGTCTAAATGAAACGTGGTTTAACACTCATGAGACTGTCAAAAAGGAATGGGTTGATTTAACTGCACAATGTCAAAATAAAGCCCCTTCAAATAAAGGAAAACGAATAACAATAATTCATGCAGGTTGGGAGAATGGATGGATCCCTAATTGTTTATTACTGTCGACAAAAAATATAAAGGATTCAAGTCTGGACTGTCATGTAGATACCAACGCCGCTCTTTTTGAAAGCTGGTTTAAAGACAGTTTGCTTTCAAATGTACCAGAACACAGTGTTGTTGTGCTGGACAATGCAAGCTACCACAGTCGGCAACTCGAAAAAGTACCGAATGCATCGAGCACAAAATCCGCAATAAAGGAGTTAATGTTAAAAAATGACTTGTACTTCGAGGAAACGTATAGTAAAAAACAGCCGTTAGAAGTGTTAAAGGCATTTAGTATTAAAAAAGAGTATATGTGTGATACAATGGCAGAAGAAATGGGTCACACTGTGTTGCGACTGCCATCCTGTTATTGCATTTTTAACCCTATTGAACAGATGTGGCATCAAATTAAATCGAAAATGAGAACTGAAAATAGCACACCTACTCTTAGTGGCAGTGTAATAAAGCTAATAAAGAAAGTTTTTGGTGAAATTCCAGATGAAAGTTGGAAAAACTCGGTTAACCATGTTTTAAAAATTGAAGACTTATATAACTACACAACAAAATGAAATATATCCTGTTATTGTAAATGTGGATGATAGTGATAGCGAGACTTAATTGCGAATAGATTAAAACGTTTTATAATTACAATTAAACCTTCTGTGTATATATGTAAATATATTTTTTTAAGTAGGTATATTAATTGTTATTATTACTTTTACCTAAGTTCGTGCGAAAAGTTGCCTTTTCCGCACGCAAACTTTTCACACTTGTTTTGTACTTATAATGAATTAATATACATGATATAATACAAGTAATGGTAAAAATAAGCATAATAAACATTGCTACTATAAGGTATTACTATGGCTTTTCATTTAATTACAAAATCCGTTCCTGTGCAAAGCACTAGCCCTTATTTCATTTCATTTCAGTAATATAAACAGTGATACCAGCCGGAGCCGGGTAGATTTCGCTGGTTGGCACGCTTATCGACAGTCAAGAAATTATTTTAAAACGTAGGTTTGGCAATCGAACAGGTAACAGGGTTTCTTTGGGTGTTTACAATATAATAAAACTATTATTGCAGTTATTAGGTGAAACGAAATATGTTCGGATGGACTTTACTGGCATATACCTACAGTTGTATGTTTTGTCGGCTTCTTGTTTTTTTAACTCCGTTTTAGGGTTTTTCTTTTAATTCATAATTTTATTTAAATATCCTGTAAAATTACTTGGATTCTAAATATAAAACGAGAACCAATTAATAGAGGCTGGTTGAATAATGTATTATTTGAAGATAATTATATAGCGAACAGGCTGTGAAAGTACTTCGTAAGAAAGTCTATTCAGAACTCTTTTGACCTATTGACTTATTACTTCCTTTGGCCACGTCGATCTAAGGAACATCGTGTAGTATTTTTTATCTGGTAAATCTTTAGCACTATACAGGGTGATGCGTCCATCCACAACACGGTAAGTCCCATGCAAATTTGAAGGTGAACTTGACAAATTTTGACGTGATTTATTTAGTAATTATTCGGTTTATTTATAGGCTATCTTTAAATGATGCGAATTAATAAATCAATCAAAACCGTCTTCTCCATTGGCGTTCAAGATTTTTCGGCATGCATAGATTTAAATAGACCTGGATTTTTAAATTTGTGCAGAACTAGTACAAGTATCGACATTAAATTCAAGTTCAGTCTTCAAATATATATTTTAATATTAAATTTTTTAAGCTTAAAATTATGTACAGCCGTACCATTTACCTCGAATTTTAGAAAGCAATTTTATTAAAACTGATTAGAGTCCAGGTACTTATTCCGTTTCTGCTCTAATAATTTTATTCCTTTCTTTTGTACCTAATCCTAGTTAAAGTCTGTTCAGAGATATAAGAAAGTGACTAACTGATCCCTATTAGGAAAGACCTGAGCCAGCTGTAAAATTGAAATATGGCCGAACAGGTCCGTTTTTTGTTTACAATTTAATCATGGTTTTTAATAAAAATAAGTAAGACATTAAATAATATTTTATTTATGTTTAAATGTGAAATTACAAGTTATTTGATTATTAAAAATTATATTTATGATTACAAAAATATACAAAATATTCGGTAGGTACTTATAATAATTATTCACTTAATATATCAGTATCACTATCGCTATCATCATCTGTTCTAATTATTATTTGTGCTATATTGTTTATATGGATATAGGATTTTTCCACTTTTTCAACATGTGTACAGGGTTGTTCCTTATATTTTGACAGCGTGTGACGACTTTATGAAAAGAGATAGAATATAAGTTTAAATGTAAAAGTTGTAAAGCTTCACTTATATCGCAAGAATTTGTTAACTACAAAAACAAATAAAAATCGCAAAGCTGTCAAACACTCACAACTTCGGTTTTTTAAATTGAACACCGTGTATATTATTTTTTAAAATGAAGGAACTTTTTTCTCTGATTTCAAAAATATATAAGTTGTTGATATTTGTATAAGCCGTTTTCGAGATATTTAGGTATGAAATTACAGTAAAACTTCTCAATAGCGGCCACTAAAAATTTCATTACAAATTGACCGTTTGAGGGGGTGACCGTTTTTGAGGGGAAGGAAAAAAATAAATTACATATTATCTACATATAACATATGTGTCATGTGAATAAAATTCAACTTCATTAATTAATAAAAGGCTAATTACAAACACATACGTTATTATGTAATATGAACTGTAAATATATAGACATAACTATTTATTTCATAACTCCTACATAATATGTATACATAATAATGTTTAAAAATGTGCACTACATACGAAAAAAAATTATGCTTTGTGAAAAAAAGATTCAATGGAAGTCTGCTTCATATTTTTAATTTTAATTTTTGCTGCTTCATTTTCACATTTCATTAGGATATTTGAAATATCAATGGCCAAATTGCCATTTTCTTTGCCTAATAAAAAATTTTGTACGTCTCTTATTTTTTCACAAACTTTACTCATGCTTTTTAAAGACGAACTAAAAACCTCCTGGTTTTCTTTACTTTCACAGTCTTCATTTTCGGTAGTTTCAGATTGGCTGGTAAACTCCTGAATTATTTCCTGCATCTCCATACTGGGATTTTCCGTTGAAATGTTTGAGTCGATTTGAAGATAATTTTCCAGGTTTGGATTTCCTGGGATACCGGAAAACAACTGACTTAGTGGAATATCGTCTTCTTCTTCAAAAATCTCATTCTCTTGGAGAGTTTCTATAAATCCATCCTTCCGTTTTTGATCTGCATTAACTCCTCCTTCTTCATAAAGTTTTTTCAGTTCAATTTTACTTTTTAGAATATCATTTACTTGCGTTCTTCCAACACCAAACTTTTCCGCTATCTTTCGAGCACTGATACCATATTTTTCACTATCCGCGATGATTTCAAACTTTTGTTTAAAAGATAAACGTTTACGTTTCAGAGACATGATCGACTATTTTGCTGTTAAAATGCAACTGAATAAAATTTTACCTTTTATGAAAACATCTTAAGATTTAACAAATTATATTTGTACGTACTTAAAAACCCATTTACATAATTAGGTTTTATCATTCTCCGGTATTTCCTATAGTACCAGTAATAAAGTACCGGCTGGGTGCAAACATTCCCAGAAGGGTCGAGACGACCGCAATTAAGGGTAAAAATTCAAGGTAATTTTCTTAAAAGTTACGGATTCATGTGACCGTGGCCGTTTTAGAAGTGTTTCGGTATTCGAGGGGTCTTTTATTATTAAAAATGCTATAAGATTTATTTTAAGAAGCCAAAACTGACCGTTCAGAGGAGTGACCGTTTTTAACGGGTGGCCGAAATGAGAAGTTTTACTGTAATTGATTTAAATATATTTTCACTTTAAATATAAGTCAAAAGCTAGTATGTCAATTATAATTATTTGTGTCACTGTCACCCAAATAATTATAATTGACATACTAGCTTTTGACTTATATTTAAAGTGAAAATATATTTAAATCAATTAATTTCATACCTAAATATCTCGAAAACGGCTTATACAAATATCAACAACTTATATATTTTTGAAATCAGAGAAAAAAGTTCCTTCATTTTAAAAAATAATATACACGGTGTTCAATTTAAAAAAACCGAAGTTGTGAGTGTTTGACAGCTTTGCGATTTTTATTTGTTTTTGTAGTTAACAAATTCTTGCGATATAAGTGAAGTTTTACAACTTTTACATTTAAACTTATATTCTATCTCTTTTCATAAAGTCGCCACACGCTGTCAAAATATAAGGAACAACCCTGTACAGAATTTGCCCAATATTGTGAAGGGATGTTAAAAACTTCAGTTTTTATAAGCTGAAGTACACTGGAGTTAATAGTAGGGTAAATATTGTTACGATGAATGGCAGATTTCAGTTGGTGCCAAACATGCTCGATGGGATTAAATATACAATGGTATGGTGGAAGCCTTAAAACTGTATGCATAATTATCACAGAAGTATTCCTTTTGTGGTTTTAAACTTTGTAAAACCTCAATTAATTTCCTATTGGTGTAATCTTCCTGAAAATAAATGTCATTATCATAGATGCAGTTTTGGATTGTTGCTTTTGTGTCATTTGAGGAGGGAGTATTGGTCAACTGCCTACTATGGTAGCTTGCAATGTCCATTACAATTACGCTATTCGGAGGTATATTTGGAATTAGCTTGTTTTTAAACCAATCTTCAAATAAATGAGCAGTGGTGTCCTTAGTCCTTATGGTAATCCAGAGAAGAATCTTTAATGTTTTTTGTAGACCGAGAAAGACCATTTGAAATCCATCCGTCTTTAGATCCAGCATGCAAAATCGTAATTCGTTTACCTCTTTCTGATGGCGCGCTTGTTTTACACTTGCTTACCTTGGGTGTTTGTTTTTCAGTGGAACTAATCAAAGTGTGAAGTGTTAGTGTTTTTTTAATTAAAGTCGGTCCATGTACAGTAAATGAAAAAAAAATATTCTTAACTGTTACAATTCTATTAAAAGTGAGAATGCGGATTTGAGTGTTGACAATGCAGTGCAATTTACAGCAGATATGATGCTGAACGTTGGGAGAACAACAATATATAATCTTTTAAAAGAATAAAAAAGTGTTGGCGTCAAATCTCCAGAAACTTCTCCAGGACGACGAAAACTAGCAGAGAATTAGGCGAAAAGTTCATAGATTCTTTTTAAAAAAAGAAATTCCCGCGCTGGACAAAATGTTGTCCTCAATCCGAGAAGACCAGGACTACACATTAATGTGTAGAAATACGCTTTGGAAGTTATTAAAAAAAATGGGGTTTCGGTGGAAAAAAACAAGGCAAGTTTTTTTGGAAGGATTGTTCACAGGATTCAGACCGCCATCTGGAAAAGGACATCGACTTATCATAACCCATATTGGAAGTTCTGAAGACTTCGTTAAAGGTGGTCCACGACTGATGTTCCAATTTAAAAATACAGGAGACTATCACGAAGATATGAATGCCGATGTATTTGAAGAATGGTTCGAGCAAATGTTTGCTAAAAAAAAGCAAAGGTTCAAAATGTGTTTGTTGAATTGAATAACCTTTGTTACTATTTAGGGAATCGATATTTTTCGACATCCGTCGTTCACAAAGTCTCTGAATGTGATCTGTAATAATATCTCATTTCGTTCTTCTATTTGAGAATCTACTTTTGATTGGCTGGAGGTCTCACGCGCTTACGCCAAACACAAACCAAAATTTGGTTTCCCTTTCATCACTATAATAGTCATGAGATGCGATGATCGAGATCTCTATACCCACAAAAGACTGTATATAAATATATTTTAGGAGCACTTACAGTCGTGTGTATAGTTTATGTTAAATTTAGTATTAAAAAGGCCATGTAAAGTACCATTTAACATTACAAAATATTTATTTAGTTCTTACAAAACACCTACATTTTTTCTTCGGAATCCTTTAAAGGCGAAGCAAATTATAATTTTTAATAATTAATGCTTTGTAGCTATATTAAGCTTGTTGTAAAACACAAGAACTCTTCACTGCCATTTTTATTACTACCTTGTTTAATTAACGAGTATGTATAATGTTAGCTATTATTTACTTCGAATATTTCGATGAATAACATGAATATAATACTCAAGTTTAATACCATATATGTAAAGGGTTTTCTGCAACTTTAATGTAGTAATTTGTGTGCCAAATCTCGCACACATGCGTTAAAATTTACAGGCCCCAGAAGTATGATTTTTAATAATTAACATTTTTGTCAAAAATAAACTCTAATGACAGCTAATTTGAGATCTGAACCGACTAATAGGCTTCTTGGAAAGCCAGTATCCTGTTGTCAACCGCTAGACTTCCCCGTGGTCTAGACGTTTTCCGAATGGTGCCATTTTTTGGGTAAGGACGTGATTCCTTACACACGATCAATGGCACATGCTTCTTAAAACACCCTATATGTGTTTGGTTTCATTTCTCGGTCCACAAAAAATAAATAGATAGAAATCTCGACTAGTTAACATTTAAACATCTGTATAGTGCGTAGGCGTTTTAAAAAATTACTATTTATAATTTTAATTACCAAACCTAGTATCAGGATAATTATATTATGTATACAGAGTGTCTCACGGTCGATGGTAGGTTAGACGTTTACGGAAAACGGGACATAGAAAATTACTGGCAACTTAGGTAATTGGCTTTGCTCTATCGATCTAAAATATTTTCAACAACGCAGCGTTGCCGCTTATACAAAAAAGTAGCAACATATTTGATATTTTAAATGGAACACCCTGTATATTATTGCATTTTCCGCTTCATTATTGATTTCTTATTATTTTTGTATAATACGTTCCTATACCTATCTTTAGCGGTTTTCAAGAAATTAATTAATTTCCATATTTTTTGTTCAAAACATAGCTCTAATTAAATGTTTATTACTGCGGTATTTGGATTCGTAGACAGCTGAAAATTTTAAATTTTTTTTAGGTTGTTTTCTTTACTAAAAGTTAAAAACTAGCAAGTTTTCATAAAGATATGTTCCATCTTGGGATTTCATGGCTATCTAAGACAAATATGAAAAAATAATCCGACTTTTACAAAAACTTGCTTTTATTTCGACATCTTAACTATTTAGGTATAGGAACATGATATATCATTTGGAAGGGACATTAATTTTCTTGCAGGATATTTAATAATATACAGGGTGTTCTATTTGAAAAAATGCACTTTTCATCATTTTTGTATCGAGCGGTAAAATGACGAATTTTGAACGACCCTGTATAACACAGAATAAATTTCTTTATGCATAACTAATACACGGGACAAGGTAAACTACATCCAAAATTTCAGCTGTCTACAAATCCAAATTCCGAAGTAATAAACATTTAATTAGAGCTGAACTAACCTGAACAAAAAATATGGAAATTAATTAATTTCTCGAAGACCGCTAAAGATAGGTATAGGAACGTATTATACTAAAATATTTAGAAATCAATAATAAAGCGGAAAATGCAATTATATATAGGGTATTCCATTTAAAATATCAAATATGTTGCTACTTTTTTGTATAAGCGGCAACGCTGCATTGTTGAAAATATTTTAGATCGATAGAGCAAAGCCAATTACCCAAGTTGCCAAATTTTCAGTAATTTTCTATGTCCCGTTTTCCGTAAACGTCTAACCTACCATCGACCGTGAGACACCCTGTATACCGCTTCGTACAGAACAATAACCGAAATGAAAACACTAATTAATAAAGCGTAAAGACGCCTTAAGAAATACGCGATTCATAAAAAGATCTCACATAGTTCTTATATCTTGAAACTTGCTTGAAACATATTATATCTACCAAAATAATCGATTTAACAAACGCGCGTTTCGAAATTCTAATTGCATCAGCAAGAAAATCGCGTTTCGTCATATAAAATAGTTAAATGCCTATAATTTACTGAAGATGTACAAGTACGTGTAGTTATATGTGTATAAAATGAAAGGAGGTCCCTAATAGATGTAGATGCCCTGCGGAGGGCTTTATTAGTAGTCAATAGCACACGCGGTGTATTTAAATAATAATATTGCACCTATTCAAAGTCATAGGTGGAACATTGGGCATCAACGAACAAAAAGGTTATTGGACATAGGCGTAATAACTCAGTTCCATATGCATCGACATCCCCTATGCGTTCTATGCAAGTAAACCAAAAAGAATTCTTTATATCAGTGCTATTGTATACATTTTGCCGATTATTAACTACCAAGTTCTTATTGTCAGGGTTTAGGTTTCTTTATGGGTCTAACCCTGGTTTCTTTGTTATATTTTTTGCCGGGTTAATGCCAATAATATCATGTATTTCGTCTCTAGAGGGAGGTTTAGTTCCCCCCACCCCCCTGGGTCTAGCGGTTCACTCATTCTTTCCACCGTTCCCCTTTGGTATCGGCATCACCGAATCTCATTTTTTTAAGCTCCGAGAGTGCTCTGTTTTATTTGGAAGTCCATTTTGGAGCTGGAGAACATAAACTCACTCATTACTGTGTCTTAGTGATAGCTTGAGCAATGAGAGGGAAAATAACTTGCTCTAGGGATCTATGTTGAGTCGGACAGGTGGCCATTGTAATTTAAAAGAAGAAGAGTGCGTATTCTTCTTTCAATCCTTTCCATGGTTTTTTCTACTGACTTCCTAATAAAACAAATGAAAAAAGATAATGGCGTTTTTTAGTATTTTGTAGCGTCATTTTGCTTTTTTGGTGGTTGATCGATTCTATGGCTTTTTCTAGTTTCTTTAGTTAATGGAATATTCTTTCGGAAGAATAATACGTCCATTTGTTCCCATAATGAGCTAGCCCCACTTAGTGTATCGGTGTGAGCGTTTCTTTTTAGTTTTTGTTTGACGTTTTAAATTTCCGTTTGCTGTGCTCCCGCTCCCAGCTGAGGTAAGTTATAGCGTTGTATAATATTATTACTGTTATAATTCTACAACGGTTACGTTTCTTTGGCAAGATTTAGTAGAGACTCTTTTAGAATTTAGGGCTTCCCGGACCTCTTTTGATTAAGAAATTAGTTCTTAAAAATCGTTTAGACCCTTGCCTCCGTCGCGTCGTTAACAGTCCCTTAGGAGTGTGCGCATGATGGTACCTATTCGTACCTGATGGTGGACTCTGCCATCTTTTACTGAATTTAGATTTATAGAGGTTCCTAAAAGTAACGCAATAGGTAAATATATGTATTGCTGGCAATGTATTGACTTGATATTACTTATGTAACGAGTACTATATCGATATCATAACCCAAGTTTTAAACTTTGTCACCGGGAAGCCCCCTTCCAAACCAAGTTTCAAGAGGGTGATTGCTTAGCAATGCCACAATGAATTAATAGGAGTAAAAGGCAGAGGAGTCTGACTCAAATCGAAGCACATGATTTAGGAAGGTTTAAACCAAAGGGCAGAATGAAGTGAATTTTTGGTATAAACTTTGGTGGCAAGCCAAGAACAGTACCTATAATTTAAAGAAATAGTCCATTCTCAAAGTGGAGTTGAAATATAGGGAAAGGAAAGAAAGTCAAAAAGCGGAGAAAGAGTCTTTGACATTCTTTCCTTTCCCCAGTACCTATAATGTTAGAAAGTTTTTTTTACAACCCAACCCACATAGCAAAAAGATATCCTGTGGATATATGAAATATATTCTCTTTCGGATATGGATATCGAGTGGCACATCCTCCGCAGATTCATAGAACATACATATATGTACTACGTATATGCATATGACATGCGTTTGGCCACAAGTCGGACATGCTGAGAAAATGCGTTTCCGGACATTTAGCATATCCTCCGCACATTCACAGAAGATTCGTATGTGCATACCAATGACATGCACAGTATATTCGTTTTGCCCAAAATAGAAATGCCCCGATTTTTACTTTTAAATTTCTGGTATTTAGACCAGGAATGAAAATGAAGATAATATAAAAAAAAATAAATAAAAGTAGAACTCTATGAGCCAGACTCGAACCGACGACACTCGGTTGTAGGGTTAGTAGTACATCTACTTTTCATTCTTCATCCGAATGCCACAAATTCGCGTATCTAAAATTAAATGATTATTTTACAGTTTCTGCTTGTAGGCAGGTATGATGCCCATTCTTGCTTGGAATTTTCATCGAAAAGATTGTAAATGTAAATAGGCTATACTATATACCATTCCAATGGAAACATCATTCAGTAGAGCCTTTGGGAAGCTGGCAAATAATAATTTTTTGTGTCAAGGATTTTATTGCGGCTAACTACCTCTACTAAATTTAATAATCCAGAGTATTTTGCCGACATGGCCACTATGGCCGCCGTATCTCGAAATGTTGGGTCAATCGACGTTTCTAATACTTAATATTGAAGTGTCAGTCTCATATTTGTTTAAATCAAATCAAGTAAACATAAAATATTTAAAACAGGCTTTATTAGAGCACAATCAAACTCTTAGAAAACAATTACAGACATAATTTTTAGTTTTTTAAATTAAGTAGTTACTGCTTTATAACGTCAGTTTCGTTTTTCCTGAAAAGAAAAGCATAAATGAATGGTTGAGAAAATATTTACCTTAAAAAATGTAGAGTAATGTCTGAGCACTTTAAAAACAGGTTTCTATTATATTATTATGTTCTTGCAGTTTTTAAAAAATTAATAATGAATTCTTACTTGTCAAGGTTGTTTTTCTTTTTATTGTTAAGCATTTCCTTCGCTTTGACAAGCCATTTTTGAATGTGTATCTCTACTATGACTTCGTCCTCACATGCGTCCATTGTCCTGTTATTTTGATGCACAGCATCTAAAGAATTACAGAACTTATTATTACAGTATCTTAACATTTCAGGAATTTGTTAATCTATATTTTTTAGTAAATTATAAATTATTTTAATAATGAATACCGAAAATTTCTGGACGATTTTAAATAGGTACCTCAAAACTTTTTTTTAATTGAATTGTTTTTAAACTAAGACATTTTCTGCTAATGAAATATCATCTGCTATTACACCTTCGGGTGAATGGCTCTAATACTTCTAATGACAGCAAATCATTATGTTTTTCTGGATATAAACCTACGAAATGACATCTAAGTTTTGCTGCTTGAAGACTTATTTAAGAGAGTAAAATTTCGGCTGTTAAAAGCAATATGATTAGGTACGTTATAAAATTAGACTTATATAATAATATATATTGTTCACTTATTGTTTACAAATTCACACACCAAAAACACTTTAATAAACAATGAACATACTTACTGAACTGTAAGAAAATGAAAAACAAGCCATCAAAAGAACTTACACAACACGAGCAGAGAAAATGACAAAAACTGAGGTTATGTAATGTCATCCCAAGCGCGAAGTGTTGTATCTGCCGTGCGCGAAGTGCGGGCGCAGGACTGCCAAAAGTTGGAAATTTAAATACTAACCTGAGCAATCGCATTGCCCTAAGGCCTAAATTATACCTATTATTTTAAAAATACTAAAGTAGGAAAATCTTTTTAATACTATTTTTAATTTCACTTTTTTGACTTATGATTTTTATACCAATTTCTAGATATGACTTGGATATGCTATGGATATATCCAAACAAACATGATTGTAATCAATTTCTAAATATGACATGGATATGCTATGGATGTACCTAAACGAATGTGAGTTGTGGGCTGTCGATAGCATATTCTCAGGATGTGAATATACTTTTTTTGCTATGTGGGAAGTAACAATTTAAATGCCAACAAGTATTTATAGGGTTTTATCATAGGTTTAAGAAGGTAAATAAACCGAAGTGGGTTTTTTTATTTCTTTTGGGCATACCAATTTATCTGCAGATAATATGTACTAAAAAAGGCCTTCAAGTTATCTTTAAAGCAAGTTGTTAAATCTGTTGTTTTTAAGAGATGGTATATGTTTTATTAATTCACTTTTTGGCTGCAAAAAAATATTTTTTTTTAAGGTTGGGTTTCTGTGCTTTTCTCCTGTTGGAGACTGAATAGCCTCTGCCATATCGGTTCGAATATTTATGAGATAAGCATTGCAATAATTTCCTACTTCTATTAATATATTTCTTTCTTACTATTAAGTTATAAATTATTTTAATTAATTTTGTGCATACAGGTTCTCTCAAATACGTAATTAAATGAATAAGAGTATAGGTACTAATAGATAGTAGGTACCGATTTTGTTCTGCTCATTTGAGATGGTGGTCAAAAAAAAATTTGAACAAGTTGGTTTGAAATGGAGTATTGTCCCTTTCATTATTAATTGCAATTATGATGGTATTTGTCTGCATTCGTTAATTTGTTTTAGATAGTATAAAGACCGGATTATATGCAATCAAAAACCTTAAGAATATGCACATATTGTTTAAAACTTATGCAGGATATATGCAAAAAAGACGTAAATATGCAATGAATATGCGTTAATAAAACAACTAAATTTTGATATTCTAAATTATTTTCATATAATTAGGGGATTGAGTATTGAATAAAGATAAATTCAAGTTATAATATACTTTATTAAATTAGTTAACACCTAATACAGTTTTTTTTATCTCAAACTTATACTGATATGAGTTTGAAAAATTATAAAACGCACCAGTTATTATGTGTGCCTCAAGGTTTTGAACTAAAAAATTGTGGCGTGTCTATCACTAAGGACATGTTTGTAAAAAGAAAACGATATTTCTATATCTAAGGTTATAGGGCAAAATTTTAATTTCGAAACTAAGGCAGGTTCAATAGCTAAATTATTTACAGTTTTCCCTGACATTATGTTTACGACCTGCCTTAAAGTCTTGAAACCTGTGTTTTTTCTATTAAACTTTCTAATTTTGCCACTACTGTTTTTCCTACCTCACCTCGTATTTGTTTGCAATTTTGTACAAATGTTTCTATTATATCCATCGACTCTGGTAGACTTGTACACTATTCCTCTAGCTGCGAAATACTGTCTGCTATAAATGCATAGTTACACTTAATATACATTTACTGTTGTTCCACTTTAGCACTTTGATATATTTCTTTAGACTTTAGGATGCACTGTGAATCATCACCAGACATTTGTGAAATTAAGTCTTTCAATTTTTGGAAATTATCTGCATAAAATATTGTCGCACGAATCCAGGTGCCCCATCTGGTCACGACAGGCTCAGGTGGTAAGTGTACTCCGGGAAGATTTTCCTTGTAAAATTGTACTCTTAATGGGGCCTTTATGACTATCTTTTTTACATTTGCTATTAGGTCATTGACCAACGGAAAGGAACCTGTAATAGTTTCCGCAACCCTATTTAATCCGTGAGCTAGGCAAGTTACATGAATCAAATTTTCATAAAATATTTTTAAATTCTGTCCTGCCTTTATCATATATGGCGCAGCATCGGACAACAGGACAAGAATTTTATTTGTAGAAACTGAATTCGGCAAAAAGAAATGTGTTAAGGTTTCTTCAATAAAACGTGCAACTGTGAGGTTGTCTGTTTTTTTCACTTCTTTTATGGCTATAAGGTAAGCTTTTCCAGGTTCTTCTTCTGTGAGTTTTGCGATCATTAAATTAACTATATAACGACCACACGAATCAGTTGTTTCGTCGACGACAATATACATACGTTCCAGTTTCTTTCTTGATTTCATCTAGGACGGTACCAAATACCTTTCCAACGACATTTTTTCTTAATGTTGATTCATCTGGAGCATTACATTTTGTATATTTTTGAAGAAATGCCTTATCTTGCGGGTTGGTTAACTTGTTTAAAGGAATATTAGCAGCCAAGAACATTTTACAGAGATCTTCGTTAAATTCTGACTGGTCATGGTTTCCGTTTTTAAAAATCTCAAATGACTGCTTCAGCGTTGACTGTATGGGACCAGACTTCATCTTGCTAACCTTAGCAATGTGAGACGGCGTCTTAATTTGTTGCTCTATTTGAAATTCCTTTGAGCAGGAAACAATTTTTGAACAAGACTTGCAAAAAACATGTTCGCCGTAAAACATCTGGTCAGAAATACCCACCCACTAATGGAATTTCTCAATAGAAGAATAATAGTTTATTTTATTAGTTTCTTACTTTATTAATTAGCCTATTTATTGCCCTCTTATCTTCAGACCCCGACAGCACAGGCGACACGGCGGCGTGCGACCATAAAACGTAAGAAAAGAACACAGAAATCCCAAAACATTCTTAGATATGCAATAGTTCTTATATTATGCGTTTATTCCTTTAAAATCACAAAATAGGCAAAAAATGCATAGGTATATACGCAAAATACTTAAAATCCGGTCTTTAATAATTAGTATTGATAAAATCTGTTAAATTGAACCCTTCTATAGTTCTTAAAGCACTGACGCGTCAATATGTTTCTTCAAGAAATCGATTTTTTTATTTGAATTTTTTTTTAACTTTTATTCTAATTTACATAATTTTTATTTCATTTAAAATCAAGGTCTGAGGTATCCTTTATCATCTAGAGGCATTTTGGATATCATAAAACGTTTTGTTTCAGTTTTAAACTAGAAAAAGAAATATAGGCTGATACTAAATAATGATAAGTACAATATTCCATTAAAAAGGAAATCTGTAAACAATATGGGGTATATTACTTACCTCTACCTCGATTTAGTTCACATGATTTTACTTGATGGTATTTAATATTAGTTTTTCCATTTCTTTTGCAGACGGAAATCCAAAATCAAAATTTACCCCTGATATTGGACGCAAGTCGACCTCACATGCAGTAGCTCTGTCACACAGGGGCCAATGAGTGTCCCTGTTACATTAATTTGCTGAAAAGACCATCAAAAACTTGAACCATAATCTTAGGTGATATGGTTGTTGATATTTAGGACCGCGAACAATATAATAATATTAATAAAGTGATAATAATAATAATGGACACTGCGTTGACCATAAGGTTGACGCTGACCCGTCCATTATTTTTTTTTCTAACATTGTACTGCGACAAAGCAGATTTGGGGCTATGGGCCTGTGGGCAGTCAGAGGTGTCGAGGGCGGGCATCGAGGGCCATCACAGTGTACAGTTTGTGGGTTTGGACCGCAGGCTCCAAACCCATTTAGATAAAGATTGACTATATGTATGTGGCGAGGATACCTGGTAGAGTACAAAGGACCTTTTGAGCTAGCACCTGCAAGGCTTTGTCGGAAACGGAACATAGCTAACTTCTTTCTGTAATCCCGGAGACAGAGAAGGAGGAGTTTCCGGGTTGAGCAGGCCGCGGTACAAAAGAGTTATCGTCCACGGGGAATTGCATATTGCTTTTGTTTCTAAAGTCAGAGGCTTCGCAAGAAAAAGTGATCTGTATAAGCTAGAATGTAAAGTGCGGGCTGAGTCCTTCGGTTCTACACATAATATGGTTCCGTAAGGGCCGGCATGTTGGGGAAGACTCCGGCGTCCACGGCGTGCAAAGCGGCGGGAAGCTAAATTCATTAAATTATATCAATATCAGTTCCAGATTTTTTTTTTCTCGTTTCGTCCGTCTTCTGATCTATCTGGACTGATTGAACTGGGAGCATACAGCATATCAGAAGACAGCAGATGAGAGAACTCCATTTTTGGACTTAAATAATGTAAGTAAACTTTGCAATCTTTAATTTTTTTATGCTTATTCTACAGGGTGTTTCATTAATATTGCGAAAAATTCAGTATGAGCTTCCCTGCTTCACAATATGGAAAAAAGTTCCTATAAATCCATGCCCGAAAATGCTTTCCGTTTCCGAGATAAATCTGCTTGAATACTTACAAATTCGCCAATATACGTACAAGGGATACAAAAGAATTCAAACTTAATGCAATTTAATAATTTTCAATACGTTTCTATTCTTCATTTTTTATAGGGGTATCAGTGGCGGCTCTTTCGTAAGGGCTGCAGCCCCCCAGCACAACGAGCTGCGGTTTGCTATATGCAATTTTAATGCTGGTGAGGGCTGCGGAAATTTCAGCCGGCAGTGCGCGTGGCGGTCTTTTGGCGATATTTACATGTAATAATGGTAGTGTAGGTTAATAATGATGCCAAATAGTGTGCAAAAGCATTTTAAAATTTAATTTTTTGCTACTTTCGCTGCCTGATAGAAATAATATAAAAACTTTAGGAAGATATAACTGCAAGTCGCCCATTTGTTAGACGATTTTCAAAAAAATAAGTGTACGATAAGAACAAGTGAATATATGGTCATATAATGGACGCGTTATTTGGTTTTCCGTGCATATTATTTTGCTCCAGTGGAAATGATATGGTGTGGTCACGAGAAAGTTTTAAGGACTTAAAGCACCTAAAGGAAAGAATTAGGAAGCATGAACTATCGGCTAGACATGTAAGTTGCCCAACAGAGCTGGCTTCTCCAGGTACTGTTAATATTGCTGCTTAGTTGGATTCTAGATACCGGCAGAACATAATAAAGCATAACGAGCAAGTAGACAAAAACAGATATATTTTAAAAAGAATTATAAACTGTTGTAACAAATTCTTCGGAAAATTGGAATCTGCTTTAAAAGGCCCCGGTGAAGCAGATTCGTCAGAAAATCGGGGCGTTTTTCCAGAATAATCTGTTTTATTTTCGAACTCGATTCTACAGGGTGTCCAGAAAAGTTCTAGACATATGGGAATTTTCTTTATTGTTGATTTAACGAAAAAAAAGTTATTCTTTATAAAAAGTTCTGCTTGATGCGCAAATAATATTGACATATCGAAACTTAAGATATCATGTACAGGGCGGCAAAAAAATATAGAAATACAGAATTAGGTAGGAAGTAGGTAGGGGGGAGTGGGGGAATCCCAGTCAGGTGGGGAATTCCGGTCACTTTAAATACTACAGTGTAAACGTAGTCAGTTTGTTCAGGAGCGTGCTGCCATCTAATAAACAACGGTCAGAGTTAAATGCACGTGGTTTCGCTATGATCCATAGAAAAAAGAAACATTTGTTTCTTTTTTCTATGCTATGATCACCACATTGTAATGGCACTGACATTATATGTTGTAATGTCAGTGTGTAATGGCTTCAATTGAACCTCAAAGTTTTTGCTCTGTTTTGTTATAACTTTCAGGCGAATTGAAACAAACGTAAGTACAAAAATAATGTGCTTTTTGCATGCCCTTATATGATACTTTCTCACAAGTAATTGGTCTAATTCCTGCGTTCGTACATATCTAAATCACAACGATTAATTTTAGGGTTAGGGTTTTTGTTGCAAGTAGCTTTTGGGTAATGCCGGTCAAAACATTGGGGCAATACCAGTCATGACCGGTATTACCCGACAGGCAAAATCGTTACATGTTTATCACTAACCTTTTATTTTAACAAAGCTAATTGTAATACTAGATAACCATAGCAGCCATATAACTTTAAAAACCTACAATTTGTGTAGAGACAATGGAATTTGCATGTTATCGTTACCACCGCATGCATCACATAGAATGCAACCATTGGATGTCACTTTATATTCACCACTAAAAGCTGCTTTCCGCAAAGAATGCGATTTGTATATAAAATCTAAGGCTTTCTTAAAAATAACTCCTTATGATTTGGCAGGGCTTTTTAATAAATCGTATTCAAGAGTTGCAACAATGGCTCTTGCAATTTCCGGTTTTGAGAAAACCGGAATATATCCTATAAATCCCAATATATTTACGGATGAGGATTTTTTGCCAGCAGATACGTTCAACATCGTAAACGCTCCCGAACCCATGGTGATTACAGAAAATGATGCCGATACTTCTATTGATGATTCCGTCAGTACAAGCCACTCAACAACAGGCATAGACCCTGCTCCGTCAACATCAGGCATAGACCCAGGTCCGTCAATATCAGGCATAGACCCAGGCCCGTCAATATCAGGCATAGACCCAGGCCCGTCAACATCAGGCGTAAAAGCAGGTCCGCCAACTTCGACTCGTTCTTCCACTTCAACTGACCGGAATAACCCGCAGGGTGGGGGAATACTGGTCAATGACACCTCATTTGTCAGGTCCTAACTTCTCTTTTGAGACGAATTATTTTGATTTAAATGGAAAACCATAATCTAGTGGATGGGCCAGGCCATCTTTCATTCTAGTTACTTATAGCAAAAAACTATTATTTGTTTAACTATACGTAATCTAGCTTAAGTGACCGCCATTCCCCCACCCTCCCCTACCCTCAATTTTTATTCTAGAACAAATTTTTATAAGAAAACTTTACTAAGGACTACAAAACGTGGTCAGATACAGTTTTTCGTTGAAATATAATTTACAGGGTACCATCAAAAACACGTTGAGCATTCATTACCTCTTGTTGGAAACCAATTACGTAAAAAAATAATGCGATATTATTTCATGTTCTAAAATCAACCTATCTACCTATATCAGGAATATTAAAAACATTTAATTTCCTTAGAGCAAAAATAAATTGTGAATGTGAGTAATAAACAATATTTTAGCAATTACATGATAAAAGAAACAGATAGTTTAAAGTGAAAAATTATGTCTCCACATGCCCTTCTTTTTCCATGCAAACTATAGTACGCCTCGTAATTTCTCTTACTGTCGCCCGTATCATATTGGGAGTGATCTCTTGGACACAGTTTGTTATTACTGCTTCAAGATGGTCAATATCCTGGAAATGTGTATGCCCATAGACCATTTCTTTTAATCGGCCCCATAAAAAGAAGTCCAGGGGTGTGATGTCAGGCGACCTGGCTGGCCAAGGAATATTTGAACGTCTGCCTATCCAACGGTGCGGAAATACTTCATTCAAATACCCAGTTACTCTGTTAGTACTATGGCATGGGGCTCCATCATGTTGATACCAAATTGTACGTCTTATATTTAGTGGCAGTTCGTCAAGAAATTGAGACAACTGGTTCCTTAAGAAGTCCAGGTAAATGGCAGCATTTGTATTTTGTCGGAAAAAGTATGATCCAACGATTCGATCATTAAAAATGCCACATCAAACATTGGTTTTAATTGAATAGTGACTACGGCATTCGATTATGAATTTTGGATTGTTGTCACTCCACCACCGACAATTTTGGGAGCATACCACGCCATTGGAAGTAAACATGGCTTCATCGGTAAATAATATTTTTCTTGCAAAAAAGGATCAAATTCACACTCGCCTTGGAACCACGCGCAAAATAGGAACGGGATTCAAAATCTCTAGGAAGAAGCGTGTGAATGTATTTCGGTTTATATGGATGAAATTTATTTATTTTTAAAATATTACTAGCAGTAGACTTTTTGACGTCAACTGGAATAGTTTTTGACAATTTTCTTAAAGAAATTTTCGGGTCTTCGATAACCGCTTGCATTACATTGAGTTGCTTTTCTTCTGTTGTGGACCATTTGTTGTGTTTAAATACGTTTTCGACGGAACCAGTAGCTTTAAATTTATTCATTACATTTGCTATAGTGGCGCTACATACCATTTTGTAGTATTGTAGTATTAAATATGAGTGCGGCTTCCAAGCACGTATCCGGGGGGGGGGGGGCCGGGCCCCCCCCGAAATCCGCAGATTTGAAATTTTTTTGTTTAATGTACACCTTGTACTGCATCTTTTTATTGCACTATAAGTAATAATATATTAAACGTCACACAATGATTTAAGTTTTAATGTGTGATTCGCTTTGCTGTGAATTAATTAAAATAAGTCCACATTTTTGAATGATTTTCGTCCTTGATCCCCTTCCCCCCCCCCCCCCCCGAAACGAATTTCTGGATACGGACCTGGCGGCTTCACTAATAGGTTTATAGTGATCTCCGACGATAAGTACAATTTCTATTTTCTCCTGCAGCGTTAACTTTACAACCATGACGAAACTAACGAAAAACTCTTGTTAATAAGTCGAAAAATAGTAAATGATTGTCAATATTCGTTACTATAGTATTGCACATAGTTGTTGCAAATTTGTTGCAAATAAAAAAATATTTTCCAAAGGCTTTTTAATGGTACCCTGTAAATTAAAATATTTCAACGAAAAATTGTATCTGACCACGTTTTGTAGTCCTTAGTAAAGTTTTCTTATAACAATTTGCTATAAAATAAAAATTGAGGGTACTTCCCTCTTAACGTAATTCTGTGTTTCTATATTTTTTTGCCGTCCTGTACATGATCTTAAGTTTTGATATGTCAATATTATTTGCGCATCAAGCAGAACTTTTTATAAAGAATAATTTTTTTTCGTAATATCAGCAATAATTAAAGAAAATTCCCATATGTCTAGAACTTTTCTGGACACGCTGTATATTAAAGGAACATCTAAGACAATTCAAAATGAAATACTGGAGAAGTAAGTCGACAGGAAATTCGCCAACAAATTAATAGCACAGATTTTTTTGGCGGTACAGTGTGACAAAACAAGTGACATTTCGAATCATTGTCAAATGATATAATATATGAAAGTAAGTTTTCTTCTTGACCTTATGATTTAAATTGTTTCTTGTTTATTGGGTTTTTAGGTCATTTATAAAAATAATAAAGGTTTGGTTTAAGTTGACGTTTCGGTTTATATTACATTAAACCATCTTCAGAACTACAATTACAGGAAAATGTGATTATTAACTAATTTTTAGGATTAAAAAGTAGACATACCTCTATATAAATCTATCACTTCTATTTTTACATGTTTAATTATGTGGTAACTATGCAAGACTGATTTTATGAAGGGATTCTTTATGAGGGAGGGTAGGTACATTTATTAAAAATGGGAAAAACTATTTGATTACGGTTTATTGTTTCTTTTGTTAACGGTTGTAAAAATTTGCAATTTTTAATTAGGTTATTAAATTACTGTAAACTGTACTTAGATTATCAGTGTCGGTTCGAAAATTTAATGTATTTTTATTTTTTTTAATATGGATCATTTCTTTTATATTTCGTTTTTTATAGTTTATTTCATGGTCTAAAATTGTTGTATTATTGAAGTCAAAATTATGTAAGTTGTCAATAGCGTGTTTTAATAAGGCTGTGTGTGCTTGGTTCGTATTTCTCATGCTGTATTTATGTTCATATATTCGGTTTTTTAGGTATTGTTTTGTTTGTCCAATGTATGTCTTTGGGCAGTCCAAACAGTCTATTTTATATATTACGTTTGCTTGATTTAGTTTAGGGGTGGTTGGTTTTAATTTTGTAAAGAGGGTTTTTGTATTGTTTGGTGGTTTATCAGCTATATTTATTTTGTGTGGTTTAAGTACGTTTCTAATTTTTGTATTGATTTCTGGAATGTATGGTAGGGAGATGAAGTTATTTTCTTTTTGGGGATCCGTTTTATTTGTGCTATTGTAAATTTGGTTTATTCTATTCTTAATAATTGGTTCATAAAATTTTTTTGGGTGGTTATTGTTTTGTAGAACAGTTTTTACTTTTGTTATGTTTTGTGGTCTGTTTATTGGATCTGTTAATTTAACCGCTCTATCAATAAGGGAGTTGACAACACTTTTTTTATATTTTTTGGGGTATAGGAATTGAAGTTTAAATATCGGCCCGACCAAACGGGTTTGGTATACCAATTGGTTGTGATGTAGCTTCTTCGTCGTAAGATATGTTGATGTCTAGAAAGTTCATTGATCTATTGTTTTCTGTTTCGTATGTAAATTTTAATTTTTTATGGAAAGAATTGAATTTGTTAAGTGTGTTTCAAGTTTATTTTTTGGTGGTAAATATAGCTGATAAACCACCAAACAATACAAAAACCCTCTTTACAAAATTAAAACCAACCACCCCTAAACTAAATCAAGCAAACGTAATATATAAAATAGACTGTTTGGACTGCCCAAAGACATACATTGGACAAACAAAACAATACCTAAAAAACCGAATATATGAACATAAATACAGTATGAGAAATACGAACCAAGCACACACAGCCTTATCAAAACACGCTATTGACAACTTACATAATTTTAACTTCAATAATACAACAATTTTAGACCATGAAATAAACTATAGAAAACGAAATATAAAAGAAATGATCCATATAAAAAAAAATAAAAATACATTAAATTTTCGAACCGACACTGATAATTTAAGTACAGTTTACAGTAATTTAATAACCTAATTAAAAATTGCAAATTTTTACTACCGTTAACAAAAGAAACAATAAACTGTAATCAAATAGTTTTTCCCATTTTTAATAAATGTACCTACCCTCCCTCATAAAGAATCCCTTCATAAAATCAGTCTTGCATAGTTACCACATAATTAAACATGTAAAAATAGAAGTGATAGATTTATATAGAGGTATGTCTACTTTTTAATCCTAAAAATTAGTTAATAATCACATTTTCCTGTAATTGTAGTTCTGAAGATGGTTTAATGTAATATAAACCGAAACGTCAACTTAAACCAAACCTTTAATATTTATAAATGACCTAAAAACCCAATAAACAAGAAAAAAAAATATATGTATATTAAAGATTTTGGTGTTTTTCAAGGGTTTTAGATAAAACTGCTAATGGCTTAACGAACTGCTGTTGTTAATGTTATGAGTGGTGAAACCGGGGGGTACAGTCAAAAGTCAAAGATACATATAAAAATGCTCATTCCGTGCACTGCTACGCACATCGGCTGAATTTAATCATGCAAAGAGCAACAAGTCAAATTTTTTTTTGCAACATTGTCGGGGATCCCATGTTTTGTTCTTCGAGCTCAACTTACAGATGCGACATACTAAAAGAGGTAGTGGGAACAAAAATGCCACGGGTTGCGCCAGCTAATTTACGCACTGAAAAATGTGAAATGCTACGAGGCTAGTGGCCCTGCAAGATCCTAATTTTGTGTTTTGGCTGACACTGTTCCAGAAAATCCTTTCACACGTGGACACTTTGTTTAATCAATTTCAAAGCAGAAATAAGGATTTTTAAAGCTTTTAAAGCATATTGAAGTTTTTAAGAGAGCAACTTTTTTAATAAGAGAAACTACAGATGAAATACAACAAGCTGTTGAGCAGGAACCAGATGTAATTGCTACTAACCGCAAAAAAATTAATCCAGAGGATAGAAATGCTGTTCTTTCAAAAGAAATTTGTGACATAATAATTTCTCAGTCGGAGAAAAGATTTTCTTACAGAGGTCACTTTAGAGGCTGCGTCTTTAGTAAATCCCGAGATTTTTTTGTCGTGTTCTAGAAAACTTCCTACGAAAAATAAATTTTGTTGTTGTTTATGAAAAATAACAGCTTGGAAGACACCTACATCGAAGTAATTAAGTTATTAAAAATAATAATAACTACACCTACGTCTACTGCAGAACCTGAGGGTTGCTTTTTGACCCTTAAACCAATAAAGACACTTTTAAGTAACACCATGAACAAATAGCGACTTATTTTTATTATATTATTATATATATAAGGTTATTAAATATAATAGAAGACTGGACTTTACATATAAAAAATAACTAAGTATTCCAAAGTTGCGTACTTAGGTACCAACTTACTAAGATAAGAATTTGTATTTTTTATGTATAAATAAAGAAATGTTTTATTTGATTGGATTACTTGGTAGATACTCACAATAATCTTAAAAAAACTGTGCTAATTTGAACCATTTAAAAATAAGAACGTCTTTACATAATACCTTAGGTACATTAATTATTAGAAAAAGAATCTAAACAAAGTTAATACAATGCGCAAATATGACATATTTAATTATCAAGTTATATATACGTAATTATTACAAAAATGCTTGGATAAGTTTAAAAAAATTCAATATGCCTATTTTATCGACATCTTATATCCGGAGACCCCCTAAAGAATACTCCACGAGCCGCCACTGAGGGGCGTTCCGACTCAGTGCTAAAAATAATATGTAATAAATAGTTTTACAGCTGTATGTTTAACCAAGATGTGTTATTGTTCATTTGATTCTTTTATTGTATTGAATTCCAGTTCATGTTTATTATAATATAATATTCAAAGGTTTTGACTTTGACGAAAAAATTAAACTTTCACCTGAAACAAAACCTGTTGAGGAACCGGCATGCAAAATAATGAACCTCTTTCTCGGACCACGCTCTTTTTTTCCTTTTAACACTTTTTAGTGATTCATTTTGCCAAGATTTTTTAACATTCCTTCGCCACTCTGTCAAGAAATGCAAGGACATTTTGGATACAATTGCTTGTTGGAATAATGCCGAAAAATCAACACAACTCGACTTTGAACACATCAAAACAAGTTCAAAATACACTTGGGCCGAGTACTTCTCTGTCACCTCCTAATGCATTCGTTCACGTGCAGTAAGGCCATGTGTTTTTGTTGTTCCCACTAGTCGTCAAGCTTATTTGGTTTAGTGTAGCTATTCTAAATATCCTAAAGGGAAAGCGCAATTTCAACTACATGTCACTGAACGGTAAGTTCCTGAAAATCCATTTTTTATGTTAGGCTACCGTTATTATTGACGCGTAACAGTAAAAACTGGATTTGTTTAAGTGCTCATTGTTATTTACCTATCCTATCATGAGTTGATACATTTTTTATGTTACGCTAACGTTATTATTAGTAGCGTTGCTATCAAAAATGCATTTTTAATGCTCTCTATTTCTGAATTTATTTTGGGGTAGTTGCATGGATCTATAGCTGGTGAAGTATCTAGCAATTACAAAAAAGAAGAGTTGGGGGGCAAATGGCCATTGTGATTTGGAATTATTTCATGACTACTCTGTGGCTTCGGATAAGTGGACATTGTAATTTAAAAACATCTGTTAAGTGTCAAAAACATGTATCCCTTTAAAAATACGCTTACAAAAGTAGAAAAAATTAATTCTAAACATATCTAACAAACAGTTGTTACTCATTTAATTCAGTTTCTCGAGTTTGCAGAGTTTCTTGGCAGGATGGCGAAGGAGTGGTATATCAAATTTGGCATTTCTGTCAAGAAATGCAGACATTTTGTATACAATTGCTTGGAATAAAGCCGAAAAGTCGACACAACTAAACTTTGAACACATCAAAACAAGTTCAAAATACACTTGGGCCGAGTACTTCTCTGTCACCTCCTAATGCATTCGTTCACGTGCAGTAAGGCCATGTGTTGTTGTCGTTCCCCCTAGTCGTCAAGCTTATTTGGTTTAGTGTAGCTATCCTTAAAGAAAAAGCGCAATTTCAACTACGTCACTGAACGGTAAGTTCCTGAAAATCCATTTTTTATGTTAGGCTAACGTTATTATTGACGCGTAACAGTAAAAACTAGATTTGTATGAGTGCTCATTGTTATTTACCTATCCTATCAAGAGTTTATAAAGATACATTTTTTTATGTTACGCTAACATTATTAGTAGCGTTGCCATGAAAAATTTTCTGAATTTATTTTGGGGTAGTTGCATGGATCTATAGCTGGTGAAGTGTCTAGCAATTACAAAAAGAAGAGATGGGGGGCAAATGGCCATTGTGATTTGAAATTATATGATGACTACTCTATGACTTCGGACAAGTGGACATTGTAATTTAAAAACATCTGTTAAGTGTCGAAATCATGTAATCATCTAAAAATACGCTCACAAAAGTGTACAAAATTAATTCTAAACACACCTAACAAACAATTATTGCCCATTTATTTAAATTTATCCAGTTTGCAAATTTTCTTGACATAATCGCGAAGGATATTGTTAAAATATTTGCCATTTTTTAAAAATCTAGTTCTGAGTAGCCGCCGAGAAACCTCACGCATGAATTTAGTCTGATAATTTTTTAAAAATTGTTTTTCATTAAAAAAACCTTGCACTACACACTCAAATCAAGAAAATCAAAAGTATGCAGAAATAACATTAAACAAAAGGTAGAAAATCGACCATGAAATGGAATTGTGGCTTCCAGGATCAAAAACACTACGAGCAAATGTGGCGGCAGTGCGGAGCAAGCGAAAGTAAAAGAAATAGAATATTCTTGGGGGTAATTTAGTTTATTTTAATACCATACCCCCCGCTACTGACTCAGATATGGTGGTCAAATTTTTATGTATTTTTCAATTTCAAATATAGCTTTATTGTCATTAAAATCCTTACAATTTCGTTGACAAAGCATGCTTAAACAATAAACACTTATAATTTATATACCACAAACATAATCTGGTTTATAGCCTAGCCAGAAGTTAACTATATAAAATGGCTGTGCGTAATCAAATAAAAATAAAAACAAAAAAAAATTAACTAACCAACTAAAAAAACTAACCTGAGCTGAAATAAAATACATAATTAAGTAATTGTTTATATTTACAAATGTAATAAATCGTCTTAACACTCCTCCGGAAATCGGTTAGTCTTTTCATTGAACTCCCTTCGAAAGTACGTCACTAAAGTGAAATAGTTTCAGGTCTCGTGGTTTCGGCGATAAGCCAGCTTTGCCTGATAAGTAGCAAAGACCACATTCACCATTGACATGTGTCAAATTTGAATCGCCATTTTTTTGCCAAAAAAAACAAGCTAATTTTTTCCTTTTGTGTCTTTTCAGTGTCATATTATATAATAATATGCTTTAAAAGTACAAAAATTGCGAGCAGATCACGGGCCTCCTGTACGTGTTCATAGATATTATGTGGTAGGAGCTACAAAACAGTTTTTGGTCTTCCGTATCATCTAAAAGTAAGTTTTTTGATCAATGTAGTAGTTTTTAATAGCTTATATAATCAATATGAAGGTGTAAGCTTAACTTCTAAAACTCCATAGTTCCTAGAGTATATTTTTAAGTATTTACTGTACCTACCTATATTGTAGGTACTGGATTGTACGATTAAGACACCTGAGTTAAAGAAATTTTAGAATGGAAGAGACCTAGTTCGTTCTTCAACTAAACCAAAAATGAAAAGAAACAGAAAGGGCCAAACCTGTCCGGAAGCTTTAACATTTTAGGAATCCAAGGAAACATTGAAAGAAACCCAGAGAATGGTCCAGTTTCGACAGTTTGTAGTAAGGTAATTTTTATTTATTCCCGTTCAATAATGTAAAGAACCTCTTGTAGATACAGGTGCAGTAGGAGCATCAAATGAAATATACTTTATTGTCCAAAGAATACAAAATTCTCCTTGACAAAGTCTATCTGTACCGGGTGTTGCATCGTCGAGCGGGACAGGAAATCCCATGTAATTTTAAATGGGGTCAATTATTGGCTTCCCTAATTATTTTAGAGAAAAATTCTATTTAGGTTTATTAAAGAGCACTAAAACCCACATTCAAAAGAATAACTTTAGATATTTTTGATGAGCCCGTTTACGGGTTATCGCCGATTTCTTTTTAACTATTTCTCCTTTTTATGGCCCCGTATTTGCGGGCACCAGTCAAGGTAAAAGATGACTGTCAAATAAAGTTGTCATTTTGAGGAATATTTGAACATCTTCTTAAATCCTAAAGTTCTAACAATTTAATAGTACCTACCTATTAATTAGTAAAATATTGAAACATGTAAAATGTCATAATTAACCTTGTAATTGGATACTTTATTTTAGTTTTATTCAGATTAATTTGTACTTATAAATACACCTTTAATATTTTCGATGTACGAGTTTTTATAACAATAAAGCACACATTTCAAAATGACAACTTGGACTCGAGTCTTGCCGACCAGTCGCCCAAAAATCGTATATACCTAGTTACCGTCCTCCGAACCATCATTTCCATCCTGTCCATCAAATTTTGAACTTGCAATTGATTGTTGCGGTGGTAAATTAGCTGAGCGACCGTTCGGTCGAATTGGAACAAACCTAATGACGATTGTTTTTTTTCAGCTATTGCGAAAATCTCCCTACCGAAGACTGGGGTCCAGCGAGCGGGACACGGAAAACTTGAAGAAACATGCGTTCTTCAGGCACATCCAGTTGGAGAAACTTCGTTTGTGCCCACAATGGTAAGTATTTGGCTTCGGGACTGGCATGAATTCCTTTACATTGTCGACTTTATCTTCCACAGCACTCGATGAAGGACTTGAGCAATTTCGACGAGGAATTCACTCGGAGAAGGCGCAACTTACCCCGCTCCAAGAGCCAAGACGGCTCAGGATCAAAATTTGTTCAAGGATTTCATGTACATGACTGACTGTTGTTTTAATGCCTTGTCGTTGGACCGTTTGTGGTCAATATATAATATTATTTGTATAATTTTAAATATCACTAATTTTACATTGTTATGAAAGGTTTCAAGTAAAATTATTATTTATGAGGATTGGCTTGTTGTTTTATTTTTGCGCTCCCTATTGCACAACAGGAGGAGGAAATACCTTTATACAATCCTAAGATGTAGAAAAGCGCTACTTCCATGCAATGCTAATAGATTGCACATATTTTCTTAATGTTTAAGAATCTATTGACAATATTGCTAACAGAACCGCGTTTTCTGCATTTAAGAATTTTGTATCGGGAGCACAGAAACGCGAAGAGGTATTTTCTACTCCTGATACAAATGTCCTTAAAAATTGGGATATTTTACACAATCTGGCAACATTGCATACCAGGAGAATAATTTAAAAAAATACCTCCTCGCATTTCTGCTTTCCTAATATTTTTCCTTAAAAATCGCAATTTCTGCATTTTACGATTTTGTATCAGGAGCACAGAGACGCGAGGAGGTATTTTCTACTCCTGATACAAATGTCCTTGAAAATTGGGATATTTTGCACAATCTGGCAACATTGCATACCAGAAATACCAGTAGAAATTTAAAAAATACCTCTTCGCATTTCTGCTATCCTAATAATTTTCCTTAAAATCAGAATATCTGCATTTTACGATTTTGTATCAGGAGTACAGAAACACGAGGAGGTATTTTCTGCTCTTGATACAAAAGTTTTTGAAAATTTTGCACAATCTGGCAACATTGCATACCAGGAGTAAAATTTTAAAATATACACCTCTTCGCACTTCTGCTCTCCTAATATTTTTCCTTAAAAATCGAAATTTCTGCAAAATTACGATTTTGTATCAGGAGCACAGAAACGCGAGGAGGTATTTTATTATTTTATGCGCCTGATACAAGATGTTGCCAGATTGTGCAAAATATCCCAATTTTCAAGGACATTTGTATCAGGAGTAGAAAATACCTCCTCGTGCTTCTGCTATCCTAATATTCTTTCTTTAATGCCGTTATCTGCATTTTACGATTTTGTATCAGGATCACAGAGGCGCGAGAAGGTATTTTATACGCCTGATACAAACTTTGTCAGACTGTGCATAATATCCCAATCTTTAAGGATACTTGTATCAGGAGTAGAAAATACCTTCTCGCGTTTCTGTCCTTACAGAAACTGAATTAGCCAGGCCAGGGTTTTAAGGAACAAAAAGACGAACGAATCTGAATTATTATCTTTATTCAATTGAAAAAACAAATGAAACTTGCTCATAGGTAGAGATGTAAAATTCTCGGTAATAATCTTTTGGAGAATATTCTCAAGTTAGAGAATTTTCTGGGAATGGTAAGAAAATCGCTAGAAATGGCAATAAGAAATAAAATTTTTACATTACACTACAGTACATTTTTTGTATTAAAATATTTCCAAACTCGGATTCCCCCAGAAGCGCCAAAGTAAAACACTGTTACCAGAGTTATAGAAAAGGTTTGAAAAGCTCAAAATTTTAAAAATCATTCCAAAATTTTTCAGAGTAGATTATGTAGAAAAACTTCTCTAGAGAATATTCTCGGGAGAATTTTCTTACAGAGAATATTCTCGTTCTCGAGCATATTCTCCTCTCACATCTCTACTCATAATATATTAATAATCTAAACATAACCACCACTTCTAAGCCTATGGCGAGGGTATAAAGTTAAAATTACAGTGAACATATCCTAAGAATATTCAATTTCCTCCATATGCCCTTGCTCCGGCACTGCCACTTCAATTCCTCGTAGTGATTTTGATCCTGAAAGCCACAAAATTACTTTTATTCTATTCGTGCATATTTCTATTTCCTGACAAAATGGCGAGGGTTCTTTAATAAAGCGTTGCTCGTATTTGGACAGTCCACATATAAAGCCAGATGAAAAAAGCAATGTTAATTTACTTTCTATTAAAAAGAACCTCCGCCATTGTGTCAGGAAAAAACATTAGTTCAACTTCTTGCCATATCACATTGATGATCTCTTATCGACGGCAGCGCACTTGTCACAGAGTAGATACTAACCTAACTCACAATGGCCACTTGTCCCATACCAGCGCCGTGGTTATGGAGCAGATGCTGTTCCAAATCACAATGGCCACTTATCCTCTTCTTTTTTTCTTCCCTCCGATAAATTAATTCCACAAAAACACCTTAAAACGAATAGAAATCATTAGAAACCAACTTTTTACAGTAACGCTACCAGCAACGTTGGCGTTACCTAAAAAATAGATTTTGGTCCATTTTATCAATGTCCTGTTAACACCAACAGCAAGATAATTTCCAAGGATACCATTATTGGAACAATTGTTGTAGCTGTTAATAGGACCTTGATAAAAATGAGCCCTTGGAATCCAAATCTACATGCATCTGTGATCACGGATCCCTTGTTACCACGTGATTATAAGTAGGCAATAAAATATCTGTTTAGCGAGCTGACACCTCGTCAAAGATCAAAAGTCTGTTACAATTTTGAAATATCTGTTTGGTGGAGTTATTTTTTTTTGCCATTTGTGGTTAGTTTATGCAACAAATTCGATTTTCCGTTTAATGCGACTATCTATCATTATTGTTCGACACAGTTCTAAAGTTTGTGTTAATTCAGTTAAGTCCGTATCACGCGTCTCCATTTGGATGATGCCAACTTCACCTATCAATACCGTAGTACAACGGTAATACGCATACGGGTTTCCCTGATTACAAATGCATGTGCATTCAGATTTCAGACTATGGAGAACTTGAGGAGGAACTAACCTCAACTAACCGGAACCAATAGACCTACGATGCTTCTTCAAACAAGTTAGTTAAGGAACCCGAGCTACACGCGAAAAGCATTGTCAACCCCTTCGAAAATAGTCAAATCCAGACATAACTCAATAAATAATAAAAATATCGAAAATTCTTAAAAGTACAAAATATAGAAAATTTTATGCCCAACAGTATTAATCTCTTCACTTTTCGGTGCGAAATCAACAGGAACCGAGCTACACGTGAAAAGCATTTTAAACCCCTTCGAAATAAATAGTTAAGTCGAGTCATAACTCGATGAATAATAAAAATATCGAAAATTCTTAAAAGTACAAAAAATTTTTCTTCCTTCTCGAGAAAAAAAATAAAAGCCACTCATGCATGTCGAAATTTTTTTTCTCATAAACATTGACAAAACATGTACGTTATGTTGTTATCGGGTTAAGCAGCTAAAAATACAACTTTTTTGTCTCTTGGGATTTTTTCGTATCTTGCTTCGTTCTCGAGAAAAAAAATAAAAGCCACTCATGCATGTCGAAAAATTTTTTCTCATAAACATTGACAAAACATGTACGTTATGTTGTTTTCGGGTTAAGTAGCTAAAAATACAACTTTTGTGTCTCTTGATATTCTTTCGTATCTTGCTTCGTTCTCGAGAAAAAAAATAAAAGCGACCCATGCATGTCGAAAAATTTTTTCTCACGAATATTGACAAAAAATGTACGTTATGTTGTTTTCGGGTTAAGCAGCTAAAAATACAACTTTCTTGTCTCTTGGGATTTCTTCGTATCTTGCTTCGTTCTCGAGAAAAAAAAATTAAAGCGAACAATGCGCATTGAAAACGATGTAAGATACGAAAAAATCCCAAGAGACAAAAAAGTTGTATTTTCAGATGCTTAACCCGAAAACAACATAACTTACATTTTTGTCAATGTTTCTGAGAAAAAAATTTTCGACATGCATGGGTGGCTTTTATTCTTTTTCTCGAGAACGAAGCAAGATACGAAAAAATCTCAAGAGACAAAAAAGTTGTATTTCTAGCTGCTTAACCCGAAAACAACATAACGTACATTTTTGTCAATATTTATGAGAAAAAATTTTTCGACATGCATGGGTGGCTTTTATTTTTTTTCTGGAGAACGAAGCAAGATACGAAAAAATATCAAGAGACAAAAAAGTTGTATTTTTAGCTGCTTAACACGAAAACAATATAACGTATATTTTTTCTCAATGTTTATGAGAAAAAATTTTTCGACATGCATGGGTGGCTTTTATTTTTTTTTCTCGAGAACGAAGCAAGATACAAAAAAATATCAAGAGACAAAAAAGTTGTATTTTTAGCTGCTTAACACGAAAACAATATAACGTATATTTTTTCTCAATGTTTATGAGAAAAAATTTTTCGACATGCATGGGTGGCTTTTATTTTTTTTCTCGAGAACGAAGCAAGATAAGAAAAAATCCCAAGAGACAAAAAAGTTGTATTTTTAGCTGCTTAACACGAAAACAATATAACGTATATTTTTTCTCAATGTTTATGAGAAAAAATTTTTCGACATGCATGGGTGGCTTTTATTTTTTTTTCTCGAGAACGAAGCGATACAAAAAAATATCAAGAGACAAAAAAGTTGTATTTCTAGCTGCTTAACCCGAAAACAACATAACGTACATTTTTGTCAATATTTATGAGAAAAAATTTTTCGACATGCATGGGTGGCTTTTATTTTTTTTTCTGGAGAACGAAGCAAGATACGAAAAAATATCAAGAGACAAAAAAGTTGTATTTTTAGCTGCTTAACACGAAAACAATATAACGTATATTTTTTCACAATGTTTATGAGAAAAAAATTTTCGACATGCATGGGTGGCTTTTATTTTTTTTCTCGAGAACGAAGCAAGATACGAAAAAATATCAAGAGACAAAAAAGTTGTATTTTTAGCTGCTTAACACGAAAACAATATAAAGTATATTTTTTCTCAATGTTTATGAGAAAAAATTTTTCGACATGCATGGGTGGCTTTTATTTTTTTTCTCGAGAACGAAGCAAGATACAAAAAAATATCAAGAGACAAAAAAGTTGTATTTCTAGCTGCTTAACCCGAAAACAACATAACGAACATTTTTGTCAATATTTATGAGAAAAAATTTTTCGACATGCATGGGTGGCTTTTATTTTTTTTTCTGGAGAACGAAGCAAGATACGAAAAAATATCAAGAGACAAAAAAGTTGTATTTTTAGCTGCTTAACACGAAAACAACATAACGTACATTTTTGTCAATGTTTATGAGAAAAAAATTTTCGACATGCATGGGTGGCTTTTATTCTTTTTCTCGAGAACGAAGCAAGATACGAAAAAATCCCAAGAGACAAAAAAGTTGTATTTCTAGCTGCTTAACCCGAAAACAACATAACGTACATTTTTGTCAATATTTATGAGAAAAAATTTTTCGACATGCATGGGTGGCTTTTATTTTTTTTTCTGGAGAACGAAGCAAGATACGAAAAAATATCAAGAGACAAAAAAGTTGTATTTTTAGCTGCTTAACACGAAAACAATATAACGTATATTTTTTCACAATGTTTATGAGAAAAAAATTTTCGACATGCATGGGTGGCTTTTATTTTTTTTCTCGAGAACGAAGCAAGATACGAAAAAATATCAAGAGACAAAAAAGTTGTATTTTTAGCTGCTTAACACGAAAACAATATAACGTATATTTTTTCTCAATGTTTATGAGAAAAAATTTTTCGACATGCATGGGTGGCTTTTATTTTTTTTCTCGAGAACGAAGCAAGATACAAAAAAATATCAAGAGACAAAAAAGTTGTATTTCTAGCTGCTTAACCCGAAAACAACATAACGAACATTTTTGTCAATATTTATGAGAAAAAATTTTTCGACATGCATGGGTGGCTTTTATTTTTTTTTCTGGAGAACGAAGCAAGATACGAAAAAATATCAAGAGACAAAAAAGTTGTATTTTTAGCTGCTTAACACGAAAACAACATAACGTACATTTTTGTCAATGTTTATGAGAAAAAAATTTTCGACATGCATGGGTGGCTTTTATTCTTTTTCTCGAGAACGAAGCAAGATACGAAAAAATCCCAAGAGACAAAAAAGTTGTATTTCTAGCTGCTTAACCCGAAAACAACATAACGTACATTTTTGTCAATATTTATGAGAAAAAATTTTTCGACATGCATGGGTGGCTTTTATTTTTTTTTCTGGAGAACGAAGCAAGATACGAAAAAATATCAAGAGACAAAAAAGTTGTATTTTTAGCTGCTTAACACGAAAACAATATAACGTATATTTTTTCTCAATGTTTATGAGAAAAAATTTTTCGACATGCATGGGTGGCTTTTATTTTTTTTCTCGAGAACGAAGCAAGATACAAAAAAATATCAAGAGACAAAAAAGTTGTATTTTTAGCTGCTTAACACGAAAACAATATAACGTATATTTTTTCACAATGTTTATGAGAAAAAAATTTTCGACATGCATGGGTGGCTTTTATTTTTTTTCTCGAGAACGAAGCAAGATAAGAAAAAATCCCAAGAGACAAAAAAGTTGTATTTTTAGCTGCTTAACACGAAAACAATATAACGTATATTTTTTCTCAATGTTTATGAGAAAAAATTTTTCGACATGCATGGGTGGCTTTTATTTTTTTTCTCGAGAACGAAGCAAGATACAAAAAAATATCAAGAGACAAAAAAGTTGTATTTCTAGCTGCTTAACCCGAAAACAACATAACGTACATTTTTGTCAATATTTATGAGAAAAAATTTTTCGACATGCATGGGTGGCTTTTATTTTTTTTTCTGGAGAACGAAGCAAGATACGAAAAAATATCAAGAGACAAAAAAAGTTGTATTTTTAGCTGCTTAACACGAAAACAACATAACGTACATTTTTGTCAATGTTTATGAGAAAAAATTTTTCGACATGCATGGGTGGCTTTTATTCTTTTTCTCGAGAACGAAGCAAGATACGAAAAAATCCCAAGAGACAAAAAAGTTGTATTTCTAGCTGCTTAACCCGAAAACAACATAACGTACATTTTTGTCAATATTTATGAGAAAAAATTTTTCGACATGCATGGGTGGCTTTTATTTTTTTTCTCGAGAACGAAGCAAGATAAAAAAAAATATCAAGAGACAAAAAAGTTGTATTTTTAGCTGCTTAACACGAAAACAATATAACGTATATTTTTTCTCAATGTTTATGAGAAAAAAATTTTCGACATGCATGGGTGGCTTTTATTCTTTTTCTCGAGAACGAAGCAAGATACGAAAAAATCCCAAGAGACAAAAAAGTTGTATTTCTAGCTGCTTAACCCGAAAACAACATAACGTACATTTTTGTCAATATTTATGAGCAAAAATTTTTCGACATGCATGGGTGGCTTTTATTTTTTTTTCTGGAGAACGAAGCAAGATACGAAAAAATATCAAGAGACAAGAAAGTTGTATTTTTAGCTGCTTAACACGAAAACAATATAACGTATATTTTTTCTCAATGTTTATGAGAAAAAATTTTTCGACATGCATGGGTGGCTTTTATTTTTTTTCTCGAGAACGAAGCAAGATACAAAAAAATATCAAGAGACAAAAAGTTGTATTTTTAGCTGCTTAACACGAAAACAATATAACGTATATTTTTTCACAATGTTTATGAGAAAAAATTTTTCGACATGCATGGGTGGCTTTTATTTTTTTTTCTGGAGAACGAAGCAAGATACGAAAAAATATCAAGAGACAAAAAAGTTGTATTTTTAGCTGCTAAACACGAAAACAACAAAACGTAGATTTTTGTCAATGTTTATGAGAAAAAAATTTTCGACATGCATGGGTGGCTTTTATTTTTTTTCTCGAGAACGAAGCAAGATACAAAAAAATATCAAGAGACAAAAAAGTTGTATTTCTAGCTGCTTAACCCGAAAACAACATAACGTACATTTTTGTCAATATTTATGAGAAAAAATTTTTCGACATGCATGGGTGGCTTTTATTTTTTTTTCTGGAGAACGAAGCAAGATACGAAAAAATATCAAGAGACAAAAAAGTTGTATTTTTAGCTGCTTAACACGAAAACAATATAACGTACATTTTTGTCAATGTTTATGAGAAAAAATTTTTCGACATGCATGGGTGGCTTTTATTCTTTTTCTCGAGAACGAAGCAAGATACGAAAAAATCCCAAGAGACAAAAAAGTTGTATTTCTAGCTGCTTAACCCGAAAACAACATAACGTACATTTTTGTCAATATTTATGAGAAAAAATTTTTCGACATGCATGGGTGGCTTTTATTTTTTTTTCTGGAGAACGAAGCAAGATACGAAAAAATATCAAGAGACAAAAAAGTTGTATTTTTAGCTGCTTAACACGAAAACAATATAACGTATATTTTTTCCCAATGTTTATGAGAAAAAATTTTTCGACATGCATGGGTGGCTTTTATTTTTTTTCTCGAGAACGAAGCAAGATACAAAAAAATATCAAGAGACAAAAAAGTTGTATTTTTAGCTGCTTAACACGAAAACAATATAACGTATATTTTTTCACAATGTTTATGAGAAAAAAATTTTCGACATGCATGGGTGGCTTTTATTTTTTTTCTCGAGAACGAAGCAAGATAAGAAAAAATCCCAAGAGACAAAAAAGTTGTATTTTTAGCTGCTTAACACGAAAACAATATAACGTATATTTTTTCTCAATGTTTATGAGAAAAAATTTTTCGAAATGCATGGGTGGCTTTTATTTTTTTTCTCGAGAACGAAGTAAGATACGAAAAAATATCAAGAGACAAAAAGGTTGTATTTTTAGCTGCTTAACACGAAAACAACATAACGTACATTTTTTGTCAATATTCGTGAGAAAAAAATTTTCGACATGCATGAGTGGCTTTTATTTTTTTTCTGGAGAACGAAGCAAGATACGAAAAAATCCCAAGAGACAAAAAAGTTGTATTTCTAGCTGCTGTTCTGGTATTGGATTTTACTATAAATAGCCGACAATTTCGTATTAGATTCAGTCATTCACGGGGGTTCAAAGAGTAAAGATCTAATTAGCTGCAGTCATCATATGACGTCACAACTCGAGATGATGAGTTGTTTTCAAAGTAATTAAAAGTAATTTACGCATTTAGAGGAAAGTTACCTAAAGCATAATCTGGGACTTTTCTGGTAGTTTATAATATCAACAGTCGGACAAATAAAAGTTTTATAAAAGTTACAAAGTTGTTTATTTTGTGTTTTTAAGTTAGATTAAATACTTAGGCATAAAAAGTGTTATCAAATAGAATATTATATAGAGTCAGAATAAGGCTCATATATTATACAGAGTTAGAATAAAACTCAAATATTTTAATTACGTTTTAACTAAGCTGTTGTGAGTCAGACACATGGCCTTAAATTTCGCAACAGTCTTGGACCGAATGCAAGACGTGCTGCTACCGTCTTCGCCGAGCGGCTTCCTGGAGGCCTGGATCAATGATGCCATGGCCGCATACTCGCCCAATGGACAATCTGGACTCCAGGGAGTCAGCTATGACTTTTCCGTCAACGTTGCGGAGGTGGCAAAGGGCCCAGACCGAGATGCCAACTCTGTACTTGGTGTCCAGGACCTGTTAGGGTTCTCTAAACCTCCGTCCGACTGCCGGCCGAGTGGCATAGAAGTGGCAAGCGACCCAAACCCCGTGGGTGGCTCAAAAAGGGCATTAACAACGAAGCCTGAAGAAGAGGATCTCTGGTCGTGGTGTGAAGATGTACAGCCGTGGGGAATGCTGGGTGAAGAGGAAGAAAAAGAAGTTTATATCGAACTAGCTGATCGTCAGCATATTAGAAATTGTGGTGAACATGCGTTGAAGCTACCCGGGGACGGGGACGCATCCGTTCGCTTCATGGCGCCCGAGCAAAAGACCGTTGAAGGCAAGGAAGACTTAAAACCCTTCGATGCGCCTAGGTCAAAGACCCATTTTAAAGAAGTAAAAGAAGTTTTGAAGAAATATGACGTGCCTGAAGTGGTGTCCCATCAAAAAGATATAGATAGGGAAACCGTCTTGTGGCTACATGGCAAGTTGGAGAAGGAGGCCCCAGGAGATGGGCGGTGGATAACCGCACTCCTAGGGATCGTTGGAGCGCAAGCAATGGACCCGGCTGCCAGGGACCTGCGTGAAAGTATCCGAAGAGGAGCTGAGGTGCCGCTGGTAGACCGCTTTGGAGTTGTGGGGCGTCAGGAGGAAGATGGAGTAGCGGTGTGGTGTCCGAGGAACCACAGAAGTAATATACTCAACTTAGCACATGGAATACGCCACAACACTCGTGAAGGAATGAAAGATATTATCAAGAGATGGTTATGGTGGCCGATGATAGATAAGGATGTGGACACGCACTTCAGCCAATGTGTGTTATGCCAACACTTTAAGGAAGATACCCTGTGCCACGGAATGTTAAAACCGTGGGGCACAGTTGTGATTACAGTAATTGAAAATTTAGCGAGGACCAGACACAGTAAATATACAACATTGTACTGTGCTGTTGACGTATACAGTGGATTTATTGAAGCCAGACCACATAGGAATATTCACCCAGCTTCCTTGATAGAATTCGTACAAGCCGAGGTGATTAGCAGATGGGGAACACCCAGTTTGTTGGTGCTAACGCCGGATGTGGCGAAGTACAGAGAAAAGATAGCCCATGCAACCAATATTACAACCATTGGCACGGCAGAGAAATTAGTGACTTCCACGATGATACCGTTTGAACAGTTTCAAACCAGAATTTTAGCGATGACCAGGGAAGAGTGGCCTCTACAGTTGCAGTCCTTGCTGAACCAAGCCAGGAGCTGCAGAGATGACCACAACGGAGCTACGGCCAGAGAGATGGTGACGAACAACAGGACAATCCTCCAGAACAAGACGTTCTAAAGCGTAGCAAGATACGAAAAAATCCCAAGAGACAAAAAAGTTGTATTTCTAGCTGCTTAACCCGAAAACAACATAACGTACATTTTTGTCAATATTTATGAGAAAAAATTTTTCGGCTTTTATTTTTTTTTCTGGAGAACGAAGCAAGATACGAAAAAATATCAAGAGACAAAAAAGTTGTATTTTTAGCTGCTTAACACGAAAACAATATAACGTATATTTTTTCTCAATGTTTATGAGAAAAAATTTTTCGACATGCATGGGTGGCTTTTATTTTTTTTCTCGAGAACGAAGCAAGATACAAAAAAATATCAAGAGACAAAAAAGTTGTATTTTTAGCTGCTTAACACGAAAACAATATAACGTATATTTTTTCTCAATGTTTATGAGAAAAAAATTTTCTACATGCATGGGTGGCTTTTATTTTTTTTCTCGAGAACGAAGCAAGATAAGAAAAAATCCCAAGAGACAAAAAGTTGTATTTTTAGCTGCTTAACACGAAAACAATATAACGTATATTTTTTTCTCAATGTTTATGAGAAAAATTTTTTCGACATGCATGGGTGGCTTTTATTTTTTTTCTCGAGAACGAAGCAAGAGACAAAAAAGTTGTATTTTTAGCAGTTTAATCCGAAAACAACATAACGTACAGTTTTTGTCAATATTCGTGAGAAAAAATTTTTCGACATGCATATGGGTGGCTTTTATTTTTTTTCTCGAGAACGAAGCAAGATACTAAAAAATCCCAAGAGACAAAAAAGTTGTATTTTTAGCTGCTTAACACGAAATCAATATAACGTATATTTTTTCTTAATGTTTATGTGAAAAAATTTTTCGACATGCATGGGTGGCTTTTATTTTTTTCTCGAGAACGAAGCAAGATACGAAAAAATCCCAAGAGACAAAAAAGTTGTATTTTTAGCTGCTTAACCCGAAAACAACATACCGTACATTTTTTGTCAATATTCGTGAGAAAAGATTTTTCGACATGCATGGGTGGCTTTTATTTTTTTTCTCGAGAACGAAGCAAGATACTAAAAAATCCCAAGAGACAAAAAAGTTGTATTTTTAGCTGCTTAACACGAAAACAATATAACGTATATTTTTTCTCAATGTTTATGAGAAAAATTTTTTCGACATGCATGGGTGGCTCTTATTTTTTTTTCTCGAGAACGAAGCAAGATACGAAAAAATCCCAATAGACAAAAAAGTTGTATTTTTAGCTGCGTAACACGAAAACAACATAACGTATATTTTTTGTCAATGTTTATGAGAAAAAATTTTTCGACATGCATGGGTGGCTTTTATTTTTTTTCTCGAGAACGAAGCAAGATACTAAAAAATCCCAAGAGACAAAAAAGTTGTATTTTTAGCTGCTTAACACGAAAACAATATAACGTATATTTTTTCTCAATGTTGATGAGAAAAAATTTTTCGACATGCATGGGTGGCTTTTATTTTTTTTCTCGAGAACGAAGCAAGATACGAAAAAATCCCAAGAGACAAAAAAGTTGTATTTTTAGCTGCTTAACCCGAAAACAACATAACGTACATTTTTTGTCAATATTCGTGAGAAAAAATTTCTTGACATGCTGGGTGGCTTTTATTTTTTTTCTCGAGAACGAAGCAAGATACGAAAAAATCCCAAGAGACAAAAAAGTTGTATTTTTAGCTGCTTAACACGAAACCAACATAACGTACATTTTTTGTCAATATTCGTGAGAAAAAATTTCTTGACATGCTGGGTGGCTTTAATTTTTTTTCTCGAGAACAAAGCAAGATACTAAAAAATCCCAAGAGACAAAAAAGTTGTATTTTTAGCTGCTTAACACGAAAACAATATAACGTATATTTTTTCTCAATGTTTATGAGAAAAAATTTTTCGAAATGCATGGGTGGCTTTTATTTTTTTTCTCGAGAACGAAGCAAGATACGAAAAAATATCAAGAGACAAAAAGGTTGTATTTTTAGCTGCTTAACACGAAAACAACATAACGTACATTTTTTGTCAATATTCGTAAGAAAAAATTTTTCGACATGCATGGGTGGCTTTTATTTTTTTCCTAGAGAACGAAGCAAGATACGAAAAAATCCCAAGAGACAAAAAGTTGTATTTTTAGCTGCTTAACACGAAACCAACATACCGTACATTTTTTGTCAATATTCGTAAGAAAAATTTTTTCGACATGCATGGGTGGCTTTTATTTTTTTTCTCGAGAACGAAGCAAGATACTGAAAAATCCCAAGAGACAAAAAAGTCGTATTTTTAGCTGCTTAACACGAAAACAATATAACGTAATTTTTTCTCAATGTTGATGAGAAAAAATTTTTCGACATGCTGGGTGGCTTTAATTTTTTTTCTCGAGAACAAAGCAAGATACTAAAAAATCCCAAGAGACAAAAAAGTCGTATTTTTAGCAGTTTAACCCGAAAACAACATAACGTACATTTTTTGTCAATATTCGTGAGAAAAAAATTTTCGACATGCATATGGGTGGCTTTTATTTTTTTTCTCGAGAACGAAGCAAGATACTAAAAAATCCCAAGAGACAAAAAAGTTGTATTTTTAGCTGCTTAACACGAAAACAATATAACGTATATTTTTTGTCAATGTTTATGAGAAAAAATTTTTCGACATGCATGGGTGGCTTTTATTTTTTTTCTCGAGAACGAAGCAAGATAAGAAAAAATCCCAAGAGACAAAAAAGTTGTATTTTTAGCTGCTTAACACGAAAACAATATAACGTATATTTTTTCTCAATGTTTATAAGAAAAAAATTTTCGACATGCATATGGGTGGCTTTTATTTTTTTTCTCGAGAACGAAGCAAGATACTAAAAAATCCCAAGAGACAAAAAAGTTGTATTTTTAGCTGCTTAACACGAAACCAACATAACGTACATTTTTTGTCAATATTCGTAAGAAAAAATTTTTCGACATGCATGGGTGGCTTTTATTTTTTTCCTAGAGAACGAAGCAAGATACGAAAAAATCCCAAGAGACAAAAAGTTGTATTTTTAGCTGCTTAACACGAAACCAACATAACGTACATTTTTTGTCAATATTCGTAAGAAAAAATTTTTCGACATGCATGGGTGGCTTTTATTTTTTTTCTCGAGAACGAAGCAAGATACTAAAAAATCCCAAGAGACAAAAAAGTTGTATTTTTAGCTGCTTAACACGAAAACAATATAACGTATATTTTTTCTCAATGTTGATGAGAAAAAATTTTTCGACATGCATGGGTGGCTTTTATTTTTTTTCTCGAGAACGAAGCAAGATACGAAAATATCCCAAGAGACAAAAAAGTTGTATTTTTAGCTGCTTAACCCGAAAACAACTTAACGTACATTTTTGTCAATATTCGTGAGAAAAAAATTTTCGACATGCATATGGGTGGGTTTTATTTTTTTTCTCGAGAACGAAGCAAGATACTAAAAAATCCCAAGAGAAAAAAGTTGTATTTTTAGCTGCTTAACACGAAAACAATATAACGTATATTTTTTCTCAATGTTTATGAGAAAAAATTTTTCGACATGCATGGGTGGCTTTTATTTTTTTTCTCGAGAACGAAGCAAGATAAGAAAAAATCCCAAGAGACAAAAAAGTTGTATTTTTAGCTGCTTAACACGAAAACAATATAACGTATATTTTTTCTCAATGTTTATGAGAAAAAAAAATTTCGACATGCATATGGGTGGCTTTTATTTTTTTTCTCGAGAACGAAGCAAGATACTAAAAAATCCCAAGAGACAAAAAAGTTGTATTTTTAGCTGCTTAACATGAAAACAATATAACGTATATTTTTTCTCAATGTTTATGAGAAAAAATTTTTCGAAATGCATGGGTGGCTTTTATTTTTTTTCTCGAGAACGAAGCAAGATACGAAAAAATATCAAGAGACAAAAAGGTTGTATTTTTAGCTGCTTAACACGAAAACAACATAACGTACATTTTTTGTCAATATTCGTGAGAAAAAAATTTTCGACATGCATGGGTGGCTTTTATTTTTTTTCTAGAGAACGAAGCAAGATACGAAAAAATCCCAAGAGACAAAAAAGTTGTATTTTTAGCTGCTTAACCCGAAAAGAACATAACGCACATTTTTTGTCAATAATCGTGAGAAAAAATTTTTCGACATGCATGGGTGGCTTTTATTTTTTTCTCGAGAACGAAGCAAGGATACGAAAAAATCCCAAGAGACAAAAAAGTCGTATTTTTAGCAGTTTAACCCGAAAACAACATAACGTACATTTTTTGTCAATATTCGTGAGAAAAAAATTTTCGACATGCATATGGGTGGCTTTTATTTTTTTTCTCGAGAACGAAGCAAGATACTAAAAAATCCCAAGAGACAAAAAAGTTGTATTTTTAGCTGCTTAACACGAAAACAATATAACGTATATTTTTTCTCAATGTTTATGAGAAAAAAATTTTCGACATGCATGGGTGGCTTTTATTTTTTTCTCGAGAACGAAGCAAGATACGAAAAAATCCCAACAGACAAAAAAGTTGTATTTTTAGCTGCTTAACCCGAAAACAACATACCGTACATTTTTGTCAATATTCGTGAGAAAAAATTTTTCGACATGCATGGGTGGCTTTTATTTTTTTTTCTCGAGAACAAAGCAAGATACGAAAAAATCCCAAGAGACAAAAAAGTTGTATTTTTAGCTGCTTAACCCGAAAACAACATACCGTACATTTTTGTTAATATTCGTGAGAAAAAATTTTTCGACATGCATGGGTGGCTTTTATTTTTTTTTCTCGAGAACAAAGCAAGATACGAAAAAATCCCAAGAGACAAAAAAGTTGTATTTTTAGCGGCTTAACACGAAAACAGTATAACGTATATTTTTTCTCAATGTTGATGAGAAAAAATTTTTCGACATGCATGGGTGGCTTTTATTTTTTTCTCGAGAACGAAGCAAGATACGAAAAAATCCCAAGAGACAAAAAAGTTGTATTTTTAGCTGCTTAACCCGAAAACAACATACCGTACATTTTTGTCAATATTCGTGAAAAAAAAATTTTCGACATGCATGGGTGGCTTTTATTTTTTTTCTGAAGAACGAAGCAAGATACGAAAAAATCCCAAGAGACAAAAAAGTTGTATTTTTAGCTGCTTAACCCGAAAAGAACATAACGCACATTTTTTGTCAATAATCGTGAGAAAAAATTTTTCGACATGCATGGGTGGCTTTTATTCTTTTTCTCGAGAACGAAGCAAGATACGAAAAAATCCCAAGAGACTAAAAAGTTGTATTTTTAGCTGCTTAACCCGAAAACAACATACCGTACATTTTTGTCAATATTCGTGAGAAAAAATTTTTCGACATGCATGGGTGGCTTTTATTTTTTTTTCTCGAGAACAAAGCAAGATACGAAAAAATCCCAAGAGACAAAAAAGTTGTATTTTTAGCGGCTTAACACGAAAACAATATAACGTATATTTTTTCTCAATGTTGATGAGAAAAAATTTTTCGACATGCATGGGTGGCTTTTATTTTTTTCTCGAGAACGAAGCAAGATACGAAAAAATCCCAAGAGACAAAAAAGTTGTATTTTTTTTTTTTTTTTTTTTTTTTCCATTTATTGTATATAATTTCAAGGTATGAAACATTACAACGTCAATATTTTACAATATATAATAGTCTATAACTAGGTATTAAGCTAGTCGTAACACAGAGAGAAAAGTAAATTTGACTAGATAAACGTACAAGCAATAAGTGCATAAATAAATACAATAAGAATAAAATGCAATACTTGAAGAAATAACAATAAAATATAATACATAAATAAATATTAGGTGTCAACTTGTTACACAAACTAAAAGTAGTCAAGAACAAACAAACGAGAGTTCAACCAGCAGCAAGAGACCCCCTCAAAAACGGCTACTTAGGCCTTAAATTTGAACCAGAACTTAACCATTTAAGAAGCCAAATCAACTCAAGCAGCCTCATAAAATTCGGTTAGACTATAAAATGTATTAGATATTAGGTGCTTTTTTAGCTTATTTCGAAAAATGCTCAGTTCGGGAATTGTTTTTATTTCATTTGGCAGAGCATTAAAAATTTTTATACAGTTAAAGTATGGACACTTTTCGTAAAAAGTTGTTTTATGGATTGGTACACTAAGATTGTCATTTCCTCGTGTTACCATATTATTATAATAGTCTCGATTCTTAGGAAACCTATTGAGATTTTTTTTTGTGTACACCGCTATGTTGAAGATGTACAGAGAAGGAACCGTTAAAATCTCTAACTTTCTGAAGTAATCTCTACATGATGTAGTACGAGGCAATTTCATTATTGCACGAATCACTCTTTTCTGTGCCAAGAAAATTTTTTGTGCGTCAGCGGCCCTAAACCAAACCATAATGCTGTATGATATGATGGATTGAACATAAGCAAAATAAAAAAGTTTTATTGAATTCTTACCAAGCTGATTATGCAAAATCTAATAACGTAACAGGCGGTATTTATTCTTCCTTCGATGCTATTTATATGTTCCCTCCAAGATAGATTATCCTCAATAATCAACCCTAAAAATTTTGTTTTGCACATTTGTGGAATCGATCGTCCATTCTGAGGAACATACAGGGAACTTGTAGGGTTCTTAAAACAAAGAAGTACTGTTTTCTCATTATTTAGTTTTAGCCTATTAAGTTTACACCAGTCAATCATCATTGCGACAACCAACGTAGCCTGTTCCGCGACCCGGCCGATACTAATATCTGAGACAACACATGACGTGTCGTCGGCGTACTGAAATGTACTGCTCCTGCCAATGAATCTTGCCAAATCATTGGAAAAAATAAGAAATAATAAAGGGCCGAGAATAGATCCCTGAGGCACGCCTGATGTTATCAAGGCCCTATTTGAGAAAACGGAGGATCTTTTTCCTGATTTTAGTGATGCTATACAAACCCGTTGATACCTATTCATTAAATAGGATTTAAAAAAGGAAAGGCCCACACCTCGCACGCCGTAGATCTCCAACTTCCTCAGCAATAGCTCATGGTTTATCACATCAAACGCCTTCGACAGGTCAAAATAGATTCCAGCCACGACCCTGCCACTTTCTAGTTCGTCAATTAGAAAATTCAGTGAATCAATTATAGCGTCAGTTGTTGATAAATCGGGCAAAAATCCGTATTGACTCGCAGAGAACACGTGACCCCTGATGAAGTAATCAAGCAATCTGACGTATGCCACTCGCTCCACAACCTTTGAAAACACTGATAGCAAAGATACTGGTCTATAGTTGTTTGGATCAGTTTTTTCTCCCTTCTTATGTATAGGCACTACTTTAGCCTCCTTAAGTTTCTCTGGAAAAATTCCATGACCAAAACAAGCATTTATTACCTCACACAAAGGATGACATATAATATCGGAGACGGACTTAACTACGTTTGTAGGTATTTCGTCCAGTCCGGTAGAATGTTTTGGTGGTAACTTCATTATTATTCTTTGAATTTCAGTGAAATCAGTTGGAAAAAGAAAGAAGTCCATGTTTGTATCAGCCACATGACCTAACCCTATTCAAATCCAAAGTACTTAGGTCAGACATATCATGACTTACCCTAAATTTAGAATTAAAGATTTCAGCAACATCAGCAGGGTCCTCAACCTCTCGCTGATAGCCATCAGACAACACAATTCCACTATTCTCCCAACTATTGGAGTCCCGTAGATTCTTAAAGATATTCCATGTTGTTTTTGTTCTATTTTGGGAGTTAATTATTTTATTTTCATTATGACTAATTTTTACGTCCTTAATAAATTTCCTATACATCTTTTTCTCATTCTTATACCTGCTCAATACATCTGGACAACTAGTAGCCTTATAAAGATTATACCAATCCCTAAGATTTTGCGCCCAATCTTTTATTTCCGGCGTAACCCAGTTTTTATTTTGATTTGATTTTATTGATACTTTGTTCAGTGGGAAATGAATGTCAAAGTAGTAAAAAAATGTAGCAAAGAATGCATTATACTTTTCATTCGCATCATCTGTCAAATAAACGCTTTCCCAGGTTTCAGATAGAATGTGTTGCCTAAAATTATAAAGATCTTCATCATAAAACTTTCTTTTACGCTGTGATATTTCCGATTTGCGATGCACCTTAGCATGTATGCCAAATATAAGCGAGTAATGATCCGATATATCCGTTTTATGAATTACCAAGGATATTTCGGTGTCGTTGATATTTGAAAAAAAGTTATCAATTTGAGATCGTGAGTCATGTGTAACTCTAGTATATCCATTTACATGTGGTTTCAAACCGTACACCGAAAACAAGTTTATCAGGTCGTTTCTTTTGCTATTGGCATCCAGAAAGTCCACGTTATAATCTCCACACACTATAATATTTCTATGGGCAGTAAAAAACTCTTCAATGACATCCCCCAATATGTCACAAAAAACGTTAAGATCAGATTAAGGTGACCTGTAAACATTAACAATTACGTGAGAAACCTGATTAAGAGTAATTTCAGCGCAAGCAAACTCGCAGTGTCTTTCGATGCCATTTACCAAGGATGTTTTGTTTTTTATATGTAGATTACGCTTTGAATAAATGCAGACTCCACCACCTCTAGAATCTTTACGGCAAAAGTAGCTTACCAGACAGTAGCCATCCCATGTGAAAATTGTTACATCATCCTCTGTTAGCCAAGTTTCATTCAAACACAAGACATCAGGATTTAGCTCTGCCAAAAGTATATTCAGTTCATTAACCTTATTCCTAAGACTTCTTACATTTAAATCTAATATCTTAAAATGTTGATTTCGCTCTGCCACGAAAAAGCCTCTTACCACTACCGTCACCCTTACTCTCATCAACCACACCAACATTCAGACTAATTACATCAGCTACAAAATTAATTTCATTAAAAATGCTTTTTTCACTGTCCAAATTCTTGGTTTGTTCAGGAGATTCCTGTCCATTCCTATAGTCAGTTGTGTTATCTGCTGCGGTGTCAGTGTGTACCGCCTTTATAAACAATAAATTTTTCGACACATTAAATGGTGACTTAATTTTAGAAACTACTTCAGAGCAAATTCTTTTGTTACCAAGTCGTCGAAAATTATACATATCATTTGCCTCAATAAAAAACAAATTCTGTTCAACACATCCATTCAATCTGTTAACAAATTCTCCTAGCTTATAATTAAACTTTTGTATGCGATAAGAAAATTCATTTTTTATGGGTATGGATATAAATATAAAATTAGTTTTTGAAGAAGACCTAATCATACTTAGTATAGTATTTTTATTAGTATTTTTAGCTGCTTAACCCGAAAACAACATACCGTACATTTTTGTCAATATTCGTGAGAAAAAATTTTTCGACATGCATGGGTGGCTTTTATTTTTTTTTCTCGAGAACAAAGCAAGATACGAAAAAATCTCAAGAGACAAAAAAGTTGTATTTTTAGCGGCTTAACACGAAAACAATATAACGTATATTTTTCCTCAATGTTGATGAGAAAAAATTTTTCGACATGCATGGGTGGCTTTTATTTTTTTCTCGAGAACGAAGCAAGATACGAAAAAATCCCAAGAGACAAAAAAGTTGTATTTTTAGCTGCTTAACCCGAAAACAACATACCGTACATTTTTGTCAATATTCGTGAGAAAAAATTTTTCGACATGCATGGGTGGCTTTTATTTTTTTTTCTCGAGAACGAAGCAAGATACTAAAAAATCCCAAGAGACAAAAAAGTTGTATTTTTAGCTGCTTAACACGAAAACAATATAACGTATATTTTTTAGGGATCGACCGATACCGATATCGGTATCGGTATATCGGCCATATCGGCCTTCTTCCCGATATCGGTATCGGCCCATATCGGCCAAGAGTATATCGGTATCGGCCGATATATTTTTTAAAGAAATTAAAACAAATTTATGAAGTAAAATAAATAAATAAAGAATTTTTGAGCTCAATTTTAGTAGTCTGCACTCCAGAAAAATCAGCTCCGTTAGCTTTGTCGAGATAAATCAAAAGTGTCTTAAGTAATGATATTATTTCTGATATAGATGCACTGTTCTTACTAAAAATGTTGGTAATCTCTTCAAAGGGTTCTAATAAGTTTCATAAGTTTTTTGCTACTTCCCACTGGTGATATGCTAGTTCCTTATCTTTTAAAGCTGAATCATCCATTATAAATATATTTAAAGCGTTTTTTTTTTCTACCAAACGTTCCAACATATAAAAACTTGAGTTCCATCATATAGGTACGTCCTGAACCAAAGATTTTCTCGCCATATTAAGAGTCTTTTGAATATTCTTCAGTCTATCACAAGCCAAAGAGGAGTGACTAAAATAAGTTACTATACGCCTCGCTTTTGCCAATAAATCCATGATTGATCGTTGACTTTCCATCGAGTCTTGTATGGCTAATTGTAAAGATGTATAAAACAAGTTTGGTGTTTTAGTTTAACTTCGTCGATGCCCTTTTTTATGTTGGCGGAATTGTCAGCCAAAACCAAAAGAACCTGATTATGAACTAACTTCCATCTCTTCAGTAAATCATTTAACATCTGGGCAATATTTAAAGCTGTATGTGTTCCTGGAAAATGTTTGCAGGCCAGTACAAATGAACATCTTTCAGTCGTTTTAAAATCCATCCAATGAGCAGTAGAACACATAAATGAATTGTTATTGTGTTTGCACGTCCATAAATCTGTAGTTACAGAAACTTTAATGTTTTCTTCTAAGGAAAGTGATGATGATAATTTTTCACTAATTGCTGAAGAACATTTTTGGTAAATATCAGGAAGTATATTTTCTCTAAAATATTTATCAGAAGCATATTGTAACAAGGATCCAATTTTTTTAAACGCTGTTTAAAGCCGACATCATTCAGAATACTGAAGGGTTGTATACCTATAGCTAATAATTCTCCGATAGAATAGTGAATGTCTTTAGATTTAGTACTATTGATGTCCCATAACTGCATGTTATCAAAGGATTCAAATATCTTTAGCTGTGTGTAGCAAAATATCCATAATAGAAAATATAGCCGATATATCGGTATCGGCCGATATCGGCTATGCATATATCGGTATCGGCCGATATCGGTATCGGTCACAAAAAATCATATCGGTCGATCCCTAATATTTTTTCTCAATGTTGATGAGAAAAAATTTTTCGACATGCATGGGTGGCTTTTATTTTTTTTCTCGAGAACGAAGCAAGATACGAAAAAATCAAAAGAGACAAAAAAGTTGTATTTTTAGCTGCTAAACCCGAAAACAACTTAACGTACATTTTTTGTCAATATTCGTGAGAAAAAATTTCTTGACATGCTGGGTGGCTTTAATTTTTTTATCTCGAGAACAAAGCAAGATACTAAAAAATCCCAAGAGACAAAAAAGTTGTATTTTTAGCTGCTTAACACGAAAACAATATAACGTATAATTTTTCTCAATGTTTATGAGAAAAAATTTTTCGACATGCATGGGTGGCTTTTATTTTTTTCTCGAGAACGAAGCAAGGATACGAAAAAATCCCGAGAGACAAAAAAGTCGTATTTTTAGCAGTTTAACCCGAAAACAACATAACGTACATTTTTTGTCAATATTCGTGAGAAAAAAATTTTCGACATGCATATGGGTGGCTTTTATTTTTTTTCTCGAGAACGAAGCAAGATACTAAAAAATCCCAAGAGACAAAAAAGTTGTATTTTTAGCTGCTTAACACGAAAACAATATAACGTATATTTTTTCTCAATGTTTATGAGAAAAAAATTTTCGACATGCATGGGTGGCTTTTATTTTTTTCTCGAGAACGAAGCAAGATACGAAAAAATCCCAACAGACAAAAAAGTTGTATTTTTAGCTGCTTAACCCGAAAACAACATACCGTACATTTTTGTCAATATTCGTGAGAAAAAAGTTTTCGACATGCATGGGTGGCTTTTATTTTTTTTTCTCGAGAACAAAGCAAGATACGAAAAAATCCCAAGAGACAAAAAAGTTGTATTTTTAGCTGCTTAACCCGAAAACAACATACCGTACATTTTTGTCAATATTCGTGAGAAAAAATTTTTCGACATGCATGGGTGGCTTTTATTTTTTTTTCTCGAGAACAAAGCAAGATACGAAAAAATCCCAAGAGACAAAAAAGTTGTATTTTTAGCTGCTTAACACGAAAACAACATAACGTACATGTTTTGTCAATATTCGTGAGAAAAAATTTTTCGACATGCATGGGTGGCTTTTATTTTTTTTCTCGAGAACGAAGCAAGATACGAAAAAATCCCAAGAGACAAAAAAGTTGTATTTTTAGCTGCTTAACCCGAAAACAACATACCGTACATTTTTGTCAATATTCGTGAGAAAAAATTTTTCGACATGCATGGGTGGCTTTTATTTTTTTTTCTCGAGAACAAAGCAAGATACGAAAAAATCCCAAGAGACAAAAAAGTTGTATTTTTAGCCGCTTAACACGAAAACAATATAACGTATATTTTTTCTCAATGTTGATGAGAAAAAATTTTTCGACATGCATGGGTGGCTTTTATTTATTTCTCGAGAACGAAGCAAGATACGAAAAAATCCCAAGAGACAAAAAAGTTGTATTTTTAGCTGCTTAACCCGAAAACAACATACCGTACATTTTTGTCAATATTCGTGAGAAAAAATTTTTCGACATTCATGGGTGGCTTTTATTTTTTTTCTGGAGAACGAAGCAAGATACGAAAAAATCCCAAGAGACAAAAAAGTTGTATTTTTAGCTGCTTAACACGAAAACAACATAACGTACATGTTTTGTCAATATTCGTGAGAAAAAATTTTTCGACATGCATGGGTGGCTTTTATTTTTTTTCTGGAGAACGAAGCAAGATACGAAAAAATCCCAAGAGACAAAAAAGTTGTATTTTTAGCTGCTTAACACGAAAACAACATAACGTACATGTTTTGTCAATATTCGTGAGAAAAAATTTTTCGACATGCATGGGTGGCTTTTATTTTTTTTCTGGAGAACGAAGCAAGATACGAAAAAATATCAAGAGACAAAAAAGTTGTATTTTTAGCTGCTTAACCCGAAAACAACATAACGTACATGTTTTGTCAATATTCGTGAGAAAAAATTTTTCGACATGCATGGGTGGCTTTTATTTTTTTTCTGGAGAACGAAGCAAGATACGAAAAAATCCCAAGAGACAAAAAAGTTGTATTTTTAGCTGCTTAACACGAAAACAACATAACGTACATGTTTTGTCAATATTCGTGAGAAAAAATTTTTCGACATGCATGGGTGGCTTTTATTTTTTTTCTGGAGAACGAAGCAAGATACGAAAAAATACCAAGAGACAAAAAAGTTGTATTTTTAGCTGCTTAACCCGAAAACAACATAACGTACATGTTTTGTCAATATTCGTAAGAAAAAATTTTTCGACATGCATGGGTGGCTTTTATTTTTTTCTGGAGAACGAAGCAAGATACGAAAAAATCCCAGGAGACAAAAAAGTTGTATTTTTAGCTGCTTAACACGAAAACAATATAACATATATTTTTTCTCAATGTTGATGAGAAAAAATTTTTCGACATGCATGGGTGGCTTTTATTTTTTTTCTCGAGAACGAAGCAAGATACGAAAAAATCCCAAGAGACAAAAAAGTTGTATTTTTAGCTGCTTAACACGAAAACAACATAACGTACATTTTTTCTCAATGTTGATGAGAAAAAATTTTTCGACATGCATGGGTGGCTTTTATTTTTTTTCTCGAGAACGAAGCAAGATAAGAAAAAATCCCAAGAGACAAAAAAGTTGTATTTTTAGCTGCTTAACACGAAAACAATATAACGTATATTTTTTCTCAATGTTGATGAGAAAAAATTTTTCGACATGCATGGGTGGCTTTTATTTTTTTTCTCGAGAACGAAGCAAGATACGAAAAAATCCCAAGAGACAAAAAAGTTGTATTTTTAGCTGCTTAACCCGAAAACAACATACCGTACATTTTTGTCAATATTCGTGAGAAAAAATTTTTCGACATGCATGGGTGGCTTTTATTTTTTTTTCTCGAGAACAAAGCAAGATACGAAAAAATCCCGAGACAAAAAAGTTGTATTTTTAGCGGCTTAACCCGAAAACAACATACCGTACATTTTTTGTCAATATTCGTGAGAAAAAATTTTTCGACATGCATGGGTGGCTTTTATTTTTTTTTCTCGAGAACAAAGCAAGATACGAAAAAATCCCAAGAGACAAAAAAGTTGTATTTTTAGCTGCTTAACCCGAAAACAACATACCGTACATTTTTGTCAATATTCGTGAGAAAAAATTTTTCGACATGCATGGGTGGCTTTTATTTTTTTTTCTCGAGAACAAAGCAAGATACGAAAAAATCCCAAGAGACAAAAAAGTTGTATTTTTAGCGGCTTAACACGAAAACAATATAACGTATATATTTTCTCAATGTTGATGAGAAAAAATTTTTCGACATGCATGGGTGGCTTTTATTTTTTTCTCGAGAACGAAGCAAGATACGAAAAAATCCCAAGAGACAAAAAAGTTGTATTTTTAGCTGCTTAACCCGAAAACAACATACCGTACATTTTTGTCAATATTCGTGAGAAAAAATTTTTCGACATTCATGGGTGGCTTTTATTTTTTTTCTGGAGAACGAAGCAAGATACGAAAAAATCCCAAGAGACAAAAAAGTTGTATTTTTAGCTGCTTAACACGAAAACAACATAACGTACATGTTTTGTCAATATTCGTGAGAAAAAATTTTTCGACATGCATGGGTGGCTTTTATTTTTTTTCTGGAGAACGAAGCAAGATACGAAAAAATCCCAAGAGACAAAAAAGTTGTATTTTTAGCTGCTTAACACGAAAACAACATAACGTACATGTTTTGTCAATATTCGTGAGAAAAAATTTTTCGACATGCATGGGTGGCTTTTATTTTTTTTCTGGAGAACGAAGCAAGATACGAAAAAATATCAAGAGACAAAAAAGTTGTATTTTTAGCTGCTTAACCCGAAAACAACATAACGTACATGTTTTGTCAATATTAGTGAGAAAAAAAATTTCGACATGCATGGGTGGCTTTTATTTTTTTTCTGGAGAACGAAGCAAGATACGAAAAAATCCCAAGAGACAAAAAAGTTGTATTTTTAGCTGCTTAACCCGAAAACAACATACCGTACATTTTTGTCAATATTCGTGAGAAAAAATTTTTCGACATTCATGGGTGGCTTTTATTTTTTTTCTGGAGAACGAAGCAAGATACGAAAAAATCCCAAGAGACAAAAAAGTTGTATTTTTAGCTGCTTAACACGAAAACAACATAACGTACATGTTTTGTCAATATTCGTGAGAAAAAATTTTTCGACATGCATGGGTGGCTTTTATTTTTTTTCTGGAGAACGAAGCAAGATACGAAAAAATCCCAAGAGACAAAAAAGTTGTATTTTTAGCTGCTTAACACGAAAACAACATAACGTACATGTTTTGTCAATATTCGTGAGAAAAAATTTTTCGACATGCATGGGTGGCTTTTATTTTTTTTCTGGAGAACGAAGCAAGATACGAAAAAATATCAAGAGACAAAAAAGTTGTATTTTTAGCTGCTTAACCCGAAAACAACATAACGTACATGTTTTGTCAATATTCGTGAGAAAAAATTTTTCGACATGCATGGGTGGCTTTTATTTTTTTTCTGGAGAACGAAGCAAGATACGAAAAAATCCCAAGAGACAAAAAAGTTGTATTTTTAGCTGCTTAACACGAAAACAACATAACGTACATGTTTTGTCAATATTCGTGAGAAAAAATTTTTCGACATGCATGGGTGGCTTTTATTTTTTTCTGGAGAACGAAGCAAGATACGAAAAAATACCAAGAGACAAAAAAGTTGTATTTTTAGCTGCTTAACCCGAAAACAACATAACGTACATGTTTTGTCAATATTCGTAAGAAAAAATTTTTCGACATGCATGGGTGGCTTTTATTTTTTTCTGGAGAACGAAGCAAGATACGAAAAAATCCCAGGAGACAAAAAAGTTGTATTTTTAGCTGCTTAACACGAAAACAATATAACATATATTTTTTCTCAATGTTGATGAGAAAAAATTTTTCGACATGCATGGGTGGCTTTTATTTTTTTTCTCGAGAACGAAGCAAGATACGAAAAAATCCCAAGAGACAAAAAAGTTGTATTTTTAGCTGCTTAACACGAAAACAACATAACGTACATTTTTTCTCAATGTTGATGAGAAAAAATTTTTCGACATGCATGGGTGGCTTTTATTTTTTTTCTCGAGAACGAAGCAAGATAAGAAAAAATCCCAAGAGACAAAAAAGTTGTATTTTTAGCTGCTTAACACGAAAACAATATAACGTATATTTTTTCTCAATGTTGATGAGAAAAAATTTTTCGACATGCATGGGTGGCTTTTATTTTTTTTCTCGAGAACGAAGCAAGATACGAAAAAATCCCAAGAGACAAAAAAGTTGTATTTTTAGCTGCTTAACCCGAAAACAACATACCGTACATTTTTGTCAATATTCGTGAGAAAAAATTTTTCGACATGCATGGGTGGCTTTTATTTTTTTTTCTCGAGAACAAAGCAAGATACGAAAAAATCCCGAGACAAAAAAGTTGTATTTTTAGCGGCTTAACCCGAAAACAACATACCGTACATTTTTTGTCAATATTCGTGAGAAAAAATTTTTCGACATGCATGGGTGGCTTTTATTTTTTTTTCTCGAGAACAAAGCAAGATACGAAAAAATCCCAAGAGACAAAAAAGTTGTATTTTTAGCTGCTTAACCCGAAAACAACATACCGTACATTTTTGTCAATATTCGTGAGAAAAAATTTTTCGACATGCATGGGTGGCTTTTATTTTTTTTTTCTCGAGAACAAAGCAAGATACGAAAAAATCCCAAGAGACAAAAAAGTTGTATTTTTAGCGGCTTAACACGAAAACAATATAACGTATATATTTTCTCAATGTTGATGAGAAAAAATTTTTCGACATGCATGGGTGGCTTTTATTTTTTTCTCGAGAACGAAGCAAGATACGAAAAAATCCCAAGAGACAAAAAAGTTGTATTTTTAGCTGCTTAACCCGAAAACAACATACCGTACATTTTTGTCAATATTCGTGAGAAAAAATTTTTCGACATTCATGGGTGGCTTTTATTTTTTTTCTGGAGAACGAAGCAAGATACGAAAAAATCCCAAGAGACAAAAAAGTTGTATTTTTAGCTGCTTAACACGAAAACAACATAACGTACATGTTTTGTCAATATTCGTGAGAAAAAATTTTTCGACATGCATGGGTGGCTTTTATTTTTTTTCTGGAGAACGAAGCAAGATACGAAAAAATCCCAAGAGACAAAAAAGTTGTATTTTTAGCTGCTTAACACGAAAACAACATAACGTACATGTTTTGTCAATATTCGTGAGAAAAAATTTTTCGACATGCATGGGTGGCTTTTATTTTTTTTCTGGAGAACGAAGCAAGATACGAAAAAATATCAAGAGACAAAAAAGTTGTATTTTTAGCTGCTTAACCCGAAAACAACATAACGTACATGTTTTGTCAATATTAGTGAGAAAAAAATTTTCGACATGCATGGGTGGCTTTTATTTTTTTTCTGGAGAACGAAGCAAGATACGAAAAAATCCCAGGAGACAAAAAAGTTGTATTTTTAGCTGCTTAACACGAAAACAATATAACGTATATTTTTTCTCAATGTTGATGAGAAAAAATTTTGCGACATGCATGGGTGGCTTTTATTTTTTTTCTCGAGAACGAAGCAAGATAAGAAAAAATCCCAAGAGACAAAAAAGTTGTATTTTTAGCTGCTTAACACGAAAACAATATAACGTATATTTTTTCGCAATGTTGATGAGAAAAAATTTTTCGACATGCATGGGTGGCTTTTATTTTTTTTCTCGAGAACGAAGCAAGATACGAAAAAATCCCAAGAGACAAAAAAGTTGTATTTTTAGCTGCTTAACACGAAAACAACATAACGTACATTTTTTGTCAATATTCGTGAGAAAAAATTTTCGACATGCATGGGTGGCTTTTATTTTTTTTCTGGAGAACGAAGCAAGATACGAAAAAATCCCAAGAGACAAAAAAGTTGTATTTTTAGCTGCTTAACACGAAAACAACATAACGTATATTTTTTGTCAATGTTTATGAGAAAAAAAAAAGAAGCATTTTCAACCCCCTCGAAAATAGTCAAATTCAGCCATAACTCGATAAATAATAAAAATATCGAAAATTCTTGAAGTACAAAATTATAGAGAATTTTGTTCCCAACAGTTTTATTCTCTATACTTCTCGTCGTGAAATCAACAGGAACCGAGTTACAACCGAAAAGCATTTTCAACCCCTTCGAAAATAGTCAAATCGATCATTAACTGGATAAATAATAAAAATATCGAAATATCTTAGGAGTATAAAATGGTAGAGAATTTTATTCCACACCATTTTACTCTCTTCACTTTTGGTAGCGTAATCAACAGGAACCGAGTTGCAGGCGAAAAGCATATTCAACCCCTTCGAAGATGGTCAAATCGAGCAGTAACTCGATAAATAATAAAAATATCGAAAATTCTTGAAAGTACAAAACTATAGAGAATATTGTTCCCAACAATATTACTCCCTTCACGAGTAATATTGTTGGGAACAAACTTTCATAAGTGGTCCTAGGAAAAGCTCCTTTTGTGATTGTGAAGTAAATTTTAAAAATGAGTTCTTGGTCGTAGGAAAACTATAGTATTTTATTCACAAGTAATAATAATAATATTAATAATAATAATAATATATCTACTATTAATTCTTAAATCCACCAACAGTAGAAATAAATTTACAAATAATTCAAAGCAATAAAAAAAAAATGAAAAAAAAAATGCTGGACCGTAGAGATGAACTCGCGGCTTCTAGAACGAATTTATCTGAAAGACGCTGCCCTAATCAATGTGCCACAAGCAGATACTAAGAACGTGACTATATGTTAGGGTTTCTTTTCGCCCCCTGCTCGGGGTAGGAGAATTTAAGATGTAGTTCTATGTGGTTCCATTAAGTGTCTTATATCACTGACTTTAGCCAATATTAACATTAAGATTAACATAATAAAATATGTAACATCTTTTAATTTGAACCTTTCTACAGTGTGTCCGCTTAAGTTCTGTACATATGGGAAACTTTTATAATATTAATTTTACGAAAAAAAGTTACTCTTCATAAAAAGTTCTGCTTACTGAAAAAATAATATTAGACTATTCAAACTTGAGATAGTATGTACAGGATGATCAAAAAGTAAAAAAATCAAAATTGACCTACGAGAAAAGTACCCTTAATTTTAATTTTAGAGCAAAATGGAATAAGAAAATGTTGATTGGCATTTAAAATTATATCTGTTTATATTCTTAGTAGACTATTATTAAAAATAAACTTAAATATTTAAATTTTAATTCTCAATGGCATGTCCATTATCTTGCCACCATTTCCCACCTGAATTTGAATTTTAACTGTCAGCTATGTTATTTGTCTGAAACATCAGTTTGAACATTTAATTAGATAAATATGACGTTAAAATTGAGTATGCAAGATAAAATTCAAATAATTTTAATTGTTGGTGAAAATTACAAAACGTATCGGGAAACTGCCGAAATCTTTAACTACAGATATCCTGATAAAATTATTTCTTTTACAACAGTAGGGAACATAGTAACTAAATTTTAGATATATATTATATATATAAATAGACCTTTGGAAGTGTGGAAAATAATTACAATAAGAAACGTAGACCAAGGGTTGCAATTAATGAAACTGTGAACCAAGTAATGTTGTATGTAGTAGAAGATCCTAAAAAATCATTGCGAAAAAGGTCAACATTACCAAATGATGTAGGGGAAACTACGATTTCAAAAAAAATATTAAATGAAAATTAATTTTCATTTAATATCATTTTGAGCGACGCTTAGAATTTTGTTTTTTAATACAAGGAGAGTTAAAAGATAACCTTTTCATGACAAGAGATATAATTTTTATCGACGAAGCAAGCTTTACCTCGAACGGGACTGTAAGTTCACAAAATTGTCGTTGGTGTAGTGACGTTAATCCAAATTTCACTATACAGACACGTGATCAGTACTCATTTAAAACAAATGTGTGGTGCGGAATTTACAAAAATAGAATAATGGGACCTTTTTTTTTGACAAAATTTAAATGGTGAACGTTACTTGCATTTTTTAAATAATTATTTGTTTAATTTTATTCATGGACTTCACATACCCGATAGACTACGGATATGGTACCAACAAGATGGTGCACCATGCCACAGTACGAGGAATGTAAGACAATACTTAAATACCCTTTTTAATGGAAAAGTCATCGATAGATATTCTCACCTTTTTTGGCCCGCTAGGGCTCCGGACTTGAGCCCCCTCGATTATTTCTCGTGAGGCTACTTAAAACAGAATGCATACCTACAAAGGCCATTTCAAAATGATGACCATTTAGAGAGGGTAATTAGAGAGACAATTACAAATATAACTCCTGCCATGATTAGAAATGTTTTAAGAGAATTTTCTGCAAAAACGGCTAAATGTATTGAGATGGAGGGAGGATACGTCGAGACAAATGTGCAGTAAGGAAAACTTAATAAATATTTTTATTTAAATTCATATTTTAATGTTTATTATTATAATTGTATTTTTCCAAAATAAATTATCATGTTTCTATCAATTATTTAAATGCGTCATAAAATAACTACAAAACAGGGATAAAGAATCAAAGGTTATGTTTTAAATAAAAATAATTGATAAATGTTTATTAGCTTGAATCGCATAATAAATACAATTATTAATTATAAATCATTTCAAAAACTGACATTTTTTAAAATGTCAAATTTATTTTCAATAATAGTCCACTAAGAATAGAAACAGATATAATTTTTAATGGCCATCAACATTTTCTTATTCCACTTTACTCTAAAATTAAAATTAAAGGTACTTTTCTCGTAGGTCAATTTTGATTTTTTTACTTTTTGATCATCCTGTACATACTATCTTAAGTTTGAATAGTCTAATATTATTTTTTCAGTAACCAGAACTTTTTATAAAGAGTAACTTGTTTTCGTAAAATTAATATTAAAAAAGTTTCCCATATGTACACAACTTAAGCGGACACACTGTATATTCAATACTTTAGCTTAAGAAAGTAAACAACTATTGGCAACGTTGCTCTTTATCAAGCTGAACAAGGAACGCGCGAATTCAAATTTGCTGCAAAGTCGTGAGTTTATTAACTTGGTACAGCGCCTCTCGCGGTTCTAAGCCACTCATAAGGATTACACTTCTATTGCGTAGCTATAATTTTCTTTGGTTAAAGTGATTTCTATTTTTTTTTGTCGCAAACGAAGCTAGATATGAAAAAAACACAAGAGACCAAAATGTTCTATTTGTAGTTGCTTAATCCGAACAAATAAAAAAACTAAAAAAAAAGGCAGTGGCGTACTTTTTCTTCCCAATAATAATTGGCTGTGGTGCCCAGTTCTAGTTAGGGCTAAATAAGCGCCTTATTACTTCAAATAACTGAACCAAATTTCAACCTAATCGGTTTAAGGATATTTATGACCGTTTTTTTTTTAAACTACAACGCCCTGTATCTCAGAAACGAAGCAACTCCGGACATATGTTCATAGAAACTTTTTTTTTCTTAAAACGGCCTTAAGTATCAACCTCTGAAGTTTCGTACCGTAGTAAACATTTGGCAAATTGATATCAATAGATAAATTGTGGGTATTTACTGCGACCGTGCAAAAGCAAAAATATTATGGTAGAGGAAATTAAAGTCGTACTTGTTATATTTCACAATTTAATTCAGTTTCCTGACACGTGTTTCAACCCTTGCGAATCATTAATTATCAAAGGTATAATATAAGACAATATTAAATTTCTCCATGTCATTAAAATAAAAATTGACAGATGATGGGTTATTTTGGTCCTTAATTTACAGGTATTGGCTAAAGGTACAACTAAATTACAGGTGTGATTATAGAGGTATTTACTCCAAGCAAAATTGATTATCTCAAACTACCCGGGAAGAATGGAACTGAGTGTTCCCTTTAGTTTAAATTGAACTCCTAGTTCCAACACCAACTGAACCTCAACCTCGCCAACTCTTCGAGTTTATAAATCCAGCTTAAGTAATAAAATTAAGAAAATGATATTGTGTATATAATTATGGGTTTTTTCGTTTGTAATTATTGACAGTGTTTATTGCATATTTATCTTAAGTTATGAGGCTATTAAGTATTAGATTGGCACCTGAAGGTATTTCAATTTGATTATTAACAACGTTACATCGATTTTTTTAAGGCTTTTTTGATTGTTAATATTTCTAATAGGTTGAGTTTTCTACCCTTGTGTTGAGTATATACCGGTTTTATTTTTTTGGATATTGAGTGGTTATTTATTATACAGTGGTCCGCTGTTCCTGTTTTATTTTGTTTTTTTTTTTTAAATGGACGTTTTATGTTCTTTAAGCCTAGTTTTAAAGTTTCAACCTGTTTGACCTATATAGATTGCATCACAGCCATCACTTTGTATTTGGTAGGCACCAAGCATGTAGCCCATCACAAATCAATTATATGCAAAAATATTAGTTTAAAAATATGAAATTTTAAGTTATCCTCTTTTGTGAAACACCCTGTATACTCGAAAATAGTTTCCAAATGTAGTAGGTACCTTATCATAGGTATTACCATGAGAGGAATGGACACAGTATATAGAGTAAGCATAAATTGATTAAAGATTGCAAGGATTAAAAAATATACTTACATTATTTAAGTACAAAAATGGAGTTCTCTCATCCGTTTTCTTCTGATAGGCTGTATGCTCCCAGTTCAATCATATAGGTATTCTAAGGTACAGTAGTTCTTGCCTCCATTATCATGAAAACCATCCTAAAATAAAAATTCTTCTTTATACCTAGGGATAACTTGCTCATTTTTACCAGAAAATAATATTTTTCTTTATTAAAGTGCAATCAAAATTGTACATTATTTTTACTAATTAATATATTATTTTTATTTAAATGTGTAGAATACAATTGGAATTGATATGAGTAATGATTTGGACAAGATGAAAAGGTGGTGTGATGCTAATCTGTTCCTCCTTTAATATCTCAAAAACGAATGTATTAAATTTTTAAGTGTGTTATTATAGATATTTTTTATAGAGAATGAGAAAATATCAACACTTTCTGTAAATAAATTTTTGGGATTATCAATGTACAGGGTCTTCCAACGAGGACTGAACAGGGGCTCATTTTTGAGCTTCCTTGTATTTAAAGAAAAATCCAAAATAGCCAATCGATGTACTTTTTCCTGCAGAATTCAAAAATGAAACCAAAAATTTATTTGAACCAGAAACAAAAGAGTTACGCTATGGATAAGGTGTTTTTTAAATGGAACATAGCTTTTTTTATACGATTTTTGGAACGAGTGATTTTTTTTTGTCTGTTCTAATTAAAATATTTAATATTGTGACAGCTATTTTTATTAAATTTTAATGTTTTATCCAGTATAATTTAACTTTAACCTGTTTGAAACATACACTAGGTAATAAAGGTATAATCACCTTTGAATCCTTCAAAGTCAAAAAATTTGACAAATTTACTCTAATATTGCCGAAATGAAATATTCATTAGATGAGAGATTGCAGATTGTTATCTTGTTCTACAAATGCCAAGAAAATGCAAGAGAGGCAAGGAGAAGATTTATTGCAAATTTTCACAGAAATATATCCGTCAATACTATTCTAAGGATAAAGAACCTATTTGAGGAAAATAAAACATTACATGAAAGAAAAAGAAATCCAACCTATACTAATTTAAAAAAAAAAAACATTAATAATTTAATTGTTCAATGTGACCTCCGTTGTTCTCGAAACATGTGCGATAACCTCTTTGTAGCCTTTCCAAACTTGCTGTTATACTGTGATTTTCCTGGTTAAGGCGATTTATTTCATTCACAATTTTCTGCATGATCTCTTCAATATCGTGGTTTCGCTGCTTGTATACCACGTTCTTTAAATGGCCCCAAAGAAATGTGTCTAATATTGACAAATCGGGACTATTGGGTGGCCAAGCATAGGTTCCATTTCTACCAATCCATTCTTCATGGCGTCCGTTTAAATATTGAGTAACCTCACGCACGGCATGCGGAGGGGCCCCATCATGTTGCCAAATTAAATTTTGATATTCTTCCAATGGTAAATCTTCCAAAAAGTTCTCAATTTCGTTTTCTAAGAACTCGGAGTATCTCTGTCCATTTAAAGTCCCGTTAAAAAATATTGGTCCCAAAATACTATTATTTTTTATGCCACACCAAACATGGATTGAAGTCCTTCCTTGTGGCTTCGTCAGTCCAGAAGATATTTCTGAATAAATTAGGGTCTTCGTTTTCTTTCCGAATCACAATTTGGGAAACAAATTGGAAGCGAAGTTCTTTTTGTGCCGGTGTTAGATGTTGAAGTGGAAGGATATGATAAGACTTAAATTTATGATTTCTTAAAGTCCTGTGAACAGTTCCTTGGGTAACTCTTCTGCGTCTTACACCGCCGCCGTATTGAACGTCCCGAACTGCGTCCGAAATTGATTTGGTTGGATTCAGTCGAAAATAATTCATAATGGCACGGTCTCGATTTCTATTCCTTTCTGGATTTCTTTTTCTGTCATGTAATGTTTTATTTTCCTCAAATAGGTTCTTTATCCTTAGAATAGTATTGACGGATATATTTCTGTGAAAATTTGCAATAAATCTTCTCCTTGCTTCTCTTGCATTTTCTTGGCATTTGTAGAACAAGATAACAATCTGCAATCTCTCATCTAATGAATATTTCATTTCGGCAATATTATAGTAAATTTGTCAAATTTTTTGACTTTGAAGGATTCAAAGGTGATTATACCTTTATTACCTAGTGTATGTTTCAAACAGGTTAAAGTTAAATTATACTGGATAAAACATTAAAATTTAATAAAAATAGCTGTCACAATATTAAATATTTTAATCAGAACGGACAAAAAAAAAATCACTCGTTCTGAAAATCGTATAAAAAAAGCTATGTTCCATTTAAAAAACACCTTATCCATAGCGTAACTCTTTTGTTTCTGGTTCAAATAAATTTTTGGTTTCATTTTTGAATTCTGCAGGAAAAAGTACATCGATTGGCTATTTTGGATTTTTCTTTAAATACAAGGAAGCTCAAAAATGAGCCCCTGTTCAGTCCTCGTTGGAAGACCCTGTACAGCTCTCTTAAATTTGAAACTCATTAACAATTTATGTAATAAAATTTCTTCAAACTGTTATGATCCAAGGGGGATACATATTAAACAAGTTCGATTTCACTGTAGCTCTTACTACCTCTAATAGAGTTCGGATGGAATCTGTTTTTGGGGCTCATGCTCCCAATATTTATTTCACTCTTGTCGCCCACTATTTATAATATATATCTTCATTTTGGAAACTACATGTCTTGCTCATAAAATATATAAAAGTGAGCTGTTGTTGCCTACTCATTATAATCAGGGTTGAAAAAAACATGTTTATTTAAAAAAAAACTTAACATGTTTTTTTTGTTTAAAATTGTTTTTTTTTTGTTTTAAACTGTTTATGCTGTGCCTTATCATAAAAAAAAAACCGTTCATGAAAAAAAACAAGTTTTAAACACATCCAAAATTAATTTAAGGTTTGAATAAAAGAATCCATCTAAACATGAACGCACATTTGTCCAGTTAAAGAAAAAATGATCAATTACTCCTCTGCGCACTATTTCACACCACACATTTGTTTTTTGAGGGTACTGGCTGTGAACCTCCATCATCCAATGCGGATTTTCTGTTGCCCAATAACGACAATTTTTCTGTCCACATTACGAATCAAAGAGGACGTAGCTTCATCGGAAAAAATAATATTTTTTTCTAAATTATTATCTTCACTCAGCTTCAGCTTCATCTGCAGGACTCGAACGCCTTTTCTCGACATTTGGCATAATTCATAGTAAGCTTCGAAATCGATTAGGAACAGAAAATGCCGCGAAACTTGTAACTTGTAACCATATTTATTTATTTATTTATTTATTTATTTATTTGTTCAATGTATCAACAACTTTTTATAAAGCCAATCATAGATACAGTTATAACTTAGTCTAAATTCCTATAAATATATATACATCAATATACTGAGTACACAGTTTAAATCCTACTAATCAATTACTGTAATTGTCTATGCAGTTCACTTTTTATCTGTCTTTTTAACTGCCGACCAGTTACATTTAAAAAATCAATAGCACCACCATAATTATTAAAATGCGCACAGAGCCTTACAAGTGGAGAGTTTTTATAAAGGTTAGTCCTGGGTGCATGAATATAAAATAAACCTGTAGCTCTGCTGTTAATACGACCTATTCTAAATGAAAGTTGTTGCAAAAACTCCTTATTATCAATATTATTCATAATTATCCCACAGAGAAAGAGCATACCTGCTTCAATACGCATTTGCTGCAAGCTAGGAAAATTAAACAAAGTACATAAGAGTTTCTGATCAGTTCCTCTTTGTGGGTACACTGAGAAAGCCTTGTAATGCAAGAATTTCAAGAACCTTCTCTGCACAACCTCCAACCTGTATATTTTATTGGCATATTGAGGATCCCAGATGATACATGCATATTGAAGCTTTGCAACCACCAATGATTTATACAATGCCATTATTGTATTGATATTTAAAAAATATTTACAAGTTCTTATGATGAATCCAAGAATTTTCACAGCACTAGCAGTTAAATGTTCGATGTGCCCATTGAAATTTAATTTGGAATCAAAATAAACTCCAAGGTCCCTGTGCAAATCCGTTCTTTTCAAGGGCATATTATTTATGGAATAATTAAATAGAATTTTGTGTGTTTTACATGTAAAGGACATTACTGCGCATTTATTTGTGTTTATATTCAAATTGTGCTTTCTACACCAACGAACAACCGCATCCAAATCTTCCTGCAGAGCCATTGCATCTGTTTCACTTCTAATCGCATGAAAAATCTTATAGTCGTCAGCAAAGATCAGACCTTTGGAGAAATTGAGATTTTCGCCGATATTATTAATTAATCACCAATAAAAACAGAAGTGGGCCAAGGTTAGAGCCCTGGGGCACCCCTGATTCAGGTGTAAATTTATGAGACTTATAACCTTTAAGCTCAACAAACAAACTTCTTTCATGTAAATATGATGACAACAAAGATATAATATTGTGATCTATAGAAAAATTTTGAAGAGCTTCTATGATTTTACCAAAGTCCACCCTGTCAAACGCTTTCTCCATATCGTTAAAAATTACATCAACCTGATGACCCTCTTTTAGGGATTCCTGAATATACTGCGTAAAGTTTACTAAATTTGTAACAGTTGAACGTTGGGGCAGAAAACCATGTTGTTGATCCGAAATTTAAACAGCTTAATTCAAATCAAGAGTTCAGTAGAATGACTGGGAGAATTTTTGTTTAGTTTTTAGTTTGTTTGTCTTTTGTTACTTTTATAAGGCGCTTTTATATGGTTACACTTTTTATTTGGTTATGTTATTGGAACACGGTACACAGTAACCTTAGTCTTCATTGGTACACGACTGTAGGTAGGTAGATAAACTAAGACCTAGAGCTAGACTTAAACGTGTTTTTATAATAATGTACTTTTAATATTAAACGTTAGATATAAATATTGCTATTTTTGTTTTTAATTTAATATTTTTTGTTTTAACAGATTTTACGTGATTTTCAGTAAAGCTTGACAAAAGAAACAACTTAGAAAAAACACTGTTTTAAACAAATCTGTTTAAAACACTGGTAAGTGTTAAACATGTTTAAGACATAACAACCCTGTATAATACGCGCAAATATTTCCTTTAAAACTTGCTGACCTATTCCTCATTTGGAACAAATCAAGAGATCCTTAATATATGGTAGTAAGAAAATTTTTAATCATCTTCAGCTCTCCTTGAACCTCAACTCTGTTCTCCTGTGATGACCTATCTGATCATTATAATACTGTTCAATATTACCCTTCAACAAGGGCAAAGTTCGTTGATTAATAAATTGCTAACATAAAATATATAAAAACTGTTATTCCTTTTGCGTTCTTTGTGCCTGTATTTGCAGAGAACCACAGTGGCCTGCAAATCTGCATCGGGCTGCAGTAGTTGTTTACATCATATAGCGCCACCTATATGACAGTAGTGAAAGTAATAGATAAATTTAGTACTAACGCCACCTAATGCTTTTATGCAAAACTACTCACCGAATTACAGATTTCTGTATCACTAGATTTTAGTTTTACTACTGTCTAATAGGTGGCTAACAAATACGGTAGCCCAATGAAAATATAAGTCGAAAGTGGTTCCCTGCAACCTGCAACTCCTGAATAACAAAACTAACCAAATTGTTAAATGTCTTTGCCAAAGGGTAACCCTTTATTGTTCTGTAGGGTAACCCAACTTAGTTAATCAAGCGCGTCTTGTCGCTTAAACTCCATAAAACCATAAACGAAGACAAAAATTGGAAAAGAGGCGAATAAAACTTAAACTAGGCTTCAGTTACATATAAAGATCTATCACATTTTTTTTATGACAAAATTTTAACGCAACTGAAAAATTGCACTAATTTTGAAATACTTACTGCTTCAGTGTGTCAAGAAAACTTTAACTTTCTGAACCAAAAGTCACTCTTCATGAATGACAAGTTCTGCTTAAACTAACACTTACAACAAAAAATTGTACTTTGTGTTACCTTAAATGTTAATATATCTGCCTAATTCTACAGAAGACATCTACCTTGCCCACTGCTCAGCTGTCGAAACTATCATGAGTGGCAATCCAGATTTGCCTATGTTTTTGTTTGGCGATTATAATCTACCTCTGGCTACTTGGGCCTACTCGCCTGATGAAGGTCTTCTAGCTGAGTGTCCACAGTATTATCCAGCAAAACGTGTTTGCGAGTATTTTTCTTACTTAAACTTGACACAATCCAATGTGATACCTAATCAGCATGGAGTATTTTTGGATCTCATTTTTAGTAGTATTGGTGACTATCATAAACTGTCCGTTCAACCAGCAGTCCCTAATAATTATCATCACGTGTCTGTTATTTGTGATTTTACTCAGCGGGATAATGTTCATCCTGCAAACTATAAAACCACCTATTTAGATTTTAAGAGTGCAAATTTTGAAGCCTTGAACGATTATTTATGTTCAATCAACTGGGACACTCTCTTTGACAAAACAAACATTAATATCTCAGTCAATAACTTCTATGGTGTGCTGTCTAATGCAATATCATATTATGTACCTAAGAAAACTTATACACCATCTAGGTTTCCTCGTTGGTTCACTCCGGAACTAAAGCATCTTGTTTTGTCAAAGAAAGCTGCTCATTCACAATTCAAATATAGCCGGTCGGCTGCAGATTACCTATTGTTTTCTAGTCTTCGCACGAGGTGTAGAACATTATCAGAACAGTGCTATAGATCGTATATCACTACCATCGATGAATCAGTTCACTCGGGCTCCAAGCAGTTTTGGAATCATGTCAACTCCCTAAATAAAAGTCATGGAATCCCTAACGTCATGCATTTTAATGACATGTCGGCCGATTCAAGTGTGGATGTAGCGAATCTGTTTGCTGATCATTTCTCTAGTGTGTACCGCACTGATAAGGTTGATTTTAACTCTAACCTAACAGCGGAAAAATCGGTTGATATACCATTTATTCGGTTTGACCTTTCTGAGGTTTTTGAGGCCATCATTGGCCTCAAGGATAAGCTGAGCCATGGTCCTGATTACATTCCAACATATTTTTTAAAAAGATGTGTATACTCTTTATCTAAACCTCTACAAATTTTATTTAATCTATCTCTACATTTGCAAGTATTTCCTGATAAATGGCGTGACAGCTATATAACTCCCGTGTACAAGAACGGTGATAGAGATAGCATAAAAAATTATAGGCCAGTAGTTATGTTGTCTGCTATTCCTAAACTTTTTGAGCTAATTTTAAATAAACATCTGACATGGCATTGCAGAAATCTCTTAATTGATCAACAACATGGCTTTAGACAGGGCAAATCTACCACTACTAATCTTGTATTGTTTCAGGACTATATTGTCAGAGCCTTCGAGGGCGGTTATCAGGTGGACTCCATCTATACGGACTTCTCGAAGGCTTTTGACACGGTCAACCACGCCTTGCTTATTTGTAAACTAAGATGGTATGGGTTTCCTGAGTGGTTGCTCTCTTCGCTAAACAGTTATCTGACTGGTAGGGTTCAGTTTGTGAACATCAGGGGTTCGGCTTCAGCTGCCATATCAGTTACTTCAGGTGTCCCACAGGGTTCTCATGTGGGTCCCCTTCTTTTTAATTTGTTTATTAATGATATTAGTGATGTAATCAAGTTCTGCAAATTTTTATTATTTGCTGACGATCTTAAATTGTTTTTTAAAATCTCAGATTCGTCAGACTGCCGAATGATCCAAGAAGATTTAAATTCGCTTATAATTGGTCTCTTGCCAATGCACTTTACCTTAACAAAGATAAATGCTTTGCTATAACATTTTCTAAAGCTATACATCATATGGTGTATGATTATCATATTAGTTCAAACTATCTCTCGAGAGTCACTGAAATCAATGATCTAGGGGTGCTATTTGACAGCTCGTTGTCATTTATCCCCCATATTAATAGACTGTCTAGCAAGGCTTTTCGCAATCTTGGTTTTATCACTAGGAACTCACAAGAGTTTTCAATCTCTGCTTTCAGAGTCCTATATCTAACGCTTGTTCGTAGTATTTTGTCCTACTCTTCCATAGTTTGGTCTCCGTATTACTTAAACCACATTTACACCCTTGAAAGGGTTCAAAACAAGTTTCTCAAAACTTGTGCTTGGAGCCTGGGGTTGCAGGGATTATCGCTGGTGGAACTGAGATCGAGGTTGAACCTCAATTCTCTTCAGGATTACAGATTGAATTGCGATCTAACCTTTATGTATAAACTACTTAACCATACTTTTGATTGCTCTGATCTGCTGAGTCTGATTAACTTCAGATGGAGTAGTCGCACTCTCAGGGATGTGCCTTTGTTTTCCATTGAATATCATCATACAAATTATGGTAGATTCTCTCCTATTAATAGAATTCAAATGTTGGGCAATCAATTTAATCAGCACTTTGATCTGATTGATACTAAACACACAATTTTTAAGCGGTGTCTGGCAGACCATATTGGAAACATAAGGTAGATCTTTGGGAGTTACTTTCAGTTTGGTATGTATTGTGTGTGATTGTTTCTGAATCTGATGATTGAATATTTGCTTTTTCAGTTCTGGATTATGTTTATATCTATATATTATTATAGTATTGTTCACATTATTATAATGGGTTTAATATATTTTTGTATTTTTCTCTATAAGTTGTATAATTTAGTTGGTTAGAATATTTTTATTGTAATATTGTTTTTATAAATGGGGACATCCCGTAAATAAATAAATAAATAAATATAAAGTTCCAACTACAGGCTGAATCAATCCAATATATAAAAATCTCAAATAATTGGCACGTCCTAAGAAAAAATAATATTTCTTGATGCTCCTAGAGCCTGTCCGGGAGGTTATTTACCTTATTAAACTAGAACAAGTCTCCTTGGATTCTTAACATGTTAATGGTTCTGGACAACTGCAGGTTGGGCCCTTTCCGTCTCTTTTCATTTCTGGGCGAGCTAAAGGGGTTGACGCAGTAGGTGGCGCCGAGTTTTTAACTGAGATATTTAACCCATTCTACCTCAGGTGTTCTAATCGTAGGATCCAGTCCATAATCAACCAATGCAAAGTTCAAAAAAAAAAACTTTGCCCTACAATAATATCGGTACAGTAAATATTTAAAAATAAACTCTAGGAACCATGGAGTTTCAGAAGGTAAGGTTTATCCTTTATAATAATTATGTAATCTGTATAAACTTAATTAACTACATACTACTTTGGTAAAAAAAACTTACTTTTAGATGAAAAGAAAGACCAGACTGTTTTGTAACGCCTACCACATAATATCTATGAACACGTACACGAAGCCCATGATATGCTGAAACTTTTTTACTTTTAAAACATATCATTATATAAAATGATACTGAAAAAACACAAAGTAAAAAATTGTTTGTCAAGAAAATAGCGGCTCATATTTGACACATGTCAGTGCTGAATGTTTGTGGCTTTTGCTACTTGTCAGGTTCATGCTGGCTTATAGCCACGAACATATCTTTCCTAAGTTCGTGGTGGTCTCATCAGATTTTCAATGAAATGGTTCGGATGCATTTATTTGCATTCAAGAAAATCGTACTGCTGCGCACCAGTAGCCGGCCTTAAGTAACATTTTTGAACTCGCACCTATTTTGCAGAACCCTGTATATTGCAGACACAAACACATCATTACAAACCTATACACACACGCGCCTACCAATAATGTTACATTTATAATTACATTTAATATTGACAAATGGTTAAGAATTGAATGCATCATTGTGTTTAATTGCAGGCTAATTCAAGGGCAAGCCATGGGGGCAAACACATGATTAGTTTCGTTGTGTTATCCCATAAGAATGGAGTTCGGTTTATAATTTGCAGCACCCAATAAGTAGATCTAAATTCGTTTCAGTACAAAATGTCTAGCCCTGTACAAACCCCAAAATCAAGAAACGACTTCACAATACTCCAGACCTGGTTGAACATATCGAGATATCTAGCGTATGCCCCCCTGAATGTCCAAACTATATAGCCCCTCCAAGAAGGGGCAAAGCCTCTTAATCAAGCCATACCATTTCATTCTGTTCCTCGATCTTCTATTTAGGGGCGACCGTGTTTTCTTTCTACGAGAGACATTTTATATACAAGGCCTTCAACATCTCCCAAAGTTTCCTGGACACCCTATACAAGGTCTCACTGAATGGATTTTTATAGAGTACATTGTTTTATCAAGTATATTGAGGAGGAATCGTTGGAGGAAATTGATGAGAAGCTTAAACAGTTCGAACAGAAAGTGAGCTTGAATGTTGAGGAGCCCATTGATGATTGTAGCTTCAAAGGGTTGATGGTACAGATATTTTTGTGCCACCTGGTGTATGTAGCGGCAGCGGCGCACCTTTATGGCACCATCAGCAATTGGACAAACGCCACCTACTCCTTGGCTTTCGTTATATTTCTTCTTCTTTTCAGCCGAGAATGAATTTATACTTAGAACGGATGCAAGTGGTACAGAGGATTAGGGGTAGTTTTGTCAAACTCCGATGACCGTCCTGTCGCTTTTGCATCAAGAAGTTTAAATAAGGCAGAAAGAAATTATTGTACTATCGAAAAAGAACTTTTAGCCATAGTATGGGCAGTGAAACATTTTAGGCCATATTTATTTGGCAAGAAATTTAAAATACTAACGGATCACAGACCGTTAATATATTTATTTAATATGACAAATCCCTCAAGTAGACTCACAAAATTCAGGTTAATTTTGGAAGAGTATGACTTTACAATACATTACGTAAAAGGCTCGGATAATGTAACAGCTGACGCGTTATCACGAGTAAGCGTGAATGTGAAAGACTTAAAAGAAATGAGCGCAAAAGTAAGTGAAAGTATAAATGTTATGACGCGTGCTCAAGCTAGGAACAGACAAACAGGAGTTAGGGGAAGCGATACTGACACCGATAGGATTGATCACCCTGTAGTAGTGGAAGTACTAAAGCGCCCAAGTGACACAGTTGAGTTAAGACTGATGTCAGATTCAAAGTTTAAAAATGCTAAATTCCTACGAGAATGTAAACAGTACTATAAAAATTTCGTTTATGATGTGAATTCACAAATAATTTTTTTTAGACCAGACTTACCGATCAGTGTAATTGACTTAGGTACAACACTGAGGCGTTTGGGAAAAATATGCGCAGGAAATAATGTTCCGGAACTGTATGTTATTAAAAATGCGAAAAGTACTGAAATTTTAGGAAAAATAAGAGAATTTAAAGAATTAATGACAGAAATAAAATTAAAACTAAATGTTGTTAGAAATGTACAGCGTATAGATGATAAGGAACTAAGGCAGTTGATTCTTAATGATTATCATACATTACCAACTGGAGGACACGCTGGTGTCCAGCGTATGTATAATAACATAAAGAGACAATATTTTTGGCCAGGGTTAAAAAACGATGTGATAGAGTTTATTAGGAAATGTGATGATTGTCAGAGACATAAGCATTCGAAATGTGTAAAGCAGCCAATGGTTGTAACCACTACGGCGACTTCAGCATTTCAAAAAGTTTTTTTTAGATCTACTATATAGGACCACTAATAAATATATTCTAACATTACAATGCCGTCTTACAAATCGAATGTTATATGCTATACCAGATAAAGAATCAGAGACTGTTGCAAAATCTTATAATAATTCCATCAAATATTGACAATTCCATTGACCCAGTATATAATTTTGATAATTATCCAGTAGAATTAAATTTCAGATTACAAACAGCATGGAATGATGCAAGAAATAACTTGCTAGTATCAAAAGCAACGCAAAAACAGATATTCGATAGAAATTGTAAACATGTTAGTTATAATAAGGGAGCATTAGTTTTACTAAAAAACCCAAGTCAAGATAATAAGTTAGAACCATTGTATAAAGGTCCTTATACAGTATTAGAAGATAGGAATACAAATTTAGTTATATGTATAAATAATAAATATTTCAAAGAAATTGATCAATCGGAGCATAATTTGCAATTCATGATTCGCATCTATATGAACTATACTTAAGAGGGAGCTACAGCCCGCCAAATAGGGTACCCAGAAGATGGGTTTCTTTAATTATCGAGGAAACTGTTAATGGTAAATTTTAGTATGATAGTCAACTTTATGTGCTGAATCTAAATTTAAACTCAAAATTCTTGAAATGCAATTAGGGGCTTAACGCTCGAGGGCATAGAGAAAAAAACTAGTTATAACTTTTTGTGTATATAGGTTGGAAACGATTTTTCAACCGAATTCGAAAACCTAACGCTGCATTACAAATATGAGAAGCGCATGACAAAGTTCTATTCTACTCGACTAAGTATCCTCTTGCTGAAATTTAGCATCCAGCCAGTAATAACATGAAAGTTAAGAAAACTCTTTATTTTTGACCTGATAAGAGACGAATATTTGACATCATTAGTAGATCGGTAGATCGTTACGATTATAGTTAGTTTTAGTCTTAGTTGCAATGGTCACCTGTCTTGGCGACAATCAGCCAGCTATGATCATTGCGGTTATCTATAAATTTTTAAGAAAACTAACGACGAGGCTGATTGTCCTAGTGGCCTCAGCGCGCAGTACGTCGGAAGTAAAATAGTTATTCCTCGATAATTGTTGCTGTGGTGCCTCTACCTCAATTGAAGGAGAGGAAGAAGAGCCGTTAAACATAACCCCAATAATTATGCAGTGTCTAAAGTTTCACAAGTGGAGTTTTATTTGGAGTTAAATATTATGCTTTTTATTATTTTTAAAAATTTTTCATTTTTCCTGTGCTGTCAGGTTTTTTGATTGATATGTGTTAAAACCCCCTAGTAAGCCCTTTAAGATTAACTGTTTCAAATTTAGGCAAGTCGTCTAAACTCGTAAATTTAAGCCTTAAAATAGGTATTCTACTCACTTTGGAATAAAATGGTATTTTCATATTCACATAATTTACCTAAATTATTCAGGAAACTGCATAGAGATATAAACTGTTGTACCAGGCTATTATCTTCTAAAAAGGGTGTTATTTTGGGTATTGAAACTTCCTGCGATGATACTGGTTGTGGAATTGTTAATACAGATGGAGAAATCTTAGGAGAAGCTTTGCACTCACAACATCTTATGCATCTAAAGTATGATATCTAAAAGATGTCCTAAGTATACCAGTTTTGTAAATATATTTACATTTTTTAGTAATGGAGGTATCATACCACCATTAGCGGGGGATTTGCATAGACAGAATATAGAAAATGTTGTTCAGAAAGCTCTTCAGTCAGCCAATATGTCTCTTAATGATATAGATGCTATAGCAGCAACTGTAAAACCAGGTGAGAACTATACAATACAGTCTATTGTGGCCTGGGGAGATTCCAGCCACATTGGTAAAATTCTTCTTGGCCAGAAGCACATACTCTGAAACATATTTAGACTCAGTTTCAGACAACCCTGTCGCGACACTTTTAAATCACAAAAAATATTAACCGTGGTAAACTTGTATATACTGATTACTGCAGTGTGCTTGCTATGTCTTCAAGCACCACAACGACTTACAAAGAGTTGGCGACATAAATCACTACACAACTAGAAGCTTGGATTTACTTTATGTTCCTGGTTGCAGGTTGGGTCAAGTACAGGATGGGCCCGAAATAACCTCTTAAGTTTTACAATCATTTGCCTGCTAATAAATAAATTCTTATTCCTAATATATATAAATGATCTGCCACTGATAGAAGCATCAGCAAAGTTTACACTCTTCGCTGACGATACTACCATCTCGGTCACTGCTGATTCAATTGATCGGGCCATTGCAGGGTCAGTAGAACTATATGAGAGGGCTGCGAATTGGTTTGCTGTGAATAAGCTTCACCTTAACAATGACAAAACTAAGAAAGTCATTTTTTCAATGAGGGATACTGGCATTGCTAATGAGGATGTCACTGTCGTTAAGTTTCTGGGTGTGCATCTGGATCCCAAAATGCTGTGGGACGCCCATATTGGCGACCTATCAGGGAAGTTAAGGAGCAGCTTGTTTGTGCTTCGCAACCTGATAACTAATGTAGGTCGGAGTACGTTGCGAACGGCCTACTATGGAATCTTTCATTGTAAGATGTCATATGCAATACTGATCTGGGGGCATTCGCCTCAATCAAAAAGAATCTTTGGGCTGCAAAGAAGGGCGATAAGGCTGATTGCTGGTCTGGCGTATAGAGAGGACTGCAGAGCGGCCTTTAGGCAGCTTCGCATCTTGACCTTGCCATCAGTGTATGTACTGGAAAACTTGTTACATGTAAAAAAGAACGTTGAGACATATACGACGCACGACGATGTCCACCAGTACAACACCCGACACAAAGACCATCTAATGCCTAACTATTGTCGCCTAAAAAGAACACAAGATGGACCGGGTTTTCTTGGGCCGAAGTTCTTTAATGTGCTTCCCATTGCTGTAAGAAATCTACCTCTTAAACAATTTAAATCAAACGTCATTAAAATTTTATTAGAAAATGCCTTTTACGACATTGAAGAATTTCTAGCCACCAATCTATGATAAGTATTCAATGTTATGTCGTTCGTCTTGTATTTTATTTTTATTTCTATTTTAACTTTAAAATTTTATTAACTAACTTTTCAATACCATACTATTTTATTATTGTTTATTGTCAATTGTGTAATATGGTGATATATGTATGTTATTTGTTAATCTATTTTAATTTAAGCCTCATCATGCTCACAGAACGGAATAACATGTGAAATGTTTCTCTTTTTTTTTCTATACTGACGTATGTAAACATATTTTATGTAATAGCATGAATAAAGGAATTTGAATTTGAATTTAATGTTCATGCACCAACAATTTGAGGCAAATGTAAGGGCCATTTTGGTACAAAATCCCTTTTATAGCGTAGGTGAATTTTTTGGATGTACCTTTTATTTGCTTTTTGTAATTTTATAACATATATATATTTCGTACTGTGTACTTTCTTTACTAATTTTAATTAGCTCATTGTGTATTCTGTAGAAACGTTTTTATTTTACTTTTTGGATTTCAGAAAATACTGTTCTGTAGACATATGACTATTCCAAAACATGTTTTATTCATGTTAGTTATGGAAATAAACCATATTTGTACTTTGTAGTTGTGTTGCACTATCATACACTCGTACCACAGAAATTTGTCTCATTATAGTTTTGTTTAAATATATCAGGAAATAGGTACTTCGATATATAATTCAAAAATTTGAACACTTTTCCATTAGGAAAACAAAAGTGACAAAAAAAAATTGTGAGGTACCTACTACAAAAGGCTAGTAATGTAAATCGATTTGTACTTCAAATCCTAAAAAATCCTTCTATAGGCAAATACGTAAAACTAAATTAAATAAAGAATTTAAGTAGTAGGTAGGTATCTAGGTATATCAAAATTAATTTTCAAAATCCAAATTGTTAAGTAGGTAGGTATATAAATAAAATTAAATTTTTAGAATTAGGTATTCATAAATAAAAATCTTAATTGAACATATCACATCCAAAAAAAGTTAGAACTTGTCAAGCAAAAAATTACATATTCTTAAAATATTTAAAAACTAGGTATAGTTGTTCCAAGCTTAATTTGATGACATAAAAAAGCGTTAAACTCCTGACCATAGGCGTCGCGCTTCTACCGAATGGTTAAATTGCGGATTGCTGTAAATTTTTAATATGATTTAATAGTATATATTATAGGTTGTTCATTATAATATATATCGATAAAAGGTTTGTACAAAGAACACATGCATTTAATATTTTTAGAATGGTCTTTCGGTAAAAAAAATGCTTATTTTGACGAAAACAATTTAAAAAAATTTTCTTTGTCTAGCCAGGACCGCGAGGAGGAATGAGTTTTCCTTGCCAAGAAAGGATAGGGGCAGGTACTATGTTGGTTGAAATATACAGTTAGTAGTTAGAATTCACCACCTAGGTAGGTATATATATATATTTTAACAACAAATTGATCGCATCAGCAGAATCACAGTAAACGTAATATAACAAGATTTTAAGATACGTGTTAAACGAACATAATTAATTTAAAATTCATAAACAAATTAATGACTGGAATCGTCAGAACTTTCAGAAGTAGAATAATTTCCAGGTTAGATTACTACTGGCGCTATAGGTGGAGGAACAGAATATCCATTTTTTATTTTTATAACATGAGCTACGCAATTTTTCCATACATCGCTATTCATTTCGTTATTACCCGTCGAATATTATTAAGGACAACTACGCTTAAAATTGGGGATTGATTATTGAGTGATATTCTTTGCTGACAAGAGCAACACATTAGGTACAAAACCATCTTTACTTACGGCAAGATAACGAGTTTTCCTCTCGAACACGGTGTACCAAAACTACAATTTGTACTGTCTACCCAACCTTACTTAACAACATCATGAGTATCAAACCAAGTTTCATTTAAATAAATTTTACTTTTATCGGATTCATAGTACTCCTTTATTTTTCGCAAATAGTTCTGTCATAGTTTTAGATTATCTAATTTTTTATGTTTAAAGCCACATTTTAACAAAACATCACGCAATGTTGTTGTAACTTGTAACCTCGCAATTTATCACGAACCAGTTCTAAAGTTGGCACTATATTATGATCGTAAAAATTGTAAATAGTTCGCAGAATAAAATCCTTTGTAGGATTGTCAGCCGTTTTGAATTTTTGGTTTGCGCTTTATGAAATGACCGGTTACAGTCCCCAAATTAATAACGTTATAAATTCTTATAAAACCCAAGTTCTGTTAATTTATTACAAGTACATTCTTGTACAAAGCGTATTTTCAGTTTTTCCCGAATTTTCTTTTTTAAACACGCGTACATATTTAAAATAATGCGTTGATATTGAACATGTAAATCTTTGTTTCTTAATTCTGGATTTATTTCGCTTTCAATGGCCGACTCTGGCACCAACTCATTATATTCCTGCAATAATTCACCTTGACCTTCTGCTTCAAATTGTCGCCAAAAAGCCATACTGATATAATAAAATAAAGGTACCGAGTAAAACCTTACTTGTCTAAAACCACACAGTTACAGCAGAAAATGAAATATGTAAATTACAGTAAATCGTTTCAACCCGCCACGCCGCTGTCCGATTCCCAATATCGCATAAGTACCTCAAGCCTCAACTGATTTTAAAGCTGATAAGGGATCACCCAATTGGCAGAGCCTTTAACTATTTGTTGTTCTTGTCTACAACATATAAATTTGTATTTATATGCTGCTCTATTAATTTTCTCAGTCGGAGTCTCAGTTCGCACTTTAAATTGCGGGTGGGCCTCGACGGTCTATCTAAGTGTAGGAGGAACATAAGGGTTTGTTAATTGTTTATTTTTTTTTTGTTTAACATCAGTGAGATTCCTTTTAGTTTGATTTAAAATATTTTTGTATAAATACTATTTAAGTACTTAAAAAATTATTATAATATTTATGAATGTCTTGTTCTTTCTTTCTTTGACATTGGAAATTTGTTGGTTCAAAGTAGATTTGCAAACTAGCTTACAAGAAAGTTATTGACTGTCACACTGATATAAAAGAACACTTTTAATAATAAAAACTTAAAAAATTTTGGAAAAAAGATCTGACAACCCCGATTATGATGCCGGTCCCTTTGAAGCCCGGTCGAAGCTTTTTTATGTCATTAAACTGACTTTGGAAAAGGTATACACTATACTTACCTACTTATTTTTGCCTAAGTTGTTCAAATACTGCCACTAAAAAATTTCTGTGATATAAGGGTGAATCATGGATAAAGTGTATGTTGAATTGAGGATTGTATTACCTACATGGCAAGGAAAAGTATTGTTTGAATTTCTAAATATTAATTTAAAGTGAGAAGATTTCATAAATTTTTTAATATGCAACTACCAAATTGAATAACAACAAATAGATTAGGTACCCCAAAAATGTTTTTTTTTTTCGTTTGCAACTACAATTTGCATTTCTAGGTTTGCCTTTATCATTGATCATTGGCACAAAATATGGAAAATACTTATGTAAAAAATACAAAAAGCCATTCATACCAATACATCACATGGAGGCCCATGCTTTAACAGCAAGAATGGTTGATAAGTCCTTAGAGTTTCCATTCTTGGTGCTCTTGATAAGTGGAGGACATTGCCTTTTAGCAATAGCAGAAAAAGTTGACAAGTTCTGGTTGTTGGGAGACAGTATAGATGATGCACCTGGAGAAGCTTTTGATAAGGTAATACTATAAGTTAAGTGTTCATTTTAATTTACAAAAATATGTTACCTAGACAGAAAGAGATGTTTTTAAAAGACAAGTCAACAACTATGGTCATTGGTCATTTATATGGGGAATTCCACACAAAATTTACAACTCAAAATTTTTTTCCTAAGAACAATTTTGTTTACGGTTCAGCAGTTTAAAATATTTGACACGTGTTTTCTTATTTTAATGTAATGAACAGATTTTTCGAAAAAAAAATTTTTGAAATTTCACGTTTGTAAAAAAGCACCTTTTTCCGATCGCTTATACAGCAATATAGAATAAAGATATAAAAATGTATCACATACATAAAATGTTCGCCTTTTTCTCAGCTTTCGAATGGAATATAATAAAACTCAATTTTGTAATTTGTTAAATGACAAAAATTGAAAACTTATAAACAAATGCAATTTTTTCAAATTTGGACATGATTTTTTTTCCTTTTTTTTTATTGAAAAAATCAACTCAAACTTTTTTTTAAAACACTGTTAAAATTTTAGAGTGGAGAGTTGAATACTTACGAAACAATACACCTTTCCAGCACGGCTTGCACGCGCGAAGCGCGCCGCAGCGCGACTCGCTCGGACTCTGCTTGACTTGTCTAAACTTGTTGCGCTGGACATCGGGCGCTAACACTAATAGTTTATTATTAGCTATGTTCTGGTGATGAAGAAGGGTTGAAATGTCGTCAGAAATGCATTTAAAATTCAAAGATCGCTGTTGCAATCCGTTTTATTTGAAACATCATAATGAGAGAAGTTAAAGAAAAAGTTTGCGTCGAGTTTCTGATTCACATCTTGAAAAATGTGATTTTTGAAATCGAGTGATGTTTTGTGTACTTTTTATTTCGGGAATTCTAAAATTCCTTCTCTTTTTGACAGATTCCTTGCTTTTGCAACAAGATATCTTGATATTGTATGTGCTGCCTTGCTTACACTCTAGTTTTTTGGCAAAAGGGTTAAAATTGTCATTCTATCTGATTTAGTTGCATCTTCGTCATCAAATTTTTGTTTACATTCGGCAATAAATGCAAAAAGGCATTTCTTGTTCGTCCTAAAATAAAAAGCAATTTACATTTTTTAATTTTCATTTTGTCACCATGAATATGAGAAAAATGTTATATTTACTTCGGAATAGTCGCTGAATATAGACAAACAATCATCATCAGTCTCGCAAAAGTCAGAATCTGAGAATAACGTTTCATCAGCAGAATTTTGTGCCATGCCTGGATGGTAAAAATTGAATTATTTTCACTATTTTGTCGAAATTGTGTAGCATCATTATTTAAAAACTTACTAAAACCATTTTTCTGCATTTTACTTGCTCTTTGCCTACACGTTGCACACAATACATCACTCGGTTTCAGAAAATCAAATTTTTCGAGATGTGAATCAGAAACTCGAAGCAAACTTTTTCTTTGACTTCTCCCATTATGATTTTTCAAATCAAGCGGATTGCAACAGCGATCTTTGAATTTTGAATACATTTCTGACGACATTTCAACCCTTCTTCATGACCAAAACATAACTAATAATAAATTATTAGTGTTAGCGCCTGATGTTCAGCGCAACAAGTTTAGACAAGTCAAGCCGAGTCCGAACGAGTAGAGCGGCGGCGCGGTTCGCGCGTGCAAGTCGTGCTTGAAAAATGTATTGTTTCGTAAGTATTCAACTCTCCACTCTAAAATTTTAACGGTATTTTAAAAAAGGTTTCAGTTGATTTTTTCAATAAAAAAAAAAAAGGAAAAAAATCATGTCCAAATTTGAAAAAATAAATTGCATTTGTTTATAAGTTTTCAATATTTGTCATTTAACAAATTACAAAATTGAGTTTTATTATACTTCATTCGAAACCTGAGAAAAAGGCGAACATTTTATGTATGTGATATATTTTTATATCTTTATTCGATATTGCTGTATAAGCGATCGGAAAAAGGTGCTTTTTTACAAACGTGAAATTTAAAAAAAAAATTTTCGAAAAATCTGTCCATCACATTAAAATAAAAAAAAAATACGTGTCAAATATTCTTGACTGCTGAACTATAAAAAAAATTGTTGGTGGGAAAAAAATTTTGAGTTGCAAATTTTGTGTGGAATGCCCCATATGTATGTATATGTAAATGATTTTGTGATATATACCTAATAGGTTGTTGTCCTTATTGTTTTAGATGGCAAGAAGGTTAAAACTTAAAAACCTGCCAGAATATTCGACACTTTCAGGAGGACAAGCAATGGAATTAGCTGCTTCCAAAGCAGATAATCCTTTAGAATATAGTTTTAATGCCCCAATGTTACATTATAAAGACTGCACTTTTAGTTTTGCAGGTTTAAAGAATGTTTGTTTAAGGCATATCTTAAGAGAAGAAAAAATTAAAGGTATTGGATTTTCTTTTAATTGATAATGATTTCCTTAAATGTGTTATAAAGATGTAGTATACAGCCCAATTTCTTGTCTACTAGCATCGAAAAATTTCGCAAAAATCTTAGTACTTTCGATATTCGTAAAAACCGAGAATTGGTCTTTTGGATTTTATCCATTTCTTATTTTATTTTCAAGAGATATTATTTTTCAATCACCATTTATTTGCAACAGGGCTAGCGACCGACCGGAGTCTTCGCTAATACAAATTTTGCACTTTCTTTGCTTTTTTTTTCTCCCTACAACGTTCTGTCTTAAGATTCTAAGTCCGACGTTTAGTCTTTAGGCCACTAGCATCAGCTATATTTTTTTAATTCACCTCAATTTTTTATTGCAGTTCTATAAAATTACATAATACAATTAGAATCCAACTTCTCCAGTTTATTTAGAAACGTCTGCAATAATTTTAATTTATTATATTTAACCCTGGAAATTATAGTGTTATTGTGCTATTAAAAAAAAAGAGCAGAGGAGGTCTACCGTTACTTTTACAGTATCAGGAGCAGAGCTGTGAGTAACTTACAAAAAATGATACTTTCTAGTTATTAAAAGTATCAAAGTACTGGTATCTTAGTTACTTCTTTCATGACCGATAATGTAACTATATTTTATTTACTTTTAATAGTATCTCATATTAGGTAAATACTTTTAAACAGTAACTAACTTCAATGAAAAGTATCTTAGATATTTTTAAGTATCTTGGATGCTTTTGAAGAATGTGTGTGACCGTTACACGACTCACTTTAACCAACGTCCAACGTCACAGGTAGGTTTACCGTTACTTTTACATTATCTTGGTTACCTTTTGAGTATTAGGGATACGTTAAGAGTATCTTTTAATATCTAAGCTCCTTTGGGTATATTAGGTAACATTTACAGTATCTAGATTTATTTATTTATTTGCGTGATACAATATTTACATGATAAATTACAAACTTAGATTATCCCATAGACATAGATCATTGGATTATCCTAAGATATCCCTTTTAGCAATAAATTGAAATATTTCTATTAAGTATTAAAAAAGCTTAGTCTTTCATAATAATTGTTAACGCGTGAGTAAGTAATTGGCTCTACAGTAGGGAATATGCAAAAGAAATAGATACTTTTACAAGCAAGTATCTATTTTTTTTTTGAATCTCTAATAAATACTTGTTTCTGATAGTAGGTAACTACAAAGTACTTAACTAGATACTTTTTTTGGAGTACCATTCACAGCTCTGCTTGGGTGTACTGACATGAAATTTTCATAACCATTTTTATGTTTTAGATTTGCCACCAGACGCAGTTATTCCAGGAGTAAATAATCTCTGTGCCGGTTTTCTTTTAGTCATAACTAGACACTTATGTCATAGACTTCAAAGAGGAATGGAATATATTGCCAGAAAGAACCTTATTCCACCGGATAGACAAACATTGGTAGGAAACAAATTGTCTCTATATTTTTAAATTTTATTTTTGACATTCATTCTTGCTCTTCAATTTTTATCTTTACCAAAAAACGAATACAAAGCTGGATATAAATCGCAGGCCCGATAAAAAGATTAAAAGTGACGCTAAAGAATTATCTTAGCCATTTATGGAGTATTTTATTTGATGTGTAAAATAAGTCGGGGTTGTAGATTGTCTTTACCAGGAAATTTGGTTTGGATCCCAGTTTGTTACCAAAAATTAATTTTATTCCTTAAGTAAAAGGTTTATTATCTTTGCAAGAAAGGGTTAGTTCAGTTCTATAAGGTGATTGAAAAGTACTTGGGACAAACTTCGGAAGGTCTGTGCTGGCGTTATTTTAAGATGATAAGATCTAAGAAATTATGATCCTTAAAGTCTTCCTTATGTTAGGAAAACTACATGTCGACCGATTTTTGGTCTGATGGTGTATATGTTGCAAACTATTATCCGCGTCAGTACAACTCAAGCTGGATTAAATTTTCAACAAACGCACAGGAGGCCTTAAATGTGATAAATGCGTCGCAACTCTCATACAAATCCAATGAGCTCTACTAGGACATCGTTTACACAAATATTCAAATCTTTCTAGCGCATAAAGATGATCTAATTTTTAATATAGTGCGTTTTAAGCCAAATAATCTCTTGTTGAGTGAATCAAGAACCACACTGGACATTTTAAATTTTGAATTAACTCTGGACAACTACACACTTATGAGATGTCTCTTACTCACAATACAATGTAATATTTGGCCTTTGAAACTGGAAACAAAACATATATTTTAAGACTGCGTTGTAGTAACATTTTCGGTAACGTAAAAATCACTGCATTTTTTAGCAGAATTGCAACAGAAACTGCAATAAAAACCGCGCATAACCGTTTTTTGGCAAGTGATGAAAGACTCATGAAAAAATAAATCAATGCGCATACGCCTTCTTTCAAGCTCTAATTTACCTTTATTGGGACAGTGGTGATCCCACAGGAGGAAGTCAGGACTCTTGCTTGGAGTGACATCCTGACCTTTATGAGAAGGTCGGGTAGGTTTGGCGAGAGCCTGGGTGGTTGAGTGGATGGGGGAAGACACAGGGGTAGGTAAAAAGGATCGCATTTGGTCTACTTGCCAGGTTCGTGTGCCTCCCCTCACCTACTACTACTACTACTACCTTTATTGTTTTGTGGTCCTAATGTAATGCAATGCAAAAGACTTGCCGATTATAAAACGTGCTTTAGGAACCACTCTAAGTACCAGCTTTATTTTCACCTTTTGGGACATCTTGTCTAAAACAATTTTTAATTTTGCAGGTAGTGTCAGGAGGGGTAGCATGTAACGATTTTATTGCCGAAGGCCTACAAATAGTATGTGATAGTTTAGGATACAAATTAGTTAGACCGCCACCTAAACTATGTACCGATAATGGAATTATGATCGCTTGGAATGGTGTTGAAAGGTACAATTTTATTATTTTTAAAATTGCACAAACTATTTTTAAATCTGTCACATAACGGTCTATAGTAGTGTTTCTCAATCGTTTTGATAAATGATTGAAGATACGGTTTTCATGCAACCGAGTATCTCCTGTAAATGGATTATTTTCAGTCATTGGCAACAAAAACGACGATTATTTAAGGTCATATTTATTTACTTCAAAAATAATTTTTGAAATTCTTAAATTAAATCTCTAAAAATACTGGTTAGAAAAACTTTAAATTCTAGGGGTTTATAGTCAAAAGTTCAACAATGAAAAATTGACCGGTTCTATGTCAGTCTTCTGGTTCAGCGGTAATTTTACTTTTGAAAAAGAATTAAATTGCGAGATACGAAAACATTGTCTTGATATTTTTTATGGGAGATTAATTCTTTATAAAAAATATCTATAAGAAAGCTGTAATTCGCATAGTTTTCAAGATATAGTCAACATGACGAAAAATTGAGAAAGTAATTTTTTTTCAACCGAATTATACCTTCATATTTATAAGATAGGAAGTCATGATCCACAGCCTTTTTTTTTAAATAAAAATCACACGATAAGAAAGCCCTCTTGCTACTTTTTCGTACTCGTATATCGGTTTAGTTATAGTTTTCGCGTTACAATGAAAATAATAGGAAATTAAAAAAAAAATCCAAAGGAAAATCCTTTTATAAATAATTAATAAATCTCCTGGTATTTTTTTGTATCTGGCGTAATTTTCGGATTATAACCAAAACAAGTGTATTTATACAAATTTTCAATAGAAGTGATGAAAATAGAGCGGAACACCTTGATCATTTATGGGTGCAAGGGTATAATATAAGCTTTTTGAACGAATATATTATTAATTAAATAACGGTTCGATATTATTTCGTGTCTTCACCAGGGTTGAAAGAAATCACACAGTATTAGATTATTTCTAAAGATGGCCCATATTCATAAAACACCTAATACTGTAAATTTAAATACAAACCTCCAAAATTTAAGTAAGTTTTACCATTTCCTTATAGAGCATTTCTAACAACGCATTCTTAACAATAATAAACCAAATCTGGCAACCAACAAAACAATTTCTGCTGCTACACCTTAAGAACAAGTTCATCTTTAGTCTTCAAAAATAATTTATAATCATGTGTCTATTTTGCGTATCAGGAAGCATATTTATTTAATTCATTCGACTTGGTGGAAATCCATTATCGTTTGAATTATAATATATGGTAAAAATAATTTTGCACTTTCCACAAATTAAAGTTTTTTTTTAGAAATTCGACATGTTTCGTAACACTTGTTTTTGAAAGGAGTGCGAAAAACGAAACCTTTAAAATAACATTTTTCTAGAAAGTGTAAATTTATTTTTACCATTTATTATAACTCAAGTAAAGCATATTTATCTGTGACTTATTTACAAATACTATTGGTTTCGTACCTATTGGGGTTGTATTTCTATGTTAATTATGATTGTATTCTGTGATTTCTTTCAGCCCTGATAAAGACACGAAATAGTGTCGAAACGGTAGCTTCGATTTAATTATGTATTAATATATTTGCCCAAAAAGCTGATATGCCGTCGTTGGCGTTAATTTTCATTGCTTTAATTAACTTTTTTGAATGCTATAAAAGAAAGAGCACCAAAGTCTCGCGGAACCCTCGAGGAGTCTGCACAGAGCCCTGGTCTATAGTAATTAATAATCTTTAATGGTATTAATTGGAGCTTTAATTTACTAGTACGAAATAGGTTAAAAATAAAATAAGGTTTTATCCTGTTTTTTCTAATAGACTAATTTAAGATAATTAAGTGTCTTAAATATTAATAATTGGTTAAAGGCGCAATTACACTCGGAATGTTTACTGGCGGCAAGTACTTTCCAAGTGTAATTTGGGCTTTAAAGCAACAATCTCTTTAAGATGGACAGCGAATGTCGGAGTATACGCAAATTTTGATGATATTGAAATCGAAAAGAGTTGCCCTTTGGGTACAAGACTTGTAGAAGATGTTGCCAAAGAGAATATTAGTTGTAAATGGGTAAAAATTACCAAACTTAGTAAAACGCAATCCGAGGGGAACCAGCCAGATAACATACAAGATAGTGTGGTCAATTAATGTGGAAGACTGTAGTAAATGTACGAAAACAGTAAGTTTAGTTTCCATAAAAAAAATTATATTGGGTAAAAATAACAAAAATATTTACACTAATAAAGGTCCTTTTTCGGCTATTGATTTTTTAATATCACCGTACACATCTGTCCTTTTCTCCTCTTTTTCTTTATCATTTAATTCACTCATCACATCTATTAAAATTCTTAATCTATTTTTCACAAGCTTTACATCCTCTTCTCTTTCTTTTGCAGATATCGGAACTATATCCGAAAATTTCAGAGTTCTTCCCGGTTTTATATCGTCCTTGTATGTTGAGACAAAGTCTATAAAGAGGAAAAAAGATGGAAAAATATAAGTGCCTTAAAAATAATTTAATAATTACCGTCAAAGTGTAATAATTTTTCTTTCACTTCTTTGTATTTCTCATTAGCCCCATCTGTGTCCATCTTATTAATTAATAGCATGGACGGTTTGTTTAACATATCTTCGTTATATAGTTCTAGTTCCTAAAAAGACAATTAAAAACCTTTATTATAATATATAATTTTTAGGAGTTGACAACATTTTTTAAGTGCCCATGAAATTTTTCTTTGAAAAATGTTTAGCCACACTATGTAAAACTGGCATTAAGCTGGTATTACATTGTGCAAGTTTCATGCAATGCAAGTGATATGCACCACCGAAAAGAACAATATGTGCGGCTTGTGTGCAATTTCCATTCAAGACGAAAAATTAGAACCTGCGTTCTTTCTGGGCAATTCTTCACGCAAACCTAGTGACTTTTTTAGTAATTTCTTTACCAACCGTCGCATACAATTTGTTTTGTTATGTTTTGTTGTGCGCTATGGTTTGGTTTCCTCGTCATGTTGGGATTCTTAACTGGGTTTAAAAAATGGAAAAGAGCAAAAGCAAGGCGATTCAGAGGTTCATTCAGGTTAGTTGGGAGCACTATCACTGTTTTGTCAAAAACAGAATTGCATCAAAATAGTCTAGATGTAATATAGCGTGTAATGCCAGAGAAGAAAGGTATGTGTGGAGTATTTGTTAAAAAACACGCACAATAACACGAAACGTAAACAAAACGTCAAAACAGGCCAACGAATGAGCTGACTGACGCCACAGTTCTGTTGCCAACTGTCGGCCAATAAAATTAAAATTATATTAAATTTTACTAGTTTAAGTTTAAAAAAATATTTGCTATAAGTGGGTTCGTATCCAAGAAGAATACTTTAAGGTTTTCGTACAGGGTGTCCATTTTTCGATGTAATTGCAGGGTATCTCGGTAACTAGTAAAGATAGAGACGCCGCAAACAGAATTGTCGTAGCTTTCTTAGTTTTTAAGCTACAGGGTGTTTTCGAAAATGTTTGCTTTTTGACCACTTCCTGTATTTCAGTTACCCTTTAACTTATCAAAAAATTGAAAACTGTTTCTAAGAGAGTGTTTTAAGTAAAATTGAGTGACTTACTTTTTCTGGAAGTCTTACTTTTCGAGATTTAAAGCAAACATGGTTTTTTAAATGAGACACCATGCATTGCATGAAACTTGCATATATGTAGTATATATCTGTGTTTAACACTGAAACTCGACAGTACTGTTCTTAAAATAAAAATATACTATATTGAGTAAGAAATATTCTCATTCAATATGACAAGCAAAGAAATAAATAAAATGAGATAAAGAACGAAATAAACCAATTTCATAATTCGCCGTTTATGGTGAACTAGGTATACTCTACGCCAGCTACGTCTTTAATGGCGGCCGACGCCATATTTCAAACATATTTGCCAACCTGTGATTTAAAAGTCCCTTAATTCAAAAAATATCCGTTCCGGCGGAAAAGCGTCAACAGGTGAAATATCTGCTGCACCGAGTGGCGGTTCGTGGGTGTATAAGGGGGTGAGGCTATAAAATAGCGGCGCAGGCAAAAATTTTTCGCGGATTCAAGGCTTCATTGGCTTAAAATGAATAGTTAGGAATTCAACCAGCAATATAATTATTTTGAAATACTAGGTTTCACGAGAAAAATATTCAATTGCAAGGTCAGGGTCAAACTTTCTTAAATATTACGAATTTAGCTAAATTAAGTTTTAATTGTTTATAATTCGTAAAAATATCGGATTCGCTAGAAGGTTCACCTCTAGCTCTACGTGTGTTAATTGGGAGCTCCGTGGCATTTTTTGCAATGTTAAAAAAAAAATTTAAATGTTCTTCGTTTCTTAATTCACTGATTCTTAACTTGGCATAGTTTATTTGTGAGAAGCAATAATTTATATCTAAATGTTTAGATTGTAAAATTTGAAACAATATATCGGTGCAACTAAAGATTTCCTTATAGATTTGTGTTAAAAGGCAAAATTCAAAATCATTATAATGCTTAAGAAATCCTTTCGCGGCATTAATAGATTCTGATCCGGAACTTGGATCATTAATGATACTTTGAAAAACTAAAATCAAATTATCCCATTCATTAGCCACTAAATTTAAAATTTTAGACCGTGAATACCAGCGCGTTTCGACAGCTCGCGGAATTCTTTTACCAACTATTTGATTAAGCGCAAACGACCGTTTTGGTGATTGGTGAAAATAATTTGGTATCCCTAATGAAGTAGCAAAAAATATACGACTTTGAGTTATCTGTTTTGTTCCCTGTTGAAATACTAGATTTAATCTGTGGGCACAGCAATGGGTAACTAAAGCTAAAGGCGCGATAGATCTAACTTTTGTTTGAAGTCCATTTATTTCACCCGCCATAACACTGGCACCGTCTTAACACTGCGCGACCAATTTCTCTTTAATGGCATAAGGCTCTGAACTACTTTTTATTAACTGAAAAAGGCTCTCTGCTGTTCTATCATCACTGACGTCAAGAAATCCTAAAAATCTTTCTTTTAAAGATCCGTTTGTTACATACCTAACTGTTATCGAACACTGAGATTTTTCCGTTATATCGGTACTATCATCCGCTATTACGCTAAAAAACCAACAATCTGTATCATTAATTTCTTTTTGTATATGTTCTTGTCCTGTAAAAATATTTTTAAATTTTGCACAATGTTCGGTAAGTTCCGTATTTCTCTTTATTAAACATGTAAATATTTCTTTGAAATTCCCGCGGTTAGATGAATCTGTCGTTTCATTGTGGCCTCGAAATGCTAACTCCTGTTTTCTTAACGTTACAGTAACATCAACTAAATAAGTTAATAATAAGCGATTTTTACGCACGTTTTCATTATAAATAATTTTATTAACGCCTGCATTTTCTCTCAGTGCATTCGCTATTGTGTCTCTATTTTGCTCTACTCTCGTAAGCGCCACAGAATTCTTAATATGTTCTTTGGAACTTTCGTGTGATTTTACCGCCCGTGAAAATTTTTTTAAATCAGAATACCCACCCCCCTGAACTCCAATTGTTTTTTACGCTGCCTAATAAAATACCAAGGCCAACAATATAAGCTTTCCTTATAAATACTTCCGCACAGCCACTTATAGGTTTCGTACCAAGTTACCTGAAAAGCTCTTGAATATTACTTACCCTATCTCTTAAAAATGGCGTCTCAATGACTGAGAGAATAATATCATGAACAGTATTCATATTTTTTTAAAACAATAAAATTTAGCGTTTAATAATTAATAACATAATAAAGAAATCTTAAAACTTACCGGATCTTGAAAATATAACCTTAATTAGCCAAACACGAAATTATAAATTGCCCAAACAAACACTGCCAACACTTCTACATTACCTGCATCGCACCTGTATCCTGACTACCCTGCACAGTCACAACAATATTAACATAAAATAAACCAATATAATATGACAATTTGTAATTTTCCTAAATTAAACCAACACACACAGTTCACACACCTCCTACGATATATGCCGGGCGCCGGGTAATCACAGAATTCGCAGAATAAAACATGTGATTTAAACAGCCAATCAACAACCAGCCAAGCTAGGTTCTGATAGCCTCAATGAAAGAAACAAACGCGAAATGACCCCCGAGTAAGAGAGAGACAGACCAAACAAAAGACGTTGAGATTTTCGTATGAGGCTTGCCAAAATAGGTACGAACACTCGGAGCAGTGAATCTGAAATCATTTAGTCTCTCGGCCGTCGTCGTCGCCAAAGTTTACAGAATAAAATAGTCGCTTATAGGGCGGCACTCGGTAAAGCAGTTAGAAAATTATTTTTCATATGGAATTTATATTTGAAAATTTATAAATTTACAAAAAACATATTTGTATTTTTTTAGAGGAGATTGGGAGATTGAGGGTGAGGCGCAGCCTCAGAGGCTTACCCTGAGGAGCCGCCACTGGCTGCACCTCACTTACAATATCGTGTAGATATGATTTTTTTTCTTACGCCTTTGCACCGATATCCTCTCCGACAGTCTATTCCTCTTTCATTTGATCACATTCGAAATTTATAGCTGATTTACACAGCCGTCCCGTCACCGCACATTCCGATTTTGACTTATCACGTTGAAATTGTTTGTTTTTACGAATATTTTTGTGTATTTTCTGTATTTTAAAATAGTGTTTTTCCATTTTATCGTTTATTTTCGGCTTATTAGACATTTTACTAACATATTATATTATATATTATAACTTCCTGGATCTGAAAGTGTTTCTTTTTATTGAAAAGTAAGTTAACATACCTTGTTTAACCATTATATATTACACGAGTATTACCTCAAAATTAATTAATTTTATACGAATTTATGTTTTGGGCGAAGATTATGAATTTAAACGAGTTCATTGCGCCGGGATAAACTTATAGCCGTAAAAAAATATCTAGCTCCGGTCCTGACCAAATTTAAGTTCTGTAGAAAGAATGTTACTAGAAATGGCATATGTCGTCGGCCGCCATTAAATACGTAGCTGGCGTAGAGTATAACGGGCCTAAACTATTTTTGACATTTGACAATGTTGGTGGTGTTACTGCTTCTACTAGAAAATAGTAGCAACTTTTATACTTTAAACGGAACAGCCTCTATATGATTAACTTATTCTTGCAGTAGTTTCGTAACAAATTTTATAAATAATTTCCTATATTGTTTTCGAGGAATTAATTAATTTCCATTTATTTATTTTTTTAAATCATGCGACAAAGCTGATATTTTTGAACTTGAAAAAAATGCATTAAAAAAAATAACAAAATAGGCAGACAAAAGTAGCTGTATTAAAATTTTTTGTCTCAACTTGTAATAAGCTTTCCACCAATAGCTTCTTAATTGAATTTTAAAATTTTCTAAAATCGATAAGTTTTCAGGAAAGCGATGATGCCTGTAATGTCTAACCATTAGGCAGAGAACTTACCGCTAAATAACGGAATAGTTAAACTGATTCAGCATTTAACAAATACCTCGAACTACAATAAGCACTTTATTTTAGGGAAACCAAAGACTAGATCATTAATAAGAGATATCATTCTTTAAAGTTTCATTGGTTTCATGTAGTTTCTACCCAAATTTAACAGTTAAGTTTCGGTTAGTTCAGGTTTGACTCCCAACACACAGTCAAGTCTTAAGCTAATATTGTCAACTGACCTTTGTAAGTAGCATAATAGTTTCCAAACAACTTCTATGTGGATACTGTGGGCTTAGCTGAAATCCATTTATGTCAACAATCAGAAGAAGCAGTTTCGTTCTTTCAACATGCTTCAAAAATGCATGTCCCATGCCTTTATTGGCATAAGCACCTTCTATTAGACCTGGCAAATCTGCTATCGATATTTGCCGGAGGTCATTATATTGGATTATTCCCAAATTTGGTTTAACAGTAGTAACTGAAATTTATTTTGTTATACGAGATTTTAGAATTTAGACAATAGACGCTTGAAGCGATGTCATCGACTTTTTTTTTATGGTGTTCAAGGGGTTATAGTTTTTATGGATTGATTTGACTTATTTGTCGACGATTTTTGGTAACTATGGAGACAAAACAATATCCGGCCATTTCGACAATGGACGCTTGAAGTGAAAGTACGTTTGTGGAAGTAGCTCCCGAATTTTAGTTTTCTTGGGGCAGGGAAGGCCATGTGATCCGGTTGTTTGCTCTTCTCGGATGTGGTGCCGATAAAACTTTCACAAGTGCATTAAAAAGCAATTGCGCAACCGCAGTGAAATATTTTCCATATTAGCGGTTTACGTACTAAGTAAACTTGCGTCCTTTCATGGTCTCTGGCAACGTTACCCGAAACGAGTCGATTCGCTGTCCACCCTATCCGATTCTTCATTCTCCATAATATGTTTGTCGCTTATTTTTTAATATCTCTAACCACATTTTTTCGTAATTTTGATTATTTGGTTTATAAATTCATAATATTATGTATTTTTAATCTTTACTGGTTGTGCGAGTATTATTGGTTTTGAATGTGACGTGACGAATAAGCCTAAAAATTCGTGCGTCTGCGCTATGATTGCCTATGGTGAATCACTTCAAGTGCCTATAGTTCATGCGAAATAATTTCCGTTGCACGTCATCAATCAGCTGATAATAAAATTGTAAATCCGTAAGAAAACATGAGGAAATTAAATTTGGGCAAAAAATATTAAAATATTATGCAATATTGAATGTACAGGGTGTCCATTTTTCACTATAATTGCAGAGTATCTCGGTAACTAGTAAAGATAGTGACTTGCGGTTTTTACCATAGACATCGTAACTATTAGACCGAACAATAACAAATAAACGTGTTGTCATCAATGTATTCCAGTATAAAGTAAATCGACATTCAAGCTGCTCCCCTCCACTTGGTTTGCCAGACTTACGCCACAGAAAACGTAGTTTTCTGGGCTTACTTTGTTAAAAGTATTAACTTCTATGATTAACTAGATTAACATGATATGGGAAATATATAACATTGCCTAAAACCTTGTAAAAAATCTGTAGTATGGCAACGCAGCAATAACGGATCCGCCCAGATTTCATCATTTTCGTGGCCATCCGCATCGACTCGACAATACTCGGCATAGCGGATGTTGTTTGGAGTTTTGTCGCATGCATTGCATATGTAAAGTCAGCGTAATCCCCACTCCCGGCCCTACCTAGCTCCTCACAGCGTCTCGCCACCAAACGATTTTGGCATCACAATCTTATAGCATTTATGAATGGCGTGTCGGATCTATAGTTACGATGCCTATGGTTTTTACATTACTGCGCTACTTTTTCGTGAAGCAAAAGATGCATAGGATCATGTTCGTTCTTTAAATTAGTCGGGGATTATTAATTTCTATTTGTAAACAGGTAAGCTTCTTAGCGGGACTTGGCACAGGTTTAATGCTGAATCTTCAAACTCGTAGCTCGTTGAGGTAGGAGGGGAGGGGTGGTAGACAGCAGCAGAGCAGTGCGTATTTTTAATTATTTGGTGATCGTTCTCGGTCAGTTTATTGTGGTGGAGGGGGAAAACCCCTAGATACCAATTTTCGTCCAAATATAGACATTATTTCAAATATTATTTACGAAGAACAAAAATAAAAAATAATTTTTAACACCCTGTATCTCAAAAATGAAGGGCCATATATACATGCTTATATGAACTTTTCACCTTTCGGACCAGTGGCGGCTTGTGTAGACAAGACAGGTAAAGCGTATTTTAGAACAGCGCCGGAGGCGCTTAACAAAATAGCGGCGAAGGCGAAAATTTTTTGGGTGCCACGCCCTTTTTTAAATCATGGTGCTTGGTTTTCAAGTGGGGAAAATAAAAAACACAACAAAGGAGATAGCGGCGCAGGCCGGAGGCGAAAAAATTTTGGGTTCGTTGGGACCACGCAGAAAAATCCGGCGATGGCGGTACCTACGAGAAATAATATACCATGAGCGCCGCCACCAATTTATAATAATAACTAAAACCGAGACTAAAACATAATACAATTACTTACTTACCCACCGGCACACTCTCGCGTAAGTACACTTATTTTGACTGCTCCCATCTACATTTTAAATATGAGGTCTAATCTTCGATTTTTCAGAGCTGCAAATTTATCGATGATGTCCGTTTTCTGTCATTGAGTTACATGTTTAATTATTTTTAAGCAAGAGAAACTACATTTAACTGATACGCTAGTAGAGGGAATTGTTGCCACAATTAGGCAAATTAATTTCCAAGCTTCCTTAAAAATATCTCTATTTTCGTATAACATTTCCAACATTTGGTCTAACTGAATATTACGGTAATCTTCATCATAAATAAAACTTAATTCATTTTTTAGTCTTGATGAATCAGAAAATATACTAGGAGAACAATTTTTTAAATTATTTAATGTAGTTGTAGTGAACACGGTTGAATCGTGAACATCGTTATTATTTCGTCTGTAAACTTTTAGTGTTTTATCAGGTAAAAGAGGACCTAAATTTGCGTGTTTAATATAGTGCTGTTCCTTGAAAAAACGGGCATCTGACTACAGAGTGTTCGTGGTTTTAACCTTGCTACTGTTTTAGCACTCAAATTTACTATAAATAGCCGACAATTTTGTATTAGATTCAGTCATTCACGGGGGGTCAAGTAAGAAAGATCAAATTAGCTGCAGTCATCATATGACGTCATAACTCGAGATGATGAGTTATTTTCACAAGAATTAAAATTTGTAATACGTATTTAAATAAAAGTTCCTAAAGCATAATCTGGGACTTTTCTGGAAGTTTAAAATATCCACAGTCGGACAAATAAAAGTTTTTTAAAAGTTACCAAGTCGTTTATTTTGTGTTTTTAAGTTAGATTAAATACTTAGGCATAAAAAGTGTTGTTAAATAAATATCATATAGAGTCAGAATAAGACTCATATATTATACAGAGTTAGAATAAAAACTTGAAATATTTTTATTACGTTTTAACTAAGCTGTTGTGAGTCAGACACATGGCCTTAAATTTCGCAACAGTCTTAGACCGAATGCAAGACGTGCTGCTACCGTCTTCGCCGAGCGGCTTCCTGGAGGCCTGGATCAATGATGCCATGGCCGCATACTCGCCCAATGGACAATCTGGACTCCAGGGAGTCAGCTATGACTTTTCCGTCAACGCTGCGGAGGTGGCAAAGGGCCCAGACCGAGATGCCAACTCCCCACTTGGTGTCCAGGACCTGTTAGGGTTCCCTAAACCTCCGTCCGACTGCCGGACGAGTGGCATAGAAGTGGCAAGCGACCCAAACCCCGTGGGTGGCTCACAAAGGGCATTAACAACGAAGCCTGAAGGAGAGGATCTCTGGTCGTGGTGTGAAGATGTACAGCCGTGGGGAATGCTGGGTGAAGAGGAAGGAAAAGAAGTTTATATCGAACTAGCTGATCGTCAGCGTATTAGAAACTGTGGTGAACGTGCGTTGAAGCTACCCGGGGACGGGAACGCATCCGTTCGCTTCATGGCGCCCGAGCAGGGACCGTTGAAGGCATCCGTTCGCTTCACTACTTACAGTACAATGACGAAAAAACAATGGGCCGGCAATTAATTATTTAAATCTCACTGTCAAAATTCGAGAATACCTAGCCGTTTTTTTGTGCCTTCAAATTTAAAGATAAGGACTGTGTAGTTGTTTGTGTTTATCCTGGAATCTTCTTTTTTTGGAATGGTTCAAGGAACTAAGTAAATAATAAACAGAAATTGTTGTGGACAGACTTTAAATTACTTGTGTACTAAGAATGAACTGCTGAATAATGAATAACAATTTTAAATGCTGTAGTAAGAGTGAATTCCGTAATCTTGTGTATAAAATGTCTGGGAATTTTTCACCCAAGTTGTTTAGAAAGAAGAAAAAATGTTGTATTCTTACACAATTACAAAATTTACTGTTCTAGCAGCTGCCAAGAGGATGATTTGGTCACAGAAAATAAGATTCAAGAGTATGTCAGTCAAATAGTGAAACTTAACATTGCGTTAAATGCGAAAGATTCTTATATAAAACGTCAAAAAATACTATCCCTTGACTTTCAATCGGATGTGTGCGAAGTAGAAAAAACATTTGAACAAAAGATTCAGAAACAAACCGATATCATTACGGAACTTAATAAAATGTTAAATGGTCTTTAGAATAAAACTAAGTATCTTGAAACACAGCTGGAGCGAAGAGAAAATGAGTCCATGGAATTTGAGACAAAAGCTTTTGACTTGAATGAGATCAAAAACAATATGATGACGACAACTGAAACGCTAAATGAAGAAAATAAGGCAAACTAAATATGTCCAAACCGAAGACAATGCGTCAGGTGATAAGAATAGAAAAAGTTTACATACATATAAAAGAGTAATAGTTTTGACGGACACTTATGGAAAATTTATATATAACCCATTAAAAAAACAGTTTGGTATGGAAGTAAGTCTGCAGGTAATATGCAGACCAGGGGCAAGTTTTAAAAACTTAATTACGGACGTCGACTGCTACTTAAATGGTCTTACAGAAAATGATTATGTCGTGGTTCTGGCGGGATTTCCTGAAGTTATAACGTTAAAGGACTTAACTACTTTGGCAAACAAATGCTTTTTCACAAATCTTCTGATCTGTACCTCACCGGCTAAGTGTAGAAATGGTGAACAGCTTGACAATATGCAAAATATAAAAGATTTTTTGCTTTATTATGTAGGTAAACTGCAGCTATTTGCAGATAATATTGATATTATTGACTTCTCTACCACATTTAATTATTTATGTTATATTCACGACAAACCGTTTTTAAATACCCTAGGGTTGCGAAAATTAGCTGCTGTTATTTCCAGAAGGGTCGATTTATTTAGTAAAGGTATCAAAAAAGGCAACTTAATTCATGTAAAACACTTAATCGGCGAGCCCGACAGTTGTCAATTGAATGGCTATCAGCCTGTTGCTATTTCTGACAACGCTGTGAGCCCCACAAATACTTTTTTAGACAACGATCTACAAGACGACCGACCTCCAGCAAAAATTTAAAACCTGATATATTGACTGTGTTTCTCTTAAATATACAATCGGTTAGAAATAAAATAGATGAACTTTACGTGACATTAGAATTAAATAATAAACCATGTTTTGTTCTGCTAACAGAGCATTGGTTAAAAGTGAACGAACCTTGTTATATTCCAGACTATAATGTAGCATCAATTTACTGCTCGTCGCATGGGGGAACGTTAATACTGGTTCATACAAGAATATGCAAAGATTTTTTAATTGAAAACGTAGATAAATATGATAATTTTTTGGTAGAAAATGAGTTTGAATTTTCAATGATATACGTAAAAGCATATAATTTGTATATTGTTTGTATTTACAGCCCTCCAAGCCGTGATGTTGGTGTTTTTTTGGAACGACTTGAATTACTCTTGACCAAACTTCCAGTTCACTCAAAAGTGATACTTGCGGGTGATTTTAATATAAATTTTGCTGAAACGGAATCATTAACAACACAGTCACTTCTTAACATTTTTGTTTCATTCAACTTTAAAATGCATGTTTGTGAACCAACTCGAATAACAAAATTCTCTGCTACGACCATAGATTATCTTTGTACAAATTTCGATGATAGTAATAATATTAAGTGCAATACTGTCGCTTCAGCATTATCGGATCACGAGGCTGTGATATTTTCCTATTCTGCAAATTCAGGTGTGGGTTGCAAAAGAAACCGACATGGTAGAATCTTTAGTAAGGGAAATTATAATAGATTTAAGGAATCATGTAATAATATTGAATTATGGAACAATGTTTTGAGATCGGAAAAGCCATTTGAGTGTTTTCATAATATTTTAATAAATGTTTTCAATAAGGCTTTCCCACTTCAAAACATAAAAGTAAGGAAAAAAAAGCCCTGGCTTACTTCTGGCATTAAAACGTCGGCAAGGAATCTAAGATCGCTACATACCATTGGAAAGTTTTATAGTGAACATGACTTTTTTATAAAATATTTTAATAAGTATAAGCAAATTTATAGAAAACTTATCAAAAAAGCTAAGGATCTCTATTATAAAAGAAACTTTGAAAATGCAAAGAACAAAACTAGAAAAACCTGGGAAATCATTAATAATTTAAGGGGCAAAAAGAACATATTACGAAAAAATGTAGAGATAGACCCTAATATTTTAAATGATTTTTACTGTACAATTGGGGAAAAATTAACTTCACACTTAAGACCTAAAAAAGAGCCTCTTGAGTATCTAAGAGGTGTTCATATTAGTAATGGATTCTTAATTGATGTTACTGATGCAAGTGAGGTAAAGCAAGTTTTTAAGGAATTAAAAAATAAGTGTTCTGCAGGATATGATGGAATTTCTGTAAAAATAATGGAGAATTTGCCTGAGACGGCCTTGCATGCGCTTGCACACTCCATTAATGAATCATTCAGGACGGCCGAGTTTCCATTATGTCTTAAACGAGCGGTTGTTATTCCATTGTTCAAGGGAGGTGATTCTACTGATCCTTCCTGTTTCCGACCGATTTCTCTCTTGTCAACACTCTCAAAAGTAATTGAAAAACTAGTAAAAAAAAGAGTAATGAGATTTTTGGAGGATCAGGGCATTCTGAGTCCTGTACAATTTGGCTTTGTATCGGGTAAAAGTACAGATGACGCTATATTTTCCTTGCTCCACGATATTTACCTTAACATAAATAGTGGTGAGGCGGTTGCAGCTATATTTTGTGATTTTTCGAAAGCTTTCGATTGTGTGGACCATGAAATATTGCTGCAAAAGTTACATTGCTATGGTTTTGATCAGCTAACAGTTAAGTGGTTTTCATCCTATCTCCATGAAAGAGGGCAAGTGGTAAGGGTAGGCTCAACATGCTCTGATACCTCCATCGTTACGAGAGGAGTGCCTCAGGGCTCGGTGTTGGGACCAGTCTTGTTTCTCCTATATTTGAATGATTTGGCATTTTTGGATATTCAGGGCGCGTTTATACTATTTGCAGATGACACTAGTCTCCTGTGGCATGGTGAAAATAAAAACGATTTAAAGTTGGTTATTGACAGTGATCTACGTGAGGTTAAAAAATGGTGCGATACAAACTTATTATGTTTTAATATTAACAAAACAAATATAATGACTTTTGGTTTTAGTTTTAATGAGATAAATCTTGATGATCAACAAATTCAAAATAAAGCACTTACTAAGTTTTTGGGTCTAACGTTAGATAATAAACTGAAATTTGAGGAGCACATACGTATTAAGCAAAAAATTGGCAGCTGGCTGTTATGCAATAAGGATAGTCTGTAATGAACTTAGTAACTCAACCGCTAAAATGGTATATCATTCCTTGTTTGAATCGCACTTGCGTTATGGTATTGTTTTTTGGGGATTTGCAAACAGGCAGTTGCTAAACTCCATATTTGTGTTGCAGAAAAGAGCAATTCGACATTTGTGCAGAGCAAATAACCGTGAACACTGTCAGCCTTTATTTAGAGCAGAAAGAATTTTAACTGTGCCGTCTTTATTCATTTTGGAAACTGTTTGCCTTTTGCATAAAAGATGTTCTAGATCAGATATTGAGGAATTTAAGTAGAGTACTAGAACCAGCATACGAAATTTTCGACTACCCATTCCTAAGACCACTCTTGTGAAACAGTCGGTCTTCTATGAGAGTAAAAAGATTTTTAATCATTTAAGTAATGAGCTGAAATCAATTTTAAACTTCGGCCAGTTTCGGAAAAACGTCAAAGACATCTTATTGCAGAAGGCTTACTACAGTCTGAATGAATATTACCGTGACGTTTTATAGTTGGTTTGTGTTAATTTTATATTTTATTGTTGTTGACTATGCATTTTATGTTTGTATGGGTGTATATGCATACATGTATGTATGTGTATGTTATATAATATTTGTATGATATGTTTTTGTTTTTATTTAATTTTTACTTATATTTTAAGGACATTTTATACTCGCTTTGTTTATAGGAATTTAGTTTTCTTTAACAATAAAGCATATATTGATTGATTGATTGATTGATTGATTTAATGGGAAAATCTTTTAAATAATCTTCAAACCACAAACAAAACAAAAACAATCTTATCCATATCTTTAAATCTTTAATCAATTTGTCCTGAGATTGTATCTAAAATTTCATATTATACAACTTTGTACTTTTCAAAGATTTCTTTTGCCGTTTTTCGTCCAATACGATCATCAGCTGGGACTGATACCCTCATTAATAAATGTCCGATAATCGCACACTTATTAAGTAACACCCTGTATACATACAACACCTCTAAGTATGTTTTTATTTATTACAATCCAAAATATATATATAAACAAAATATAATACCTAAAAGAACCTTGTATAGGTACTACTTTCAATAAGCCAAAATAATTTTTCGGTATGATACTTACATTAAAATGATCTTCGCATACGTGAGGTCCGGTATTTTTTTCAGAAATGTCTTGTTTTGTTTTAAACCATTCTATTCGGGCGTAGGAAATTTCGGCCCCGGCCAGGTAGCAGCCCGATTTTGACAGGAACTTTCGGCCCCGGGATGGAAGGGTCATGTTTTTATTACAGGCATTTTCGGCCCCAATGGTCTAACGTTATAACATTTTAATTTTTGTATGATCTTTTGTGTTTTGAATCATTTATAAAATGAAAATGCAACTAACCTGAACTAACTCAATTTTTGACCTGCAACTCGGCTAATGCGGTTTTATAGACTTATATTGGTTAAACAGCGCTAACACGGCATCTAATCCACCTTTTTGGTTCAATTCGCATTACCTGCAATGTTTGGGGCCGAAATTTCTTGCTAGATTACTTGACCTAAAATTTCTAGCAGGTACCTTACCCAATATGGGGCCGAAAGTTCCGCCGCCCTTCTATTCGGCAATTCTTATCTTCAGGTACACAAATAAATAGTATATTTAGGGTTTTATAGGTCGTATTAGAACACTTTGGCACTATACAAATTTGTAATAGGTATTCTTCTTAATACTATTGATTGTTGGGACTTTTTAAAACGCACAAAATGTAAACAAACTAGCCAATACAATTTTTTAACTCGACGTATCAAGACTGTCAAGGGGCTGCAGCTTGCCGTTCCCCGTCAGACACACTATATGACTTCGTTTTGAATATTAGGATAGGCGCGGGAACTTTATTTATTAAGATGTAACTTTTTGCATATTATGTTATTTTTTGATGTGGCTGAACATATGTATGCAATAAACAAAATATGTGCATTGTAGGTATATTTTTGCCTCTCCTACTTTTATAAAAATACGGAATAATAAAAGTAGATTAATAACCAAAGCATACATAAAAAAGTAACAATAAAATTACATGATTATTCCAATACAATTTAGGTATATATTGTCATCCTAGAAGATTATTGAAATAAATAAATTTGTGTTTATTTTTGTTTTTATGAAAAAAAAATAGTGTAATTCCCTCACTTATTTCGGTTACAAGCTGACAACATGCTGATAACTCACGTCACTCGAAGGATATGACGTGCAACGGAAAATGTTTTGCATTAAGTATGTATATATAATGTATACTTACAAGGATAACTAGCAATTTTAGGGCGAGCCTGTGAAACTGCCTTTAAAAATGTACTTTTTCCAGCATTAGGGAAGCCGACAAGACCTACATCAGCAATAAGTTTTAGATCTAGTTTGATTGGGTAGGCCTGTCCTCTGGTTCCCAGAAATCCATTCTTGACATGGCCTCCGGTTCCACCTTTTGCTATAACTAATTTTTCACCTTCTTGGTTAAGTTCACCTATGCAAAAAATTAACTTTCTGTTTGATATGCACTGATATTTACTATTGAATAATGTACCTAATTTTTTACCAAGATCTGTTATGATTGTAACCCCAACAGGCACATCAAACTTAGTATCTTCTCCTGGGGGTCCCAGAATAAAGTTATGAGATGCATGTTTGCCCGATTGTGCCATGTATCTCTTGGTTCTATTAGATTTAAAGACTGTTTCCAGTGTTATGCCATCTTTAGCTTCCACTACAACATTTCCACCTTGACCTCCAACTCCACCAAATCTTTAAAAAATCATGATTATTCTTAAAACGGTTATTTTAGTCAATTATTTTGGGTTTACTTAGGTTAGTTCAGTTCTCATAAAAAATTCTTCAAATTTTAGCTTATTATTCTGTTTATCTACATCAATTTGCATTTTAATAATTCTCAAACTGCCAGCGAAAAATCGCTCTCAATAAAATGAATTGTTTTACTTTTCAAGTAACCCAGGCTGGGGTCGACATGCCTACCCTGCCATTAGAATATCAGTACTAAAGGCAAAGTATTTTAGACTTAAAGATAGGCAACCAAACATACACCATGTATCGAAATTAAAACCTAGGCTGGGCAACGTCGAACCTGCCGCTAGATTTAAAGTTATAGTTATGTTCAATTCTCATTATCGACAGGAAATATTTTGTATATCGATTTGTTGTTTCTAAAATCTTTGTGATTATTCTTGAAAGAAAAGAATTAATTTAGTGTAAAGTAAGTGAGAGTAAGTGTTATCTGTTGAAAAACAATACGTTCTATTTGGTTTTTTAAGATTAGGACCTCAGGTAGGGTCAAGGCACTGATAGTTGACCAGCGCCCGGTAATTGACCAAAATTTTTGTAATACGCGAAAATAAGGTATCTATAATATTTTGTAGAATATCTATGGATTTAAACTGTTAATAAGCCTTTTGTCTAGTAGATGTCGCAACTAACGTAAGAAATGTTGACGTTAAGTAGCCGTTCTGTGTCGGTACAAAAGTTCATTGTCATTATGTCATTGTGACAGTGAACAGGTTATGTTCTAATAAGCATGGTAAGTAAATAACTTTTACTAATCTGAGATCATCCGTTTATGTTGTACGTTTTATTGATAAAATAGTTGATAAACTAGTTGCCATATGAATGCAGTGAAGTATTTATTTAATATTTTTGTTGAAATTCGTATTTTTTGTTATAAAAAAACGTGGTCAATTATTAGAACGCAACATTTGTTAAAGTACCTACCAGTAATTGACCATTTTGGTCAACTACTGGTGTTTTAAGGAAATTAAACCTTTTACGTCTTTGTCTGTTTTATAGCTTTGGGTGTATCTGAAAGAAATGGTTTTGTTTAAACAAGACAGTTATTTCAAACCTGAGCTAGTAGTTGACCACACTTTAGTTAAGCAGTGGTCAACTAATGGTTTTGGGGCATGGTCAACAACTGGTACGCCAATTTTACATTATTTTATATTTTTAATTGTTTTAGTATGTGTGTTTTTCAGAAAAATGTCTAAAATCAAGAAGAAGTTTTTTAAATACACAGAAGCACAATTAAAGCAGGCTATAAGTGACATTTCCAATAATGTTTGTAACATAAGGCAAGCGGAAAGGCTGTACGGTGTCCCTCATTCCACTTTAATAAACAAGCTGAATGGGAAGTCTTAAGTCTTTCTTAACAAGACAGATGGGTCCTCCTACGATACTAGCCAAAGATGAGGAAGACCTTTTGGTCAGGTGGGTACTAGCAAGTGCTAAAAAAGTTTAATTAAAAAAGATGCAGTAGAAAATGAGAAAAGTGTAACTATTTTAAGCGACATATGTGTAAGAAAACCCGTAACTCCAGTACCGCTACAGCAGCCACAAAAAAGAAATATTAGTGCAGCCTTCATGAATTATATTTTTTGGCCACAAGAGTTGCCTGAAAAGAAAGAATGCACGAGAAAGGAAAAACTGCCCCCTGCAACTACTTCACTTAAATGGTTGTAGCACCATGAAGAGAAAGAAAAAGTCAAAACCGAAAAAGAGAGAGCAAAGTAAGAGAAGGCTTTCTTGAGACAAAAGAAAAGTTAGAACAAGTCGCAAAAATTTAGCAAAAAAAGCCAAAGCTGAAAAATTAAAGAACGTAATATACTCAGATAGTTCGGAAAGCGAATCTGAGGAATGGCAGGAGAGTGGCACAAGCCTAGAAGATATATCAGAACATTTTAGTAGTGGTAGTGAAAATGAACCATTAGCCAGTGTATCTAAGAAACTGAAGAAAGATATTTCAATCGGTGATTTTTATTTGGTTGCTTTTCCGGGAAAAATCCTATCATAACTATGTTTGCTCTGTACAAAATATTCATGGCACATGTGAAGTTGAAGTACAAGCGTTTACTCCGATAGAAGGAAGTAAATATTTTTTCAAAGTTATTGAAAATGATATTAGTGTTGTAAATACTGAGCAACTTGTTGAAAAATTAGAACAACCAAATATTATTAGTACAACAGGAAATCGTACTAAATTTCAGTTTTCCAAACATGTTTTTTAAATATTTTTCAAAAAAAAATCTTATTGTTTTAAGTGAAAAGCGATATTGAAATAAGGGAATATGTTTTTTTTTATGTTTTTAATTAAAAACGAGTTGTTATTTGCTTTAAATAAATGTATGGTTTTGCATTTGCTTGAAAACTTGCTTTAGTTATTTTATCAAGTGGTCAACCACTGGGTAAATTTGTGGTCAAGTACTAGTTCCCGCTGGTCAATCACTGGTGATTTGTGTAATTTTTTTTAAATGTTTTTTCTACTAAAACTAAAAACTTTGTTTTAAGATTGCTTGTAATCGTTAAAACCACAAAAGATGGCTCTTAAAGTATGTATTTGTAGTTTGCACGACAAATTAATAATTTAATAACTACAAGCCTTTTTGTAAAAAAACTATCTTAAACGGTCAACTATCGGTGCCTTGACCCTAAGTGTTTTAAAATTTAAATAAAATATCTTGGTTGAGACATTTCGAAAAATTGATGGTAACGCACGCAACAACATGGAGAACCAAGTTGAAACTGACGTAAAAAGTGATCTTATATATTATTCAATATATTTTAAGGTGAAAATGTGGATTTCGTCATTGGATAAACAAGTTAAAGTAAAAAACAATGGTCTGCCAACCCCTAAAATGTTGAATTTAATTTACACGGGAGAGAGCCAAGGGGAGTAAAGGCCGATCCGCACCTATGCATATTCACCCTACAATTTTGAATCATGGTTGCGCATCCAAAATCCTGATATGTCCACAATTATGAGTTTCTTTATTTGAAATTTAGTTTTTGATAATTTTTTATTTTAATATTGGTGCAATTTGACATGGGCACAGTATACGGAAACTATGACATGGGTTAAACCGGCACCGAATTGACAATTGATACTAGTAAAGTGTTTGAAATTTTTAAGCCCAGTTCAATTTAAGTTTATTGCTAATATATAAAATATAGATGCAGAAGACCTATTATTGGTTTATTTAAATTAGGAGCTAGTGTTTTGCATGTAAGACAAAGGCGCTGGTGGGTTTGGCCCTGGCTCCTACAAAATAAAGAAAATTTACATCTGTTAACAAGGAGCTGAATGATGATCCAGATAGATATAAGAACTTTTTGCGGATTGATAAATAGAGTCTGTTTGGAGGTATCATGATTATTTAACTCTTTGTCGGACTGAGTTTTTAGGTTAAGAATTTGTGCTTTAGTATCGTCGACATCCAGGCACTGTTGCTTGCAAACCTCCAATCTAAGTAATAAAATTCACCCTTTATTTTTTGTGGAGCTGCGTTTCTCTTTGTTTTATTTTTATATTCTGATTCAGTAACAGAATACAAAATTGGTTAATTTTGATATAGCTCTATACGTACAATGACGAAGTCTGCTTCAAATAAATCATCCCCTTTTTGCAGCCATATCCATTAGATTAAAACTGAAATCTGACAGCTAACTGTTCTGTTAGCATATTTCTATCTAAGTTTACCTACATTTGGTAACCTAGGAAATGTCCGGTTACCTAGACTGGAAAGATACCTGGGTTGTCATGTCTTGATAGACTAAAATATTATGGCAGTAGAAGTTTATAAAACTGAAGTCAAGTGTGTCTATTAAAGTCAAGCGTATTAAAGAACCCTAAAAACTGTAATTGGCCTTTGCTGTTGATACTTGAATAAATAAATACACTAACTTCTTTTAAGGTTTGTTGTTTCTTTGTAACTGATGGATTTCTTGTTTATTTTTTTGTCCAAGGAGAGGTATTATTGATAAATCAATTCCACCAACAAAAATGTTCAGGGAATTTTGACAAAACTGCATGGGGGTTTCCAAATAATTAGAACTTGTTGTTTTATTTCAAGGGTGAAAAACACTGCAACTTTCACTTACGCTAACATGTATAAATGTGAAACCCAAATTGCATGCAATTTTAACGCAGGGTGAACATGCAGGGTCAGCAAAATTAACAAGATTGGGTTTATTAAAGAGCCTACTAAGTAACCTGATGAACTTTAAAGAAGGGTAAATAATGGCAAAAAAGATATATTTCTCCAGAAGTTGACTGTTTTTAATCAAGCTGGTGTTAACACAGGCCTTTACCTTTATAGGTATAATGTAACAAAGATGTACAAAGTAGTGCTAATCTAGGCAAAATCATGTAAAATGCTTACACAAAGATAATTAGAATTTATTCCTTAAAAGTGCCAACAACTGGGTAGTTTACTCTACTTACTTTGGTAAACCGTGCCCTCCAGCACCCCCAGATACAAAAACCCTGAGAGAATCTCTGAAACCACTCTGCAGATATTTTCTTAACGGTTTTTTAACCTTGTCAAAAATTATTCTTGATAAGTACACCATGTTTAATATTCATATTAGTTAATTTTAATTTATAAAAAAAAAATAAACATTTTGTAAATGAAATTTGGAATATAGATTTAAGTTAGGTTAGGTAAAACAAATTGAATTTGGGATTTTTCGGGATGTTTAGAAATTAGGATTCTACGATCGCGCCATCTAACAGTACAAGTTGCGTTTCTAAAATAAATTTAGCAAGGCTTCAAACCACGGTTGATAACAGTGATTGTATGCCAACAGTGACGATGATTTATTTCTCTAACGTCCACATAGCGTTCTGCACAATGTATTCTATATTGAATGTTTAATGAACTAGCAAAATTGTTAGTTCGAATGTTCTGCGACTATTTTGTTATTTGATTTTTTCAAAAATCCCCAACCTAGTCGATTATAGGAGGTTATTCACCTCAGTAAATAAATACTGATGGTCTGTTGTCGGCAGCTAAACTGTTTTATAAAATTATCAACACGTTTATATATCCTAAATTACAAAACAGTTACAAAATTACTGCAAAACGTTTTCATGATTAACAGATCAACTTATAAAACATATCAGCTTATAAAATTAAATTAGTTTATACTTTCCTAGTTGCTTTTTGGCATTATTTTAATTCCCTTATAAAATATCTCAAATCAAGTCCGGACAAACGTTAAAAAATAACAGTTATATAGAAAAAGAGCCCATTTCTCTTTAAAGTACCTAAACTGTTTTCTTGGACCAATCATCAGTTTATAACTACATAAATATTGTAATTATTCGACCATACAATATAAAACAACAGCATATTTCTTATAAAATTAAATTGTTCACCTAAATATAAAATTTATAATAATGCATGTCGTGTATATTATGTCGCTAACTAAATTATTCATAGGCCGTGGTTTTAGTTTTAGTCTGTGTCTACCAAAACTACTTAAAGAATGTGTAGACAAAGATAGCACGCCTCCTCTAGATGGTCTGTGCGTTAAAGGAGCTTAACCACAGCTTTTTCTACTAGAAGCACAGTATACGGAACTATACGTATACTGTGCTAGAAGGTTGTGGATTCGCTTCTCCCTTAAGGGGTCTACAGACACGTGTACAAGTATTGATACTGGAACGCACAGTGATGTACGCGCGTCGATGTTCGTCAGTGTGTAGACAAATTTTCCGTTAAAAAACCAGAAAGTACTCCTTTGGAAAAGTAAATAAACACAATCCTTGGCCGGTTTTGAATGAACAAGATCGATATGTACAAAAATATCCGAACATTTTACAACAGAACAAATTCCAAAAAATATCACACGTAGCTTGGCTTAACATCAGCTCGCGGACTAAACACAATTTAGAAGGACGAATAGGATTTGAGTGATACCTTAAAGCCCTCCATAGTGATACCACAGCTTCCTTACGAGAGGATAGCCTGCCTAGGGAACTCCAATGTTGCCAAAGCAATTCAATCAAGGCTGAGACACAATCGAAAACTTAAGGAATAAAGAATAGGATTTAAGATTTAGGTGTTAAGGAATAGGAGTACAAGACAGAATTAAAATTTTAGTACCTAAATTTAACCAATCCGGTTCCTTACAAACGGCGCGATTTTTAAAGTCTAAACTATTGTCCTAACCCCTCTTTTTTGTTTACAAATACAAACTATTTTTACAACTTCGACAAGCTCACCTATACTTTTAAAAAATATGAAAGGCTTGCCAAAAAAGTCCTTAACTCTTTTCAATAGTGTTTGCAATGTCGGCAGCGTTTTATTATTACGTTAAGAAACGAAAATACAATTTTGAGGTTATTAAATTGTCAAAATTCAAACCTAACAAACATGCTGAATTCTGATTGGCTGATTTCCTATTCCTTATTTCTTAAAACCAACAAGTCGGTTTTTTAAAGCTTAAATCTTATTCCTTAATTCTAAAAATTTCATTGTGCGTTGTGTACATAGGACAACATATGTTCGTTCTTAAATCTTAATTCTTATATCATAAATCTTATTTCTTATTCCTTAAGTTTCTGATTGTGTCTCAGCCTTCATTGGTGGCGTCAGAAATAGGCGCATGTCGGTCGGAAATGTCAAACAAGATATTATGTTTTATGTTACGTAACGGATTGAAACATTATATTGCTTAACTCAACTAAATAATGCTGTAACTAATAAATATAGACTTTATTGGTTAAACAGGCGCTAACACGGCATCTAATCCACCTTTTTGGTTCCAATTCGCCTTTTTCAAGTTCACCGGCCAATTATTTACCAGCCCTTTTTGAGTCGATCTACTTTAAAAAAAAGTAAAGGAGTTATATAAAAAGTAAAAAAAAGTCATAAGAAAACTAAAAAAGTCATTAAGAAAAAGTGCCCGAAACGGGAATCGATCCTGGGCATATGGCATCATACACAAATGCTATATCCACAGGACCACTCAATTGCTTCCAAACTTCAGTTAATCTAGTAACCGTAGAATAAAAGCCAACGAGACTAACATAACCTACAAATTTAAAAACAGCTGATCGAATAACTTTGGCAACATTGGAGTTCCCTAGGCAGACTATCCTCTCCTAGCTTCCTTGTGTAGGGGGCTATGGTGATACACAACTCATTTTTGGACATGCGCATACGGAAACGGTACACGCAAGACGCCTTGCTGTCACTTCTCGTTGGCCCTAGTTCCAGTGGCGGTTCATGGGTTGTGTAACAGCATAGAATATTTTATTTTATTTGTATTTAGAACGCTTGCTTTACTGGAAGAAACTTTCCCAAGAAATACGCTAACATGTGGTTCGTATTTGGTGAAAGCAAGGGTTTTAGTATCTTTTAAAAAAACACTAAATCAAACTATAGAATATCTTTTCTGTAATATAGACCTAACTCCTTTTTGGACCCAATTTCATTCATTATGGTACTTTCTGACCTAAAAGCAAATAACCATAAAAATATCTCTAACATCGACAAATTTTGAATTGAAAAGAAAATATTCTCTATAGATATACTTACCTAAAACATAAATTTGCTCGAAACAGAACTCTTCTTGGAAATTATCTTTACCCACTGAGGGTTACGAGAACACATGGATTTTATTACATGCAACGGTTCTCGAAAACAAAGAATGCGCGGGAATAGAATCATATAGTTTGATGTTAAAGGGAAAATAGATAAAGTTGCGACTTTGAAACTAAAACCGGTATCCGCCCTATACGCGTTGTAAAAAGGTTTAGATGTTTATTTTTCCTACTTATTAACACCTGAATAACACGGGAGACAAGCAAAAACGACTTTGTAGGTTTTTTTTTAACATATATAATTCTTTTTAGGTATAATTAAATTAGGACTTTGTTGTTTTGTATAAATTATAGGTTTAAGTCATTTTCTATGAGAGGAAGTCAATATTTTCAATTTTATCCTTTCCGTGGGCTAGGGGAGCCATCTATCGGCGAACAGCCTAAGAATATTAAGGGGATGGTCAATGAGGGTTTAAAAAGTAAAAGTGCAATTACACTGGTGATTGGTCAAAGTACCATCAGTCATGGGACGCGGGAACGACCATTACTTGTTTTGAGATTTTTGATTGGCTTAACGTTGAAAGGTAAGATTTTGGGATCCAAGGGGTGTGGTACTATGGTCATAAGTTCTTTTCAAGAACGCAGTAAAATCAGTTCCAAATTTTTACCGAACTCTCCGGTCGACTCACTAATTCTCGTGTTATAAGTCCAATTTAATCCTTTATCGTTTATATATATTAACCAGTGGTAGTTCATTCTGTTCTATTTTTTTTATTTCTTTTTATTGGGGATTTTACATTCGAAATTAATTTTCATTAATTATTCTCTTTTTTTTATTTGGGGATTTTCATTAGACGCATGTCGATTATTCAATTTAAATAGGTACTGAATAATTATCTAGTTGGGTTTTAGTTTCGTAACCTCTCTTTCTCGCTAGATAAAAATATTCCTTTGTAAATATACTTAAGGCTCTTTTTGTAAAATATCACTTTCTTTTTCAAGTGTTTTGAGAAAGTAGTTGTTTTATTTGGCTTATACGAATTCTTGACCAAACTACTTATAAGGTTCACTTAACGAGGATTCTGCGGCTCGCGGTAGTCTCGCGGACGCGGGTAATACTATATACGTGTGCCTGCTGACCAGCTGACCAAAGGAGTAGGGGATCCTTCCCCCAGCTACAACTGACTGTTAGATTCAGACGAGGGCCAGGTGGGTATGTGCATCTGAATAGGTACTAACAATATTAATTAATTGCTACATCCGACGATATCAGAACTTCGAGATACGTGTAGATACCATCTGATCTTCCGGATTCTTCAAGAGTGCTTTTGTCCCGATTCAGATTATAGGATAGATAGGAAAACGTCTCCATTAAATTGTGCGGAATGATACTGACTTGGTCTCCACTCTCCACGCTACCACGTTCTCTAAACCAAGTCTATCACCACCACGTCATTCTAATTACAGTTGGCAGCCAGGGTCGGCAGTTCGGTACAGGCGGGGATCCAGGGAAAAATTTTAGGAAGGTTCAAGGAGCCTTTAAGTTGCAAAATTAGCGCCGCAGTCGAACATTTTTGGCGACCACTCTCAAATTTCGCTTTTGTCTACTATTCGAATATATTTCATTGAAGGGAAAAGGTAGGTTTAAGAAAATGTAAATTAAGCATTCTTTATTCATGATAATATTAGGTATGTAGTATCACATTGTTTTTTGCGGGGGGAGGTCATGTCCTCCATAACCCCCTCCCCTTGATCCGCGCCAGAGTCGGTATATTATTTTTATTTCTTTACATAACATAACTACTAATAAAATAAATATAGAGTTAAGTGATATTTTAACGCGCTTTAGATTCTAAAGTGCGTTGAAACTTTAGAAACGAAAAGCCTTGCTCATTTGCCAGATTGTGGGTGAACATGACAATAATTTATAAATTTCCAGAACGGTGTTTCCTCGGGTGTTTTGCAATAAATAAAATATGTAATACATTTTTCCCGATTTACAAAAATTAGCGGATCAGCCTTGCATTTCTAGCTGGTTTTCTAAGTAAAAAAATGATTGATAGCATTAATCCAACAAATTATTGCTGTAAACTGGGAACATGGGCTTAGCAACAATACCAAACCAAGTCAAGAAGACGGGTGTCAGTCAGTTAGTCGCCGTCAGATTATTGTCATTGTATTATTATGAATATTTCAGTTTAAAAAGTTTGTAATTAAATAAGTTCTAGTATTTGTGAGTGTTATTCAATAAATCCCTTGCGTCTTAGGCTAAAATAAACCGCTCGACAGCCTGGGTCTTAAAGATAGACAACAAATTCAGAAGAGGGGATTTCTTTGAAGAAACGGCCACAAGGTGATTTGGAAACAATTACGGCGGAAACTTGAAATAGGCGATTGTGAACATTCTAGTGGTGATTTGGTGATTGCCGGACAGACTGTTTGCGGAAAATCGGGAAAATTTAATACATTTTATTGACTTTTTACGTGACTGTACTTTGAAGCTTGCCTACTTTGTGCAGGAAATTTAAATTTGGACTTTTGACAATATTGCTTCGATAACGTCAGGGTGACACGGGTGGTTGTGACAGTAGTTGTCAAAAATATAAAATGCCACGTTTTGGTCAAGCAGAAGGTCCTGAGCACCGCGGAAATGATAACGGAGAGCAAAGGAGTATGGAGTCCATGATGGAAACAATTGTCAAAATGATGAATGTAATGGAAGTCAACAGAACGACAACTGAAAATAGGTTTTTAGATATGTTGGAGAAACAGAACAACCAAACCAACTATCAGGTAGTACCAGACTTTACTCAAACCATAGATGATTTTAATGGTGAAATGCTAGGCAAACCTGCAATGGATTGGCTGAGGAATCTAGAAGCGGCAGCTTTGTTGCACAGATGGCCTCAAGAATTTAAGTTGGAAACTGCAAAGAAGCATTTAAAAGGTACGGCTAAGAAATGGTTTGTTGCTAACTCTACTAACATTGAAAACTTTGATGATTTTCTTGATGAGTTCAAGAGAACATATGATATCAAACAAAAGAAAGATGTACTATGGCAAAATATGAAAAAGAGGTTTCAAGGTAAAAATGAAACAGTTATTTCGTATTTTCATGATAAATTATCGCTTTGCAATGCTTTAAGTTTTGACTTTGAGGAAACAAAGACTCAAATTTTAATTGGTTTACTGGATAAAAAGATAATTCCTGCTCTACTGGCAGCCAGACATGATAACTCTAACAGTTTATTACATGATATCTTAAATTTTAGCGAAGTTACTACTCAAGCTTTGGGATTTGGGGCTGGCAGGGAATCTAGTTACACAGAAAGAAAACCGAGCTATTACCGAAGTCAAGACCACAAGAACGATGAAAAGGAAGTACCGAAAGTTGAAATAGGCCAAGAAAACAGGGAATTTGGACAGGGACGTAGACAGAGTGTTTATTTTGGGGGGGCCAGTTGGGGCACATCCAAATTGGTTTTTGGGGGTCATATAGTGCAATTTTGTACTAAATTTTTTTAAAAAAAACCTCAACGCAGTAAGTACATTTATACAGTTTAGTTCATAAAAAAGTGGTACAAAAAGGTTATTATGTGCGTTGACAGGTTTTAATGTAATTCTTATGACACTGTGACATTTAACCTAACCTCTTTGTACTTTCACTTTTCACGTTCACTTTTTTATGAACACAACTGTACCTCAAAATTGTTTTTTTTTAACAAAAAAAAAATTTATTAAAAATAAACGGATTTAATATACGAAAACATTTTAGATACAAATCTAAAAACATATAAAGTGCTTTTTTAAAAGCATTTAAACGCAAATTTGGAAACACTACTTAAACTTATGTTAGTATATACTATACAATACAACGTTTTACGTTATTAATAAGTTAGGTCTATTCTTCTCTTTTTTTCGGCGAATATATCTATTACTTTGTCAATTGTACTTTGTAATTTATGTATATAGAAAATAAAAAATAAGGATAACATAGGTAGGGTCATTAGGATTGGGGGGGGGGGCCAGTGGGGTGGCCTGGCATTAAACAAGGGGGGGCCGTGGCCCCCCTTGGCCCCCCCTGTCTACGTCCCTGAGTTTGGAGGTGTGAGGCGAAGAATACCCACATGTTATAAATGTAAGGCAGAAGGACACTTTAAGAGGGACTGTCCACAGAATTCAAATAGACAAATGGTAATACAGGATGACGAAAAAGATAAGGTAGATTCCATAGCAAAGTTTTTGAAAAAGATAAGTATATATGGCATAAGTATTAATGCACTGGTCGATACAGGTAGTTCAGTATGCACAATACGGGATAGTGTTGTCAAGGAAGCTGGTTTTTATAGACTGCAATGCATGGAAAAACTTTATGGCTTTGGACAAGACACAGCAGTAGTCGAATGTAAACATAAAATCAATGTGCGTGTTAATTTAGATACAATTTATGCAGATAATATTGATATTTATATAGTACCAGATAACTCACAAGTTGTTGATGTTATCTTAGGGCGTACATTTACTGAATTGGAGCACATTGCATATTATAAAATGGGAAATAATTTAACATTTGGATATAGTAACGAAGATCCCTTTAGTAAATTTCCTAAGATTAATGAAACTAATACACAAGTTATTTTAAAAGCAGTAAACACTGAATTACTAGAACGTGACACAGTTGGTTTTATCAAAGTAACTGCAAAATTTCTAGGAATACCTGTGATGAATTGTACTGACCAAAATGTGATAATAGAAAAGGACCAAGTTATTTCTAAAATACAGTTGAGTATTGAAAAGGATTCTAGAAAATTTGTGGAAATTGACATGCCTATTACAAGAGAACAATTGAATATTGACCAAAGTACTCCAGAAGCACATGTGGAACAATTATTGGATTTGGTTAATGAATCTAGGGATACATTCGCACAGTCAGTTAAGGAAATTGGGTGCACTGATCTAGTTGAGATGGACATTGTTGATAATAAGGTACCGGTAAGATTAAAACCTTATAGAGCCACCTACGAAGATGAAATTTTGATGCTACAGAGAGATGATGAAGACTTAAATGAAACAATCAAGTTATTAAAGAAAAGTTCAGATATTACAAAAGAAGAAAGAAATAAAATTAAAGACTATGTTTTAGAAGAGGGTAAACTTTTGAAGCAAATAAAAGTAAATGATGAACCAAGGTTACTATATGTAATACCAAATAATATGAGAAAAACAATTGTAGTTACTTACCATGATCAGATGGGACACTTTTCGGTTGACAGAACTGTTGCAAAAATTCTGGAAATTTATTGGTTTAAGGGAATGAGAAGATATGTTAGAAGACATATAAATGGTTGTTTTCGTTGCTTGGTAGCAAAGAATCCAGGAGGAAGAAGACCAGGTCTATTACATCCAATTCCACCAGCAAAGAGGCCTATGGAAAGACTACATATGGACCACTTAGGACCATTTATAAAAAGTGAAAGAGAAAATTCCTACATTCTTGTCATCATAGATTCGTTGACAAAATTTGTCCAACTATATGCAGTAAAAACGACGACGTCTAAGGAAACAGTAATACAGTTGAAACGGTTTGTAAAACAATTCGGTTTACCAAGAATTATAGTCACGGACCGAGGGACTGCTTTTACCGGGAAAGATTTTAAGGAATTCTGTGAAGAGCATGGAATACACCACAATTTAATAGCTAGCCGATGGGCGCAAGCGAATGGTCAAGTTGAGGTGATTAATAGAACCATCGTTTTACTAATAATGACATCAATGGATGAAGAAGAAACATGGGACGAAGATATTAAAGTTGTAGAAAGAAATATTAATTTAACAGAGAATGGAAGCACTGGGGTCGCACCATTTAAAGCTTTATATGGTTATATACCGTGTTTCGAGGATGCATTCTATAAGAATAAAATAGGACGAAATGATTATAAAAAACCAGATGAAATGCAAAAACAAATAGTTAAAAGTATAGCAGAAGCTCAAATAAAATATAAGAAGTCATATGATAAAGGAAAATTTGAGAAGAAACTAAAAAAAGGCGATATAGTAGTTATGAAGCGAGTTCCTGAACCTACTGGACAACCAACCAAAACGCAAGATAAATATCGAGGGCCATTAGTTATCATACAAGACATAGGAAAAGATATTTACAAGGTACAAAAGTTAGAAGGCACTTCCGGAAGAAACTTCTGTACAAACGCACATGTTTCGCAGCTAAAAATCTATAAAAATGCCATAGAAGAAGATGCTAGTAGCGAAGAAGAAACTGAAGAAGATTGTAATTTTGAGATTAAAAATTATGAATACCAGAAATTGAAGAAGATTGAAGAAAATAGTGGGTCCGAGGAAGAATACGAAGTAGACCCGAACTATCAGCCTGATATACCCATTACAGAGGGAAGTAGAAAAAGTGAACGAATGGGAAGAGTTCGAAAGATACACACACACACCTTCTCGATTATGAGCTGAGCTAATTTTTGGGGGCCAAAAATCTTTCAGGAAGGCCGATTGCTGTAAACTGGGAATATGGGCTTAGCAACAATACCAAACCAAGTCAAGAAGACGGGTGTCAGTCAGTTAGTCGCCGTCAGATTATTGTCATTGTATTATTATGATTATTTCAGTTTAAAAAGTTTGTAATTAAATAAGTTCTAGTATTTGTGAGTGTTATTCAATAAATCCCATGCGTCTTAGGCTAAAATAAACCGCTCGACAGCCTGGGTCTAAAAGATAGATAACATTATCATATACAAATGTTTTGTTTACCAGCCGCACGACGCACTTTTTTAATTTTTTTTCCTTATGTTTTGAAAATAAAATGCATATTATTGGTAACAAAAGTTTAATTTTGGTTTCACTTTTCGTAAGCCATGAATATTTTTGATACCAATTATCTCAAAGTTACCTATTACTCCCCTTGCCTCCAGTATTAATTAGATTCGTCGGACATGATCATTGTTTTTTATTTTACTTTGTTCATCAAATGAAAGAGAAGACAAAAATACACATTTTAAACTTAAAATACAATAAATAGGATGTCTTTTTATCTCAGTTCCAACTTGGTTTTTCGTGTCATTGCGTCAGTGCCGGTCTACCCACTAGACATACTATAGGCACGTGCCTATAAGCGCGCCGAGGATTTGAAGGGGGCTGCGGAGCTACCAAAAAATGAAACTTTCCTATTTCAAAAATTAAGAAACATCTTTACATAAAGATTTAAATTGCTAGCCAGGATAAATTCAATACCCTTTATTTATTTATACAGATTTATTAAAGGTATAGTTTTATTCTTTAAATATATTACTATAACGTTGCTCAAAAGAATGGATTTTTGTTTATATTTTACTTTATAATTTGACAATAAAAACTTAAAATACTTTCTTAAAAATTGTTTTAGTCTGTTATCTGTGGAACTTTCTTTCCTGCGGCCTACATTTTTATTAAATATAATATGGCGGTAAAATATCGATTTAGCGACGTTGTTAAACTGTGAATGATATTTTTCAAAAAAAAAAAATAACACAAAATTTAAGGGGGTCATGAATTAAAAAAAATGTTGACAATAAAATTTCCCATAACTCGCTCCGGGAGGGAGGGGGCGCAAGCCTAAATGTGTCTAAGGGCGAAAGTTGTCTACACCGGTGGTGCGTGCGTCCAAACAAGATATTTTATTTAAATTTTAAAACATTTACCTGAGGTTCTAATCCTAAAATCCTATTATATGCCCGATTTTGGATATCGAATGGCTTCTAGCAGTTGTAACTTGTAACAGTGCCAATAAGAGCCATATTGGTTAGTTTTTCTCCTATATTATGTCGCCAGCCGAAAGGATTTGTAAAGTCTGTTCAGAGATATAAGAAAGTGACTAACTGATCCCTATTAGGAAAGACCCGGACCAGCTGTAAAATTGATATGGCCGCACAAGTCCGTATTTTGCTTAGAATTTAATCATGGTTTGTAATAAAAATAAGTAAGACATTAAATAATATTTTATTTATGTTTAAGTGTGAAATTACAAGTTATTTTAAGTATTATTAAATATTATATTTATGATTACAAAAATATACAAATTATTTGGTACTTATAATAATTATTCACTTAATATATCAATATCACTATCGCTATCATCATCTGTTCTAATTATTATTTGTGCTATATTGTTTATATGGATATAGGATTTTTCCGCCTTTTCAACATGGGTAACAGAATTTGCCCAACTTTGTGAAGGGATGTTAAAAACTTCAGTTTCTATAAGCTCAAGTACACCGAGTAGGGCAAATTAATATTGTTACGACGAATGGCAGATTTCAGTTGGTGCCAAACATGTTCGATGGGATTAAATATACAATGGTATGGTGGAAGCCTTAAAACTGTATGTCCTAGATTTTTTGCATAATTATCACAGAAGTATTCCTTTTGTAGTTTTAAAGGTTGTAAAACCTCAATTAATTGCTATTTGGTGTAATCTTCCTGAAAATAAATGTCATTATCATAAATGTAGTTTTGGATTGTTGCTTTGTGTCATTTGAGGAGAAAGTCTTGGTCAACTGCCTACTATGATAGCTTGCATTGTCCATTACAATTACACTATTCGGAGGTATATTTGGAATTACTTAGCTTGTTTTTAAACCAATCTTCAAATAAATCAGCAGTGGTGTCCTCATGGTAATCCAGAGAAGAATATTTTATGTTTTTTTGCAGACAGAGAAAGTCAATTTGGAATCCATCCGTTTTTAGATCCAGCATGCAAAATAGTAATTCCATTACCTCTTTTTGATGGCGCCCTTGTTTTACACTTGCCGCTTGAGTCAACCCAACCCTTTTCCGGGGTATCATATGTGTCGAACCAGGTTTCATCCAAGTAAATAATCGGCCTTTGCTGATCTCTGTAAATCCTAATTTTTTGTAGATATTGGGATCGCCATTCCCGAATTCTACTGGACTCCATTAAAACTTGTCTTCTGTTAATTTTTTTAATCTAAAACCCATTTATTGAATACACTTCCATAACGTTTTTCTAGCTGCTACATTTAACGCCGGTTTCATCTTTTTCAAGCCTATTAATTAAATTATCTAATGTAGGCACGCTTTGTTTCTCGTATAACTTGTAAATTTTACGCCGTATTATATCTTAATCACTTCCATCTACCTTCGAGAAAATGCTAGTGTCGGTTCTTTTTTTTCTCGCTAAAATGAGATTATTCACAATTTTCCATACAGTTGATGTTGGGATTTTTGTTAATGTGGCCGTTTCTTCTAACGCTGCTTGCTTGCTGGCCGCACGTTCAATGAGAAGTGAATAAACATTGTTTATAACTACCTTAGTTTCCACAGAGAAGTGTTACCTGCTTTTCGACGGGGTTATCTCCTGAGATACATTGGGTTCGCACATATTTTCCATGACTCACACACGATTAAACAAACGCTATATTACACACGAAGTAAGAATAATTAATTACTAAGCTTAAAACTAACTAGAGTGGCTATATATACCGTCTTTAGAACATAATTTGTTTTATGGGATTAACCCTCTCATTTTGAATCAGGTAAGAATAGGTTTAAAATCACCAAACTATTACTTTAATAATGAAATTACGTCTTCCTGATTTGCAGTTTACTTTAAGACATTTTTAAGTACGGGCCATAATTTACCTGCATTTATTCATTCATTCATTGTTTGCTTATGGCCACCCTTGGATAATCCCATTCAAAGGCAAAGTGTAACTTATATCTCTGGACAGGCTTTACCTACATATTTGTTTTGAGTTGTACATTTTCTATATTTCTTATTCTACAAAGGGATAATCGGTTAATATATATATACAGGGTGTTATTTAATAGGTATCCGATATTTTACAGGACGATTCCTCAGTTATTTATAAGGTGAAAAGTTCATATAAGCATGGGTACGTAAGCCCTTCATTTTTGAGATACAGGGTGTTAAAAATTTATTTTTATTTTTGTTCGTAAATAATTTTTAAAAGAATGTCTATATTTGGACGAAAATTGGTATTTGGGGATTTTTTAATATGAGAAATTCAAATTCGATCTTAGTTTGGCCCTTAATTGTAGGGGGCGCCACCTACAGGTATTTTTCTCTTTTGGGGAGTCACAACTTTTCGTGCATGAATGTATCACATTTTCTAGAAAAAAAAATCGATTCCTCTATCAATTTTACCTCAAAACGGTATGCTTGTCAAAAGTCGCTACAAGCAGCCGTTTTTGAGATATTTTGATTTAAATAATCGATGCACGTGTTTGCCAAAAAGTGAAACAATTTTTAAAATTTAAAAATGAAAGTATCAAGTAGGCTAGTAAGTATATTCCAATGTGTATTTTGTAGCATGTCAAAAATAATATCTTGACGGCTTGACGCATAGTTACCCAATCTTTTACCTTTTCCCGAGGGTGCTTTTATTTCAGTGGGCCATCTTTCCATGCATAAAAGCTTGCCTCGCGCTTTCTATATGTTTATCCTGCCATATTTTACCAACGGTATATCCCTCATTAACCCGGTTTCGTCCATTATAATAAATATTCCTGTTTTCCCTTCGAAACTGTCTAACTGCCTTCCAATATCGTCGTCGCCAACAAATGATTTCGCCTTTCTCTATTAAAAGTGATTTTCTGTTTTGAATTTTTTCATAACAAAAATTCATTTCCTTTAAAGTTTTCCATAGTTTCTTCTTACCCATGGGTGGCATGAAATCATCCTTTTTCATTTCAGACATTATTTTGTCCAAGGTAGGTATTTCTTTTTTTAAGTAAAGTAAAACGACTGTATGATTCTTCTGATGGCAGTCGTGCAAAAGTCGGTATATTGTTGACTGTCCGACTCCATTCATATTCGAACACATTTCAACTGTTTTTGCAACTCCGAATGTTATATGAAATAATAATTGGACTACGCCTATGGAATACGGCGAAGACCACTGGGTTTTATAGTTCAATAATGATTTATTACTCTCTCATTTGACTTGGAGTATCTCAGTATCGGTATATAAAATATATGTTCGTACCTATATCTACTTATAGGTAGGTAGCGTAGGTAGGTAGTTACTCCAGTTTCAAGTTTTTGAAATTTGGAACATCCTGCATAATTATTGATTGTAACAAATCTGTATTAATTAATTAGATCAGAATCGCTCAACGGAATATCAATCTGTTATCTAAACACAGTCTAAAAGGTAAATGACTGAAACCTGAAAGCGTGCTTGCGCTTTCCTGAAAGGCGGGCTCTCATAGTCTGACGCCCGCCCCATTACGCCATTGGGATGGTCTCTCTGTCACGGATTGGCGACTCCTAATGGCAACTGATTATTTCCCATCACAGCACAAGAATAAAGAATAAACAATTTGTATAGTACATTTTAGATACTATTAGTTTGATGCAGGTAGCAATAAAGATTCGGAGGAGGTATAATATTTGTAAAGAACTGGTTTTGTAGGATATGACCGATGCTGATTGGATAGGGTCGTTCCTGACCGTAATGCACAATCGGTTATCGTGCGTTAAGGTAAGCATGAGGTCAACAAAATGTTTTACTAGTTATTTACGATATAAGTGTTGTAAAGATTCATATTACAACACGAGATGTTAAAGTTGTTAAACGAGGCGTCAGCCGAGTTTAATCAAACATCGAGTGTAGTTATATGAATTTACAACAAGAATATTGTACAAAATTTTATCTACTTTCATCTATGAATAAAAATATTTGGCAAAAGGCATTTTTAAAAATAAAAATGCACCTGCTATTAAAAATCGTTTTGTAAGGGCATCTATTACAGCACTAGTGCTGTAATGGCATCTATTACAGCACTAGTACTGTAATAGATGCCCTTACAAAACGATTTACAGAACTGTAAAATTCATATTACTAAATGAAAGTAGATAAAAAGTTTTTACCAAACTACTTTTTTTATAATGTTGGTAGGTACTTAAATAAATACTTTACAATTACCAACTTCCATCAAAATATTGTAAAAAATCTTAGAAAAAAATACTGAACAGTATAGTCAATGTTTACATGCAGTCACATTTCACAATTTACTGTACCTATACTTTTAAAAAATGTGTTTGCACATTTTATGCATTTTTAGTAGGTACATTTAAGTGTTTTTTTTTTATATTTTTAGAAAAATAATTTCTGTGTTTGTTTATAATATGTTTTCACCTTTTTATTGACAAAATAACAAATGCAAGCACGGGCCAATAAGTGGCCGACTTCTGAAAAAATTGATATTTTTCAGAACAACTTGAAAATAAAATATTTACGTACTTTCTTGAGTATTATTTCTATCTTTGTCAATAGGTAGCTTATTTAATGTTTATACTTGACAAGGACACATATATTATAAGTTTAAGTATTATTAAGTAAATGAACAGATTTATTTAAAAAACAAAAATAGAATGATCAAAAAAGGCCGACTAGTGACGCAATCACCCTAGTAGCAAAACAAAATTTGGGCGTGGTCTCCTAAAGTTTTCGACTGCGGCGCTCTTGTCAGCCCTGAATACCAACCCGTGAGCCACCATTATCAAGCATGTGTTACATTTGCCACGAATATTGGCCTTCAGTTCATACTTACAAAGCATGTAAAACACATTGTTCTCATTTTCCAATATTAGTTTTTTGGCAGAAAGCGCCCCCTCCTACATCTAATCGGGACCACGTAGGTTTAGGAACGATGTTCTAAGTAAAACAAGGTTTAAAGTTTGTACCTAATAAAACAGTATTTATTTATGTGAAATATTTTGTTCGTGAAAATGTTCAAAATCATGAAAACTAAAAAACCATATACATACTTACTATAAATATTATTTTTGACTTAGGAGCACACATTTTCTCATATTTTTTTATTCCACATTCAGTCAAAAATTACTACAGAAATGAGGCATATGGTATTAATAAGCACCATTAAAGCCACTTATTAAAAGTGTTGGTGAATGACTTATAGGACTAGATTTTTCCAAGACCCAAGACGTGTTTTAAATTTCAGCTAAAAAAACACCGATTTTTTCTAAGAATTATTATTTAAGTAGTAAAGGGGCGCCCGGCCAAGGGGGGCGGGGTGGAGGGATGATCGCCCCCCTGTGGCTATACGTCACTGGTTATGGTATGCATGACCATCCCCCATTGATTTTACAGCAGAACTATTTTTTACTTAATTTTAAAGTGAATTTTTTAAAAATGTTACAAATGGAATAAACAAAATACAATTATTGATAAACAGTGTCAGTAAACTATAACAATTTATTATGGCTAAATACGCGCTTCAAAAACGTTTGGTTATTATCCAAAAATTTTATGAAAATAGACGATCTTTTGTGAACACTTATCGCGCACTTCGCGAAAACTATGGTGTAAATAATCGTCCTTCTTTGCTTGCCATTCGTCGCATCGTTGAGAAATTTGAAAATAATTTTACTCTTCACGATGCAAAAACACCAAGAAGACATCGAAACGCAAGAACTGTTGAGATTATTGCTGCTGTAAGAGCTAGTGTTGCAGTGTATCCAAATTTATCAATTCCTCGTCGTGCTCAAGAGTTAAGGATTAAAAAAACGACAACTTGGCGTATTTTAAAAGAAGACTTGAATTTACACCCGTATAAGATTGTTTTGACCCAAGAACTTAAGCCACTGGACCATCGTCGGCGCAGAGAATTTGCTGCTTGGGGTTTAGAACAACTTGAAAGGGATCCTAATTTTGCCAAAAAAATTATCTTTTCAGATGAAGCTCATTTTTGGTTAAGTGGATACGTTAACAAGCAAAATTGCCGTTTTTGGTGTGAAAACCATCCACAACAGATTCATAAGAAGCCTTTGTATCCGCTAAAGGTAACTGTATGGTGTGGTTTATGGTATGGTGGCATCACCGGACCATTTTTTTTCCAAAATGAGGCAGGAGATGCAGTTACAGTGAATGGTGAACGATATCGACAGATGTTAGGAAATTTTTTGTGGCCAAATATAGATGCACTTGATTTGGAGGATATGTGGTTCCAGCAAGACGGTGCCACATGTCACACTGCTCATGAAACTATCGATATACTGCAAGAAAAGTTTGACGAGAGGATAATTTCAAGGAAGGAAGTTGTGATTTAACTCCTTTAGATTACTTCTTTTGGGGCTATTTGACATCTAAGGTTTATGCAAACAGACCACAAACACTTGATGCATTAAGGTTGAACATTGAACCCTGCATTCGTCAGATCACGCCCGATTTATTGCATAAAGTCATCGAAAATTGGGTTCGTCGAATTCGCTCGTGTACACGAAGTCGCGGAGGACATTTAAACGATGTGTTATTCAAAACATAAATGTTATCAACTATACTTTAAGATAATATAAAAAGTTTTATTGTATCTGAAATAATTTTAATTTTATTTCATTTTGAAATCATATCGTTTTTATTGGAAAACCCTTTACCTAATAATCTTTGTCTTGTTTTAGGACTGTGTTTGCTTTAATTAATTTATTTTGTACACTATGTATTAATTTGGTTTGCACAAATTTTCTAAGTTGATTTATAGTAAGAAATGGGTATGTTCTGTACAAGTCTTCACTGGGTGTATAATAATTTATGGCAAATAAAGCTTTAATTGATTTATTTTGTAGTCTTTGTAGTTTCTTTATTAAATATTTACTAGCATTACTCCAACAAGGTATTAGATATCTTAAATGTGGTTCAATGAAACTGTTATACAGAAGGTATCTTGAATTATCATTGAGTTGGTGGGAGCATCTCCTAAGTGCTCCAACAATTGGTGCCACTTTATTGATAATGTTATTTCAATATTTAATCTCCATCTTGCTGATGCTGATGAGCGATGTCTATTTTAACCTTTATTTTTGTTTAAAAAATGCCTCCTAAAAATGTAGCTTAAATAATAATGTTTTTTTTATGCTTATTTTTTTTTATTTTTTTTTAAATACATTTATTAGTTTTAAGAACATTGTTTACAAACTTAATATATACTCTATTCCTAAATCAGTGTTAGAACACTGGTATCAAGGAAAATTAAGAAACTTAATATTACGTACAAACACTACAAACAATGGCTGATGCAGTCATATAAATCATGTAAATTATTCATACTGACCATTCATTTATTATCATCTTTCAAAAAGTCTGTGCAACTTTTTGTTAAATAAATTTAAGTTCTTGGAATTCTTAATATTCATTGGTAGATTGTTATATGTCCTAGACGACGAATTTAGAGGACAATTCAAACCAACATTTATTCTACAATTCGAAATGTAGTCATTGCTCTCTGACCTTGTACTATAATTATATAATTGATTTAAATGCATGAAATCCATATTACATTACTGTAAATTATTCACAATTTTATACATTAGCTTGCTCTGTTCTAACTTTAATATTTGCTCTACTTTATAAACACCCAGCTCTCTAAATAATGATTCTGTATTAGTCAGGAAGTCGTAATTAAATAATATTTTGAAAATTTTATTTTGCCTTACCTGAACCTCATTAATTAATGTGCCAGCACAGCAATTTCCCCATACAGGTATCAAATATCTTAGGTGAGTCAAGAAGTAGGCATTATAGATACTAAGTTTTGTTTTCTGGAAGATATAATTTCTGCATTTATAAATATATGGTACACACGAATTTAGCTTTGTCATTAAGTTTTCAACATGATTTTTCCAGTTAAGTAATTCATCCATAAGCAAACCCAAATACTTTATAGGAACTACTTTTTCTAAATTTATATTGCAAATCTTTAAGTCAATTACGTCAACAAATTTGTTTTTCTGTCTAAACACTACATATTTCGTTTTTTCAGCATTAATTTTTACCCTATTTCCATCCACCCAAGATACCTATCTCGACCCCATATAGACCAAAGCAGTATCATCTGCAAATGTAAAATACCGTGCTTTCAACCCTTCTAGCTTTAAATTTAAAACATAAATAGAGTACAAAAGAGGTCCCAAAACGGACCCCTGTGGCACTCCGTAATTGTTCGTCAGTGTATCACTAGAACAATCAATGTAAGTAGGTAATTCAAAATTTGACGCAATTCGATGGCCAGTGGTCAATACTATTCGAACCTAACCTGACAATAGTAATTTTCTAAAATTAAAAAATCGACATACAATAAATCCATTCTAAAATACATCAAGAGTACTTTTTATTCGGGATTAAAGTTGAATTAGGAGCTTCCTACCGTAGCAGGATATTCAAAGGATCTCGCGCTTCGCGTCGCAGGATTCAGCAGGCGGCGCCTAATAATGGAGGGGCTGGCGCTCGGATCCCGCAGTAAAGCTCGACGTTGAATCTGTCCGCACTAGGTCACGTGAGCGAGCTTATTTGCATACAGTGTTAGAGTATCAACACTAACTACACTGCTTTTACCGTCGGCAGCATCGGACGTAGAATCTAATTACGACGTCGCGACTTAAAAAAAAATTGGAACTGATGCTGTGTTTAGACTTTGCTAGGCCGAGTATATAAACACGTTGACAGATTACTGCAATAAACACCATCTTTATTTTATAAATATAATTATAAAATAGCGTAATAAGCTCGCGTGGATTTGTTATTTGTTTAAGTTTCTTTGACGGGTAGTAAATAAACAATAGCGTTCGCGACTTGATATGGATTATTGTTTATGTGACTTTTAATTGTGTTTATAGTGATTCTTGTTTTATTGGATTATTGTTTATATTGGTCAGTATGAACGAGCTGCCGGAGGCGCTGAATTTTACCGGAAGGCCGGACAACAACAATATTCATCCTCACATTTTATCAGCTGTAAGTCTTAGTTACCATTTAGCAATTATTACCCACAGAGCACAATGTTTCAGAAATATTCCATGTTAGTTTCTCCGAAAGATTTTAAATATTCCATAAATATTTCAAAACATTTATGATATATTGATGAATTTTAGAAACCCAAAGCTGTCCCATAAAATAAATATTTCATTTTATGTTTCTGAGACATTTTATAATTGCATTTCTGAAATATTTAAAAAAAAATCTTATAATATTTCTAGAATTATATAAAATGGAATAATATATCATTCACTATCAAAAACATCTTTATTAAAAAACCATATAAACTATTAAGAAATAAAATATGAATATACAAAATAGAATGCTTATTTATCTCTGAAATTCTTCTTTTTGTGGGGCCCTGAAAAAAGAAATTTAAAAATTAATAATTTTAAGTATGAATCATAATAATATTATGTGGGTATCAAGATGCATTTATTAGCTATTTATGTATCAAGGGCGTTACGGGGACTATAATGCCCTGAAGGTAGAAATAGCCCGAGGGCCTCTGGCCCGAGGGATAGGTTTCTGCCTGATGGGCATTATAGTCCAGTAAAGCCCGTGGTGCATACAATGCTTTATGTTTTACCTAAAAAAGAGTTTTTCAATGACTAATTACATTATTTATTCGCAATATAAAAAATAAGTTGCACCTGTACCTGTATACGTAAGTAGATAATGACTGGTGTTAAGTTTGACTTTGATGTTTCTGTCAGTTAGTCAGTTGGCATTTTTTATTTAACGATTTGCTCAAAATGGAAGAAATTCCACAAAATATAAGAGAAAAGGTCATAAAAGCGACCGAAAATCTTTTGCCAGTTAAATCAAGGCAACAGTATGATCGGGAGTATGGCATATTTGGTATTTGGAAAGATACGAACACAATTCTTCAAATAACCGAAAACGTTTTAATGGCATATTTCCAGGAACTGGTAAGTTATTGATTTTATTTTAATACATATGTTTAACAAACTTTATTATTTTTAGTCGGAAAAATACAGTCCGAACTCTCTCTGGACCAAGTATTCTACCCTAAGGTCTACGTTGATGGTCTATGAAAATATAGACATTTCGCAATACCATCGTCTCATATCTTTTTTAAAAGTTAAGTCGAAAGGATACGTCCCGAAGAAGTCTAAAGTTTTGGAAGGAGAACAAATATTAAAATTTATTAAGAAGGCTCCTGATGATATCTACTTGGTACACAAAGTCATATTGGTAATGGGTGTTTTTGGAGGTTTAAGACGAGATGAGTTGGTCAAAATGACCATTGATGACATTGAAGATAGAGGAACAGTCTTGGTTATAAAGGTACCAGAAACTAAAACTTCAACTTCAAAAAGTTTTACTATCATCGAAGAAGATTTAGGCGCTTTAAATTTAATAAAAAAGTATACAACATTAAGACCAGCTGGAATAAAGGAGCGAAGATTCTTTCTTACCTATAGAAAGGGTCGATGTACAGTACAACCCATTGGAAAAAATACCATAGGAAGCGTCCCAACATTGATCGCAAAATTTTTAAAACTGGATAATGCAGAAGCTTACACCGGCCACTGTTTGCGTCGCACATCGTCAACTTTACTTGTTGAGGCAGGTGCTTCGTTTGAAACGCTAAAACAACATGGGAAATGGAAAAGCTCTTCAGTAGCTGAAGGATATATAGAAGAAAGTATTTCATCCAAAAACAAAATAGCCAAAATGATTGCCAATTCAGTTAATTCCGAGGTTAATTCCGTAGCGACTATTGAAAATTCTTTAATAGACTGTTCTTCTATACAAAATAGCGTTAGTGCTACCACCGCTGCTACCATCACAAAAAACACCGACCATTCTATAGTGGGATCAGCTACATTTTCCGGGACATTTCAAAATTGTAATTTTTATTTTGGAAATAAAGTTTAATTTTTAGTATTGTTTAAAGAAAAAATTATTTTTTGTATAAACTTGATCTTTATTGTGAGAGAAATAAAATTGGATAAGCAATAAAATTTCCATATTAGCGCATTAGGGTAATATAAGCGGGCATTATCATAATGCCCGCTTATAATGCCCTAGGTGTGATAGCAGGTATTATTGCTATCATAACATATTCCGTTTCTAAGGTATTATAGATCAATAATAGATAGGTAAAACATAAAAAACTTTTCGTCACCGCTCCCGCTCGTAACAACCGTTCCCGTCGCAACTTAACCTAAAAGGGAATAATTCATGCATTTATAAAAGCCGCCACCGTTCCCGTTCGTAGTTCTAAGATGACCCATTTTTATCTGGCTGACCTTGTGTTGTTTGTCGTCAGTGGCGTATTTAGGGAGGCCCGGGGGGTCTGGACCCCCCCCCCCCCACGTGGGCTTAATAGTAGAGAAAGCCCAAAATCACATTCATTAATTTGCAATAAACAACATGAAACATTATTTCAAATTTTCCAGATCGATTTTATTTCTACGAAGGCGTAGAAGGACCACATAAAATAATAATTTTTTTAAATTTCGACTTAACACGAAATTTTACTTTACATTTTCGACATATCGTGGGTTGAGTATTATACTGTTCTAACAGCACATTTGGCGCGAAATCGATTTTTAAGATAGAAAAATAGTACAAAAAATTTCTGTTCTATGTGAATAGAATAAAATAACCTATATAATTTAATACACAAACTTAAATAAAACCAGTACCTATTAAATTGTTCTATCGCTCATATTTAAAAACCGTTTAGTATTATAATGTTCTAACAGGCTAACCAATGAGAGGAGAAAATTTTGGGCTGTTAGAACAACATAATTTTTGCTGTTTCAGTTTTGTATGCAAGTAGTAGTAATAACACGGCGTGTTTATGTGGTGCAATTTTGAGAAATTTTGATTGAAATACGTGTCTTGATACACCAGAGCCTAAAAAATGACTTTTACCATATTTGCAAAAGTTGCGGATCTTACAAAGCTCTTTAAGTTTATACCTGCTATGGATATTACCTTTATTCGTACTTTTTTCGAAGAATATAATAACATCACCGTGTTTGCTAATTTAAAGAAAACATTGCAGAAAGCAAAAGCTAATTCCAATGTTTCAGAAACTAATAGGAAAGTTAATAAATGTAAAACATCATCCAATAACAAAAGTACCAAAGCAAGAAAATAGTGTAAACCTTGTTTTTTGTTTAAAGTAATACCTTAAAGTAGTACCTTCAGTTTATTATTTTGTAAACATAATATTTTCAGTTCATTTTTTTTTTAGTTAAGAATACCTCCATTATTTTGCAAACCTATATTTCTATGTTAGGAATACCTATGTTATTTCTTATACTGCAATAATAATGTTTTCATGTTATTATTTTCCTAGTATGTATCTGCTCTGAACTTTTTTGAAACTAATAACTTTTTGCTCTACAGAATTTTGTATGCTGTTAGAACAAAATCTGATATTTTGTATAATTTTTGCTGTCAAATAAAAGAAATGTTCTATATCAAAAATTGTTTAATTTGCTTAAAAACGTATAGGAACAAATAAGTTCAAATAGGAACCATGACATATTTTCATTAAGTAAACCAGTACTTCAAATTATTAAAATATATCCATGGTAAAAAAATGAACCTCGAATATTCAATCACCATTTCCCAACAATTTTTTGGACTTATAGAACATAATACCTACTCAATTTTAAAAATTTCATGTTATAAGTCGAAAATTTAAAAATCTCGTGTTATAAGTCGAAATTTTAAGAAAATTTTATTTTAGTATTTAATGTGGTTCTTTTCTTCTACGCCTTCGTACATTTCAATTGATCATAAACCCAAAAAAGATGATATTGGTATGGCATTATTAAAGTATTGATCCTGGACTGTGGTGTAAATAAGATGTTTGGGGATTCCCGCAGTTGTTGCAATAATTGTTGAATTTTATTGTTCGTTCCGTATTTTCTACTTCAGGGGGTAGAATACGTTATACATACCTTCAAAAAACTAATATTTAAAATAGAAATATTGGCGTTTATATTGAAATATTTCTTTATTTTTACGTTTTTTCGAGGCGGGCTATCCAAACGTAGAAGTTTGATATTCCAAAAAAGGGTGTGGCATCAAAAAATTTTTGCCTGCGGCTCACTTTTTAAGACGGAGAAAAGGTATGTGTGACAATATCCTAAATACGTTTTCGTTCGTGCTTTAGGCAATGGAAAGAAACAAATTTGACACATTTGATAAAAAAACATATTTTCCATATTCCTACGATATCGGCATTTATAGATAATACACAGGGCTTAACTTAACTTATAGTTTAATAATATTAAATACTGGATTTTCATTATCGTAGTAGTGAAAAGTATGCCTTATTGTAAAAAGTACATTAGTCTGAAAAAATAGCATAACGAAAAAAGTTCAAATATTTTTCCAGTTTTCCTTTTTTCCATTCACAAAATTGTAAACAGAAATTTTCGGAAAATCGCTTTCTCGTGAATAACATAGGAATTATCGATAAGACGCTTCTTCTATAGGAAATTCACTATATTTTTTGACACTTCAATGTTTTGCTATATATTGAGCTAATTACATTTAACATTAGTTTAATGGAGGTATACTACTTGTTACATCCTAAGATAATTCGCATTGCTTTATTTTGCAACAGCCTAGTGCCTCACCACATCTATTACTATTGGCGCTTACGCTTACTAATAGTTTAGCCAATGACTTAAACTTTTTTAGTGTTTATGTTTAAAAAGAGCCTATTTTTTACATATAAACTCGACATGAGCTGAAAATGCCAACTGAGGATGAAGAATTACCCCCAAATATTTTATTTCATTTACCATATAAATCCTATCTTTGTTAATGAGAATATTATAGCTTTTATCTATAAGACTTACATCGAAGCTTGCTACCCATTGTATATTTTTTCCCCAAATTCAACTTTAACTTTTTTACTCAAAGCCATCAGTTTTATAGGTAAGTAACAGGGATAGTTCTGAGTTTATATCATTAACAATTTGGTCATAGTCCGTTCCTGTAATTGTATTTTGTTTATTATTATGATCTGGAAAAAATAACACAATTACCTAAAATAAAAAACAAATAATTTTATATTTTTTTGTATTATGATCCGTAAGTCGTTCAAACCAGTGGAACTTATCAATTCAAACACAAAAATTACACTTCCATTTAAACATCAGTTTTTCCAATATTTATTTTTTCTTTGGCATTTATTGGTTTTTATTTAATTTTGATTTGGTGTAAACACGTGTAATGCTCGGCGGCAAAATTTTGACCAAATTACGCACTGGATGCTGGTATCAGTGTTATCCAGTGGCGGGTCCAGGGGGGGGGGCTATAGGGGCTGAAAGCCCCCCCCCCCCCGCGACACCCAGTGATCTAAAGTTCTAAGACAAGTAACAGTACACTCGTTTTCCAATCGTATGAGCTTTATAAAGCATGTTACACGAGCATGTTATACTAGCACTAGCATGATAGAGTTAGCTAATGCTAACTCTAAGATCATTGGTTAGCTAATGCTAACTCACTGAAAAGTCGAGATCGTGGTGACAACGATATTCTTTGACAATACATTGCATTGCTACGATAAGTGTATGTTTTGTTACCCGAAGAATATGTATCTTTGCTATAACGAAACGTTTTCTTTATCGTAACGATCTTCTCGTATCCTTGGGATAACGATACAAAATTATCCATGGAAGGTTATCGACACTCAGAGTCACAATACAGTCGGTTTTCCTAAATAAACTTAAGGTTCAGATAAGATTACGTGATACCTCATGTGACAATACGCTCGCAAGAATACGCGTATCGTGACGGTTTATGATGAATATTTCTTGTTCAATCCTTTGTCTCAACACACGTATATTTTGAGGTCTATCGTAATAAATACGGTTTTTTAGAAATCCCCGCAGAAAAATATCTGACGGGCTTAGGTCCGGGCTATTAGCCGGCCATTGAAGTGTGACATTCCTGCCTATTCAAAGGTCATATATGCCATTTAGGTATTCAGTAACTTGAACGATATTATGGGGTGGTGCCCTATCTTCTTGCCAAACAAGGTTGTTGTATTGCCGAACTGAAAGTTCTTCTAAATAGTTTTCAATAATATTTTAAATGAAATCTAAATATCGGTTGCCCGTTAGATACCCATCAAAAATAATAGGTCCAATTACTTGGTTGTTCAGCAAGCCGCACCACACATGAACTGACCTCCGTCCCTGTATTTTGACTGGTTGAATTTTATGTGGGTTTTCACTTGCCCAAAAGTGTTTGTTTTTTCTATTAAACATCCCCGCCGTCGTGAAACGTAGCTTCATCGGTGAAAATAATTTTTGTTAAGAACTCGGGATCTTCTGCTATATGCCTTAATATTTCTTGACAATAATGTAACCGTTGAATCATAATATTTCTTTCAGATAAGTCTTGAACTTGCATAAATTTGTACGGATGATATTTGTAATGTTTCAAAGTGGTCTGAATATTGTAGAACGACTTTCCAAATTGTGCGGCAACCGTTGAGATCGAACTTTCGGTATTTTCTAAAATATAATTTTTAATTTATTTTATTTATAATTATTAGAATGCAATAGAATACTGTTACTTTCAAAGGATAGTAAAATATTTAAGTCTTCTTCGTCATTTCTAACAACAGTTCTCTTGTTTCGACCGAGATTTTTGGATTCATTAAATCGCTGGATAATGCGTTTGATTGTGTTAGTCGATGGTACCCGTCGTCCAGGATTAATTCGACGATATTGCTGTTGAACTACAGCTATTCGGTTGTTATTAGAATAGAAAAGACGTACTAATTGAAGTTTGTCTTCTTCCGAATATCCCAGTTTCCTTACTAAATGTTTCAATTTAAAGTAAACAGACAAATATGTGTAAACGATCCCTAAGATACGTGCTAGCCATGCGACGCACTTCGATTGATATGGAGTATTAAATAACTACTGATTCAGCGTTCAATGGGTAGAACGCCGTGTTTGATATTTTTTTCAAGGGGAGTCTTTTGATAATTCTTTGTGGATAGTTTTAATAAAATTTGTTCTCACAAGAAATATTATTATTATGAGCCTTAAAAATAGTTTACGTATAATATTGCAGTGGCGGGATGTGAATTTGCGCTTTTGAATAAACTATTATAGTGTAGACACTAGACGTTTTGCGCTATTGAGTGATAGACACAGTGTTAGTGTTTCCCTGGATTACACACGGGCCTTAAACTGCATGTACAAAGTGTAGCTTACTATACATATTTAATTGTGGCACGATCCCTTCTTATATTTTCTCTTGTACCGATTAATGTATATTATAGTACATCAAGAGTGTTGTTTATTTATTTTACTGTTAGTGGATCAAGCGTAATCCCAGTGACTCATACAAGAAGCTTTATTTTTGTCAATTTAATTCAAATTGTATTTTGTTTATTGGTTAAAGTACAATACCAGTACCTTATTATTTTGACATTTGTTTGTCTTGTTTACTGGTTAATGTAAAATACCAGCCAATTAACTTTATATTACTTATCATTATAACACATAAAACAAAAATAACATGGATTCGGATTCAAGCACTAGTTCATATAGCTCTACTTATAAGCGCAGCAAGAAGGACTCAAGAAAAAAAGAAAAAGCATTAAAGAAAAATGCTAATACTGCTAAAGAAAATGCAGCAAAGAGGATACAAAACGTTACTGTGCCTTCACAAGTTTTTCGCTGCCAAACTGTGAGTAATAAAGATGGATCACGACCTAGTACCTCATAACAATCAAGTACCCTTCCACGGGAGGTCATTTTAAGCGACATATCTGAAGAACCACGTGATAATGTGACCAGGTTGGAAAAACTTGTTGGAAAACTTATAGAAAATCAACTTTCTTGACCTCAATCACAATCAGCCCGAGTACTTTGTGATCCCAAAAGTATACCCGAATTCGAGCCAGGGAATCCAAATCTTACTGTGTGCAAATGGATAGAGAAAATTGAGCAGCTTGCTCCTATAAATAATTGGGACGAGAGGCTCATGATTTTTCATATGCAAAGTAGATTAGTTGGACTTTCACGATTATGGTATGATAACTTAAATAATTATAACTTAAATTGGGAAGAATGGAAGGCTTTGCTTATTAAAAGCTTCCCAGAGCATCAGGACTTTGCCGCTACGCTTAGACGAATGTTGAATCGAACTAAGCAACCGAATGAAACTTGGGAAAAATATTATGCGTTCAAGGATTTTTTCAACATATCCACCGTCTTCGTTTTCTTCTAGTTCATCTAGGCATCAATATAGAAAAAGACCTTATAGACCAGACCTCAATAGAATAAAACACGAAGAGCCAGTACAAAAGCGGCACAGAAATGTTGAAAAATCTACCGTAAAATGCTACAATTGTCGAGAGGAAGGACATATATCACCAGACTGCCCAAAGCCGAAGAAGCATTGCACAAATTGTAAACGTTTAGGCCATCTTGCAACTGAATGCAAAAGAAAAAGCAGATATGTGAAAAATAACCTTGTAGATAATGTATTTTCATTAAACCAGCATTATTTTTTTGATTGTGTACTAAGTAAAACGCCGACACGTGCATATTTGGACACAGGAAGTGGGGCAGTTCTAATAAAAGAAAGTTTAGCAAAGGAAGCTAAGCTTAATTACGTTTCAAGTTCGTTGACAGTGACAGGCTATGGTGGTTCCAGTATTTCCGTCATCGGAGAGGGACACGCTTCAATAAAAATTGATAAAGTAGAGACTGATGTGGATTATTTAGTAGTACCCGATTACGCACAGTCTATTCCTGTTATCGTTGGACAAACCTTACTCAATCAACCTCAAATAATGGTCATTGTGTCTGGCAAAAATGTGCGTATTATCCCAATGGACAATGATCTTGCTGACTCGTTAGAACTTCCGTTTAGAAAAATTCCACTATGGGCCACAAAGGACGCAGTTATTCCACCACAAACTGTTGCAGTAATCGAAGTGACGTCAAGAGGTTTGTCAATAGATGACGTCTATGTACCTGGAGGACTACGAGCAGTACCTGAGAGAGAGTTTTACATCGACGAATGTGTCACTAAGGGCCAACATGGTTTGCTTACTTTGGCGAATCTGTCAAAACAAGAACTAAAGGTTAGTAAAGAACAAATTTTGGTTAGGTCCGTCAGCTGTTTTGAAGAGCTAACTAACACAAGCATTACGGCCATGTACAGTCACGTTAAAGAAAAACGATAACTTTTTAGTACACAGGGCATATGCTACAATGAAAATTTATCTTCAGAACAGACAGCTGATTTAATAAATTTATTAAATGAGTTCCAATCGTGCTTTGCACAGAGTACTAAGGAATTAGGTAAAACTGATGTTTTAAAAATGTCTATAAAGCTAATAGATGACAAGCCAGTCGTATACAGACCTTATCGTTTGTCTCACAGTGAAAGAAAAGTTGTGAGAGATATTGTTAATGATCTGTTAGGAAACGATATCATTCGCGAGTCAAATTCTCCTTATGCAAGCCCAATCCTGTTAGTCAGAAAGAAAAATGGCGAACAAAGAATGGTGGTGGATTATCGTGGATTAAATTCTAAGACCGTTAAAGACCGTTTTCCACTTCCTCGTGTAGATGACTTTCTGGAAAAGCTGAAAAACTGTTCTTTCTTTACAAGTCTCGATCTGGCAAGCGGTTACCATCAAATTTAAATGGATGAGGAATCCATAGCAAAAACCGCTTTTGTCACGCCAGATGGTCATTTTGAATACGTCCGAATGCCTTTTGGTGTCGCAAATGGTCCAGCAGTGTTCCAAAGAACAATAAATAAAGTATTAGGTAACATGAGGTATGGAAAGGCTTTGGCATATATAGACGACGTCCTATTACCAGCGCAGACTTTCGAAGAAGGCCTCCATAATCTCAGAGACGTTCTGAGTGCCTTGTCCAAGGCATGCCTTATACTACGCTTGTCCAAGTGTCAATTTTTTATGTCCAAGGTTGAATATCTTGGTCACGAAATAAGTAAAAATGGTGTCCAACCCGGGAAAAGAAATACAGAAGCAGTTTCTAAGTTTCCTGTGCTAACCAACGTGCGCACGGTTAGACAGTTTTTAGGACTTTCTAGTTATTTTAGAAAGTACGTTAAGGATTTTGCAATGATAGCACGACCCTTGACCACCTTAACGAAAAAGGGTATTACATTTCTTTGGTCAACTGAACAGCAAAGTGCTTTTGATACGCTTAAAGAAAAGCTTGTATCTAGGCTAATTTTGGCAGTACACGATCCAGACTTGCCAACCGAAGTTCATTGCGACGCATCAAAATGGGGGGTAGTTGGTATTCTTTTGCAGAAACAAAGGGATAACTCTATTCTACCCTGTATGTACTTCTCAAGACAGACGATCAAGGAAGAACAACGATACCACTCTTACGAATTAGATACACTTGCTGTTTGAACTGTTTGTATAATAAGGAACCGGGTGGAAAACAGCCAGGTTATTTACATCCTATTAAGAAGGTTGCAGAGCCGTTCGATACGTTGCACATAGATCATTTAGGTCCCTTTGTTAAATCTAAAAGGAAAAACAGTTACCTCATACTGATCGTTGATGCTTTCACAAAGTTTGTGTTCATGAAAGCCGTACAATCGACGAAAACTGTCCCTGTTTTACACTATCTTGACGAAATTATTGCAAATTTTGGGGCACCAAGAAGGATTATTAGTGATCGAGGTTCTTGCTATACTGCAAAAAAATTCGAAGAGTATTGCCAAAATTTAAATATTAAACATGTGTTGAACGCAACGGCAACGCCTAGAGCGAATGGGCAGGTCGAAAGGTATAACCGAACTATCCTAGCGTCTTTGTCTGCTTCAATAAACGAGGAAGATCGATGGGATGAACAAGTTCAAAAGGTTCGATGGGGACTAAATACAAGTATAAATTCAACTACAAAAAAATCTCCCTACGAATTGCTTTGTGGTTATTCTCCACGAGGTGTGGCTAATGCACTACTAGCTAATGAAGTTGTAGAGCCTAATTACGACGAAAATTTGACTACAACTAGACAATGTGTTAGCGAGAAGATAGAGGCGCAACAGAGCAAAAGTAAAGCTTTATACGATTCTCGGCGCCATTGCGGTAAAAAGTTTGCTTCTGGCGAAAACGTGCTCGTCAGAACTCTACAAGTTAATAACCAGGGGCAAAGTAGGAAACTTTTGCCAAAATATAGTGGACCCTATCAAATAACAAAAGTTTTAGACAATGATAGATTTGTGATTGAAGATATGAAAGGGTAAATAAGATCGCAAAAGAGATACAAAGGCATCGTATCCTTAGACAAGCTCAAGCCCTATAAAGTAAATGTAAGCTCCGAATCTGAAGCAGATTCGCCACAAAGTGAAGTGGAATAAAGGGATGTGATTTTGTGGTTTTTCGCTGCCTCAGAGTACAGCTGCGCAGTTTACTTGCTCGTCTGATCTAGTAAGAATCAATTATAAAAAAAAAATGTGTGAAAATAGCACACCACCGTAGTGGAGTGTGATCTTGGTTAATTCGCGATAATACCAGGATCATTCTCAATCATTGGTCTATAAGATAATTGGAGCGAGTGTGCTGTGGAACTCTGATGGTCGGAAAAAGGGTACAATGTTACATTATGCTTTAAGCGAGAAGGTACTTGTGCTGACTAGCACATAAGTAAAAATTATTAAATCAAAAGTTGTATATATCTAGATGAAGGTGTGTAGGTAGTGGTCAAGAAGCAACCACTATAAGAACACATATACCAGTTCAAATTTACAGGATATATTATTAAAGAGCTAAAATAACAAGGTTATAAAATGAAATAAAAGGAAAATTTATCAAGTTAGAGTGAATTGTCTCACCATTAAGAAAATTAGGATGTGTCAGACCCTGTACTTAGAACAAAAAGATAGTAGGTATATGAATCCGACTGAGTAGTAGGACTAATGATGACCCTGCTAAGTAGGTTTTGACGTTCTTTAATACTGCGTGTAAACAACGAAGTTTAAAGCAGAAAAGAGGAGATGCTAACTTGTCTAAAGAAAAGATTAGTCTTTTGTCATTTACAGGTAGAACTTCAAGGATCATCCCGAGGACGTGAATTAGGTAGCGTGGCCGAACTGTAAACGATCCCTAAGATACGTGCTAGCCATGCGACGGACTTCGATTGATATGGAGTATTAAATAACTACTGATTCAGCGTTCAATGGGTAGAACGCCGTGTTTGATATTTTTTTTAAGGGGAGTCTTTTGATAATTTTTTGTGGATAGTTTTAATAAAATTTGTTCTTACAAGAAATATTATTATTATGAGCCTTAAAAGCAGTTTACGTATAATATATGTCACGTTGAAGTATGCGGAACGCCAACTCGATTATAATCAATTCAATTCAACTCAAATATTTTACAAACGACTGAATTAAATGTTGATATGTTATATATTTTTGATATCAGGAGAAAGAGATCTTTCCCTGGTGGAAAATATATAGGGTGTTCCATTTAAAAAAATAAAACTTCATTTGTTTTTTACCTTTGTGATGCGCGTATGATAGTCCAAAAGATATGACGGGAAAAACTATGCAACTTTTGTATTAAAAGTTTTTTTCTGTCACTTACATTAACCCTTGTAAGTGGGTATCCAAATATAAAAAATAACCCTGTACGTATTGTAACAGTGGATGTCTGTTAATTGGTATTGCCATCTTTTTGAAGCTCCAAAATTTGTCGATATGGAAAATACGTATTTTGGCAAAAGATTTTACCCAAGGTAGTAACCTTTTACCGGCTCAGATATAATAATTTCTAAATTTTGTCCAGAGTATGAAAGAAATATATTAATTCACTTATTTAAAAATTGAATAGGTTTTACATAATTTTATCCCGTTTGTACTGAATTTACTGAATGTTGTTTATTGTTATTTATTAACTGTTTACTGTTTTTGTTTAAAAAAGTTAAACATCTACCAGTTTATTTGATAAACTCAGTAATTAATTTCCAATAAAACTACTGGTCGAGAAATAAAATAGTTTATTTGTTTTTACTTAAAACACTAAATATTTACACTATTAAATTAGGTATATAATCTGTTCAACATTGTTTTACGAGATAATAGAGTTTTGTAAAAAATATATCAGTTATTTCAGCATGACACTTTTTGACCTTCTTTCATTTCTATTTTTATGCTAAAATAAGACAAGATTGTTTGTATCTAAAATAACTTAATGACCTGATAACACCATACAATCACAATTCATTTTATGGATTTTAGATGTAGATATATGCACGTAGCATCGCAAGCTAATATAAAAAGTTACTTGTCATTTTGAATAAACTGGATCTAAAAATTACAAGTTTAATGCTGCTATAATTTTATAGTCGAGTAAGTTGAAGCTAGGCCGAAGCTGCAGTTGAGTGCGGAAAATACACTTTCCACACGTGTTTGTTGACGATGACGACATGATCCCTACATGTTTCGAATGCAAAGGTTTGTAGGACTTACCTTACATCGAGTTTAGCGAAACTGTAATGTAAGTTGTCTCAAATTAATGAGTACAACTCAACAGGATAAGAAATGTCAAGTTAAAGACTTGGGGTACTAAATGGTCATATTAACATAATAATTGTATTAAAATTCAGATATATAAGAGATAATAAATTAAGTTATAACTTTTGAAGGATAAAGGTTTTTTATCATGAAAGCTTTTTAAATTTTTTAGAAATTTTTTTAAATTTGATATCAAGATTAAAAAGATTGATTTAATTATTGAAGAAGTTGTTAGTGTTGTTAACTAACATATTGATATGAGGCTATGCCCCATATTTTAGAAAAAAGATAAAGTTGTTTTATGTAAAAAAAATTTTTTTGAAAAAAGAGTAGGTAATTATAAAAGAATGAATATAACCTGTGCCTAATCACAACCGTGTTCTCTAGTGCAACGTGATTATTGAAGTGAGGTTAATTTAAAGAGAATAATGACATTAAAGACGTATAACCAAGTATTAATATTAAAAATCCAAAACTATTATTGAAATCAAATGGGAAGATTTACAGAACTCGATATTAGGCTTATAAAATCCGTACAGAATCGGTTGATCTTTAGCTGTCGTCATTGGAGGTATAAGGCACTTAGGGACCGGCCGAACACAGACACCTGTCGACGAATGACCAAATTACATGGTTATGTTAAAATTGGGGTTATAAATGTCTGTCGGAGGGAGATAAAGAGCTCCACTAAAAATACCCTTGAGGGGGATGGTGACGACACTGACACTAGATGACACAGCAAATGTAGGAAATTGAGATTTTAAAAAGCATTTTAACAAGATCATTGAAAAATAATTAAAACGTTTTCAAACTTCGAACAGTAGTTGGATACAATAGGAATACCTATCTAGGGGAGCTAGAAAGTATTGAGTAGAGAAAGGAAGAGGTATTAGGTATAGGTAGTTATGTGATTTAGTAAAGAGAGACCTGTATATCCGTCTTTTCGTTTTTAAATTTTCTTCTGGCGTTGCCAAGTAATTTTTTTTTAAGGAATATTCAGTGGCTTCATAGAAAAATCATAGCATGGAGCATTCAGCTTAGTTAAACAACATTTTTACCATTAGTTAGTACATTAAGATATGCGATACATACACATACTACTGTTTTTGAGGTTTCTGATACAGGGTGTACATGGCGACTTGACAAATTCGGTAATTGAAATATTATGTGTTATTTTGATTTTTTCGAATGGAGCACCCTGTATTTTAACTGAATGAGTTAAATCTTTTAAATACTGTTGAAATAGCTTAAAATATAAGTTAGTGGTCACGCCACTGTGAGACCCTTTTGCTTTGACCCTTATTTGTTCCACATCTGGGTAACTGTACATTCTTTGTGAATAGTAACTTTTATAGAAAATAAAGACGATAGTCTATGTTAAGAATCCATCGAGGGCGTTTTATTTTAACAAATACCTTAATTTTTTATTTTTACCTAGCATGAAAAACAAAAAAGTTAAGAGATAAGGTAAGTTGCTGATAAACGTACATTTTATATCCCTTTTTATGTTGTTAATACAGTTCTTCTAGATTTCTTATTTTATTTTCCCGTCATTGGACTAAATTAATTATTTATCAATTGTATAAGTACTAGTAGTATTTCTAGAATGCTAGAATTTGTCAAGGAAGTATGTCAAAAGATTTTAGTTAAGAATAAGTTTAAGGGAATATATTTTCTGAGCACTCTGTACGAAAATATCGATCGAGGTTGTCAAATTTTTATATCAACCTCAGCTCTTTGGTAAACCCGAAAATGAAAATATTGGTTCACCTATGCCGGTCGCGCCATATTGATTTATTGGGTCTGATAATCCCAACAAGCAGTCTACAAATTCAATTAATAATTCTGAAGACTACATTACATATTGCAATGGCATCCGTTGCTTCGCACCCGGAAAGACGACAACTCTGGACGTGCATTCGACAAAGGCCGGCCGCTTAACGAAGAAGGATCCCCGCTTTGAAAACCGGGATCCATCGAGAGGTCGAATTATTAACATTACATCGGACTTCTATTGGTTAGCTATAATTTTCTTTGACATAACTTAAAAGCCAAAAGCCGATTTTGTATTATTTCAACACATACAGCGGCCGCCATTGAATGTTTGTAACGGACTAGCCCCAAATTCCAACATTTTCCCTGCTGGCCACGCACATTATTAATTTTCAAAAAATGTTTCTTTGAAGTCGAGGTCCACTCGTCAATTTCACCGCTCGCTTTCAATTGTTGAAGTTCGTCAATAGTATAAGTATGTGCACAAGTTTTTTTTATAATGGCTTATACAGGGTGTCCGGAAAATACGTGTACAACGTTTGACGACAGACTCCTGACGTCAAAATAGGTCGATCTAAGCCGACTTAGTTATATCCAAAATTGTCTCGTTTAGCCGGTAAAGGACGTCAAAAATGTGTAAAAATAATGTTTTTTTCTAAATTCCGTGGAAACCTGCTAATCGATTTTAAGGATTTTTAGTTTGTAAACTAATTCTAAAAAATGACGTTTTCTAGTAGTACCTATAGTCATTGGCTGTAAACAAGTGGAAGTGTTATAAAAGTGATATAATACGTCAACATTTCTCCTGATTTTTTTATATCAGCGGCGTTATGACAACCCAGATATTTTTGTCGAGTGACTGGATGTATTTGGAAGCGATTTTACCTCTTCAATATTTTTCGTTGAATGAGCTGTTTTGCCAGAAAAAAAAATATTTACAATTACCTGCATACATCAATTATTAACATTAGTAATAAAATTAAAATCAAATTACCTGTAACAATAACTTTTTTAGTGAGCTTGTTGCTATGGCATTTAATAATTTGACAATTATTGACAAATTGTCACCAGTCTATGAAATTGACTAAAGTATACGATCAACATTCTTGAACTACAAGTTCATTTTACCATTAAACATGGAAAATTATACGAACTCTGACAAGGTTGACATGCTCTTGGTATACGGGTTTTGTCAAGGAAATGGGCGTCAGAGTGGAGATATTTCCTAACCGTCGAATACCAAACCACCAAACATTTGCCAATATCGAGCGTCATATTCGAAAAACGGGCAGCTTTGAGAAAAAATTTGAAGGCAGGGGTCGTATGCGAACAACTCGAACTGTGGAAACAGAAGAGAACATTCCGAAAAGAGCTGAAGAAGAACCAAGTACCAGTACCCATCGCTTAGAACGTGAGTTACATGTTCCTAAAATGATTGTCAATGAGGTTTTAAAAGAACAGTTGTTACATCGATATCACGGGCAAAAAGTCCAGGAACTTTTACCGACTGATCCCCCCATGCGGCTTACATTTTGTCCATTTATTAGAAACAAAAGAATCCGTGATCCAAATTTTTGTGGAAAAATTTTGTTTACTGACGAGGCGTGCTTCACAAGATCTGGAGTAACCAATCTGCACAACGAACATATTTATTCCGATGAAAATCCACATGCCATTAAAGTTGCACATCATCAGCATCAATTTAAATTAAATATTTGGGCAGGTATTATTGATCGCTACCTTATTGGTCCTATTGTTACTCCAGACAGGTTAGATGGAAATATTTATTTAAATTTTTTGCAAGACACATTATCAATTCTTCTGGAAAATTTACCCCTTTTACTTCGGAGGGAAATGTGGTATATGCATAATGGTGTCCCGCCCCATTTTTCCGTGCCGTTCGGCAATACTTACACCATCAATATCCCAACCGATGGATTGGAAGGGGCAATGATGCACCAGTAAAATGGCCACCACGTTCTCCGGAGTTAAATATGTGTGACTTCTTTTTGTGGGGCGCTATTAAAACAGAAGTTTACAAGACTCCGGTAAACACACGCCATTATTTATTGACGCGGATTTTAAATGCAGGCAACCATTTTAATAACCCGCGAGACATTAAATAGGGTCCAATATCATTTTTTAAGGAGTGTTAATAAGTGTATTCAGCAAGATGGTGGTCATTTTACACATTTGCTTAAGTATTGTTTTCGTTTTACTTAGTTTCTTACAATATTTTTAATACATACTTCCAACTTTGTTGTGCTTTGTTTTATTATTACTGTAAATGATTGATGTATGCATGTAATTGTAAATATTTTTTTTTCTGGCAAAACAGATCATCCAACGAAAAATATTGAAGAGGTAAAATAGCTTCCAAATACATCCAGTCACTCGACAAAAATATCTGGGTTGTCATAACGCCGTTGATATAAAAAATCAGGAGAAATGTTGACGTACATATTATATCACTTTTATACCACTTCCACTTATTTACAGCCGGTGACTATACTACTAGAAAACGTCATTTTATAGTATTAGTCTACATACTAAAAATCATTAAAATCGATTAGCAGGTTTTGACGTAATTTAGGTAAAACCAATATTTTTACAAATTTTTGACGCCTTTTACCGGCTAAACGAGACAATTTTGGATAAACTAAGTCGGCTTAGATCGACCTATTTTGACGTCAGGAGTCTGTCGTCAAACGTTGTACACGTATTTTCCGAACACCCTGTATACGTAGGTTTTGTGGTTTCTCGCGATTTTAGAATTTGAAATCCTCTTGCTTCCAACAATTTCCTTAAATCAACAGACTTGACAAAAATTGAAAATGACAAACCGTCTAAAGCATTCATTCTTGTTTTTATTTTTTTTTATAAGAGATAAGTGGATAAAAATGAAAAAATGACTAACGCGGGATCCACAGAAGTGCTGTGAGTGGTGACTGGCGGATTCTTAAGCCCTCATAATTCAGGTGTGATACATGGGACCTACACCTGATTAAGGGGGTTAATATTGGCCGTGAAAAGCAGAATATAGGCCGGCCTAAATTTTCATTTTTTGTTTTTTTTTATATAACTTTATAAAAGTTTATCGACAAACCTAAAGTTTTATCACAAAACAAGTTTATAATTTATCCCGGGATTGACGGCTTCATCCCGGAATTTTCGAGATTAATTTTTCCTCGGGATTGACACCCCTACCCCCAAAGGAACTACCGCTTTTGTTATCGGACTGCTCGCTGAATCTTTACTTAGTTTACATCGCACTAAGATTTTGTCAGGTTTGTCACGGTTTTCAGGTACGGCTTTTGAAGGTAGATATCTCGTCTTATTCTTGCCCGATGTCTTGATATTAAAACTTTATGCGCCGGGAATTCTTCTCAGTATCATTAATAATCAATTTCAATTTGAAAATGTTTTACTGTTCTAATTATTGTTTTCAATAAACCTTTGATAATAAATACATTTATATTTTATTATTTATTGTTTATCCTCAGGATACGAAAAGAACTTTCGTTAGAAAAAAGTGGGCTGGTGAAGACCTTATGCAGCGATAGAGACCTTTAAAAGCAGTCATGAAGGAGTATATTTTGCTTTCGCTTGAATATGATTATTAAGAAAATATAAAATTTACCTGAAAACGTCTTTGATACTGATGTTTCTCTGTTTCTCATTACCTAGCTACTTAGCTAGGCTCTTTAGTAGTATATTTTCTGATTTTGTTAATTGCACTTGCTCCTGAATGGTCTGTTAAGTGTCGCCATGACGATGGGGCTGTATTTAAATTAAATTCTTGTTTATTAACTACTTATCATCCATATTCAATGCATTTGAGCGAGCTTCATTTAATTTAATAACTTTAATACAGCCAATGCCAAAAAAGATTAAACTTAAACATTATACATAATTAAAATCGGGTTAATGACATGTTTTTGACTTTTTTAATATACCATCTACCTAATTAGTGACCAAATTAATTAGTTGATGAACTTTTACTAAGTTAGCCAAAATCTGAAAACAGAATTATTTAATCTTTTAGTGTGCAAAACAAAGTTATTTAGGGTCAACAGTTCCTTATATTACATAAAAATGCTTATATTTCACAAAAGTTCACTGACCCGTTGTGCATCTGTTAATAGATAGGTACCTGCCATTTTCTCATCAACTGTATTTTAAATGTGTGCATTTTTTGCAATACTAGATGCTGGAATTAGTGTGTTCAGTGCATTCTAGGAAAACCAAGTGTTTTATTAATGAAAGTAAAGTTAGAATTACATGACATGAAAATTGGCATATTTACGTAAACTAAAAAAAAACATCATATACATACGGGTATTTTTTTCTTTAAATTTGGCTCAAAATAAGTGGTTATCATGTAAAAAATGTATGGTAATATTTGTAAATTAGACCACCACCATATTTAGAAAAAGACAAAAAAATTGTGTCGATCTTTTAGTTTTTTTAAATCTAAAGAGCCTTTTTTTGTTTTTAGTAAAGCAGTATAAATGAAGTCCTACTACAGTTATATTATACAGGGCTGCCCAAAAGTCCGGAATAAAATTAATATAGCCTTTAACCTGTAACTTTTGGGGAAAATGCTCGGACACCTCAATTTAGTTTTATATATGCTCACATTTTGACGTTATTCGTTTGTTTTTTTATAGACATTTGTCAAAGATATGACGACATCAATTTTTTTTTTAAATGGAAACATACAGCTTATGATATATCATTTGAAAGCTAATATCTCGTACAGTATGCTCATAAAATTTTACGCGATTCTGTCAAGCTATTTCAAAATGGCGACTGTTAAAAGTTTTAAAAAAATCCCTATTTAATTAAGCGGAAATGATAAATCATTGATGTTTTTTTTACCTTTCAAGGTAAGAAATCTTCATTGTTTCACGTTCTGAGATTTTGTGACATTGTGACTTAACAATAGTTATGGTTTATTTGTTATTTATTTTGTTAAAAAAAAATAAAAATGTAACGAAGCAAAACAAAAAACAACAAAAAGGTGGTTTAACGTGGCAAATGCTGGAAATGTCCTCCACCCTCTACTTGGCATGCTCCCAGACGATGGTTAAATCCGTCGACGGAATTTCGAATGGCTTCAGCCGGTATGTTATGTGTCTCCAATCTATCTTTGTTTTTCAAATCTTCAATATTATTTGGCCTATGATGGTATACTTTTTCTTTTTAATATCCCCAAAAGAAAATAGTCTAGAGGCGTTAAGTCTGGGGACCTCGGTGGCCATTCAATTGTGCCACGTCGTCCAATCCAGCGACCTGGAAATATCTGATCTAAATATCTTCTCACATTGGCACCAAAATGCGGGGGAGCACCATCTTGCTGCAACCAAATTGTTTCATTAGGTATATCTGGATCTACTTCGTTGGGAAAAATTACAGCTAGAGCGGGCCTCAACTCGAAGGTTAAGAAATCAAGATACCGTTCAGCTGTGAGGTTTCCTTCTAAAAAGAATGGCCCTAAAATTTGGTTATTAATGATACCTGCACATACATTTACTTTCTGGGGCCGCTGAGTATGCGCTTCAAATATCCATCGGGGATTTTCTTGACTCCAGAAACGATACTTATGTCTGTTAACCACCCCGTTTAAATAGAAAGTAGCTTCATCCGAAAATAATATGTTCTGTGGAAACCTATTATTCTCGTCACACCGTCTCATCATTTCTTCGCAAAATTGCAAACGCCTATCATAGTCATCTTCTAAAAGCTCTTGGACAAGACATACTTTATAAGGGTGGTATTTTTCTGCTTTCAAAAATCTTCCAATAGTACCTCTAGATGTATCATGATTTTGAGCCAATGAAACTCTTGAACCATGCGGATTATCCTGCAGAGATAATGCAATATCCAATTTTTCATCGTCGCCTAAAACACGTGGCCGTTCATTCCTAGGCAAGTCCTTTACTCTGCCATGTTCATCAAATTTGTGGAATATCTTACTAACAGTGCCCCGTGAAATTTGATTTTCCGGATATTTAGCATTAAATAAAGTGCACACTTCACTTTGACTTCTTATTTTATCTCCACATCCTAACAATATCAAGACTTCGATACGCTGCCTTTCCGACAAAACCATTTTTGTTTAGAAAATTGTAAAATAATACTTCGGAAATACCTAAATTAATTTTACAAGTTCACAATGTTACAAAACGTGAAACAATGAAGATTTCTTACCTTGAAAGGTAAAAAAAACATCAATCATTGGGTTTTTTTTTTAACTTTTAATAGCCATCTTGAAATAGCTTGACAGAATCGCGCCAAAATTTATGAGCATACTGTACAAGATATTAGCTTTCAAATGATGTATCACAAGCTGTATATTTCCATTAAAAAAAAAGATCGAAGTCGTCATATCTTTGACAAATGTCTATAAACAACCAAATAACGTCAAAATGTGAGCATATATAAAACTAAAATTGACGTGTCCGAGCATTTTCCTTAAAAGTTACAGGTTAAGGCTATATTAATTTTATTCCGGACTTCTGGGCAGCCCTGTATGTGCAGTTTATACCAGCAAATAATCGAAATAAAGTATTCAACAGTCAAAAATTAAGAATAAAAGAGTTTTGATGCAAATAAACAAAGGGGACAGAAATGACCGAAAGGGGACAGCAGAGACAAAAAAATAAGAAGTGTTCTATGAACTGTGTACTTTTTAATTTTTGAAACTTGAAAGTCCATACTTCTCCAGGTCCGTGAGTTTTTCTTTTATATTTTCGTACTTAAACTCAAAAATATCTGGGACATCTGGAAAGCCGTAAATGTACCCTTGATGATCTCTTGTAATTTTTCTTCTCAAAAATGGTCCGTGAAATTTTTGTCCTGCAGACAATAGTTGACATATGTCACAGCTTCCTTTACTTCCAAGCTATGAAGGACAAAGTCTGGCAACGTTGCAGGTAGACCGATGATTCGCTATTTTTGTTTGTGCTCTTGTGCTTGTGATTGTGAAGTGCATCGACAAGTCTTGACGCATACGTTGTTTGTTATTTTCCCGAGTTTTAGTTATCAATGTTATCATTATAGGAAAATCTTAAGGTTAGTTCCAATGTTTGTTTAACTGGCAAAATGTTTTTATTTGCGTACGTCAAGGTTTAAAAAAGGGACGATTGAACTACCCCAATATATTTAAAAAATTATTTGAAGGTAAACCAGCTAAAGAAATTTGTGACTTGGCTTGATATATGGCATAACGATCCAGAGGGGGTGAGTTTAACTAGAAACACTTATGATGCTATTAAACGTAGTAGGTACCAGAGTACCACAGTTCTAATAGAAATTATTATAGAATACTCATTTATCCATTTTGAAATAAAATACATTTTAGCTGGTAAATTTCAAACAGACACCCTTGAAAAAAGATTTGGCCGATATAGGAACCTTTCTGGTTGTAACTGTCATGTATCATTTAAACAGATCCTCGAATCAGAAAAAAAAAATTAGACTTCAAAGTATTGTAAAGTCAGGGTTAAAAAATTTTACAGTGTTAAAATCAAATACTCTGTTAAGCATGATATTGAAAGTACAGAAATATTAGAGTTTCCTTACATATTTTAATCGGATTACATATCTTAAGGATTACCAGTTGGACGAGTCTGTTTAAATGTATAGGTATATGTATTATATAGCCCATTCTATCTACAAAAATAGGAAATTAAAATGCATGGATTGCAAAAACCTTATTATAAATAAAACAATGCAGTCTTCCTCCACAGTTTAATAATTAAACTGTGGAGGAAGATTGCATTGCTTTATTTATATTACATTGACTACACAGAAAGTATGGACTATTTTTTCAACTTTGAATACCTTATTGTTCGAGTCATAGGTTAAAATGGGGGGGATGAATATTTTGATTCTTGGCAAAGGGGGGTTTATGTCTTGCTAACAATGAAGTAATTATTATGTACTTTCATATATTTGCAGCTTTTCAGTTTATTATAGCTACTAAAGAACTTAAGCTTAAATTTTTGAATCTGCAAAATCACCAAGTTCTTTTAGCTAAACTAGGTTTGGCTAGTTTAAAAAGTGGTAGCTTTCTGATACCGCTTAATGAGACATGTCCCTGTGAAGAAAGCTATCGAAAAATGTTTTATAAAGTAGCACTTACTCTTAGCAATATATTACTAAACAATTACACAAAAAACAGAAATGACCTTCAACACCAAAATACATCATCAAAAAAAAGAAAGCTCTTTCCACTTTAAAATAGGTTTTAAAATTACTAATTTTTTTAAGTTAATTTAAATTTCCTATTATTATATTATATATATATTATATCATTATATTCTTGTTACTGGTTAGTGGTTAGACATATCTATACTGAAGTAAAATGCAAAAGTTCAATAAATAATTTGAAATAAACCGTAATTTTTATCGCCTAAACGGGCGAATCTGCACGGAAGTTGCGTTAGTTACTTATTAGAAATCGGTCTACCTCTGACAGGATTTGCGACGTTGCCTTTCTTACTTCACGGCTTGGAAATTTAGGTGGCTATGCATATGTAGAAAAGAGGCTTGGAACCTTGTTTTGAAAATTTAAAGTTCATTTTCATTTATCGGCAAAAAAAGGTTCATGTCTGTGTGTGAAAGTTTCGGTGAAAATTGTTGATTTGAAAAACGAAAGCGGTAAGTCATCCAGCATCCTCGAAGTTATCTATAGCAGTTTTCCCGATTTTATTGAAATTTGGTACCGTTATTCATAATGATAAGGGGCTTAATTAGCCCTAACTAGATTAAATTTATTAATTCCCGGGGAGCACCTTCACGAATATTATTGACAAAAAAATGTATGCCACTGACTTTTTTCTAATTTTAATATTTTTTTCGGATTTACCGACTAATAATACAACTTTTTTGTTCCTTCAATTGTTTTCGTATCTTGCTTCGTTTTCGAAAGAAAAAATAAAACCACTTTATTGCATGTACAAAAAAAATAAATACCTATATAGGGTGTTTCCTAACTACGGTACGAAACTTCAGAGGGTGATATGTATGTCCGGAGTTGCTTCGTCTCTAAGTTGAAGTTTAAAAAAAAAACGGTCATAAATATCCTTAAACCGATTTGGTTGAAATTTGGTTTAGTTATTTGAAGTAATAATGCGCTTATTTAGCCCTAACTAGATTGAAATTATTAGGCCCAGTGGGCACCACAGCCAATCATTATTGAGAAGAAAAAGTACGCCACTGCCTTTTTTTTTTAGTTTTCTTATGTTTTTTTCATATCTGGCTTCTTTTGCGAGAAAAAAATTAAAATCACTTTAACTCATTCTAAAAGCTATCCATGGACAACATAAAATAACAACCAAAAATAAAAAATAAACAATTTCAACCTTACAGTAAATGAGCAAAATGTCCACCTTCTGATAAAATGCACGACTGCAATCGATTTGTCATTGATTGTCTGACACGTTCAAGAATACCTGGAGTATTCCTGATGACATTGCAATTGTCAATTATCCGATTCCTCAAGTCATTCACATCTAGTACAGGAGTTTTATAAACAAGAGCCTTCAGATGACCCCGCATAAATAGAAATCTAGAGGATTCATATCAGGACTGCGAGCTGGCCAATTTTGAGGTCTTGCACGTCCAATCCAGCGATTAGGGTAGGTGATGTCGAGATGCTGACGAGTAAGAACACTAAAATGAGCTGGAGCCCCGTCGTGCATAAACCACATGTGACTCTTACCTGTAGGGGTATTTTTTCTAACAAAATGGGTAATGATATCGCAAGAAGTCCGTGTAGGATTCACGTATTAATCTTGGTGGTAAAAAAAATGGGCCAATTAGGTAGCCACCAATAATTCCTACCCAAACGTTGAGCGAAAATTGTTGCTGAAAATGACTTTCTTTAATAACGTGGGGATTTTCGTCGGTCCAAAAATGGTCATTGTGAAAGTTCATAATAGCATCTCGTGAAAAAATTGCCTCATCCGTAACTAAAAAATGCAAAACATTAATCTTGGGTGAAAATCCCGAGGCAGTAGAGCTTGAATCCGCTCTATGTGATTATGGGTACAGGAGGTTTCTTTTTAGAACTTGCCAAACGGTTTTGGGCTGGCTTCAAGCTGCAGTGCAAACTTCCTGGTACTATTTAATGTTTAATAAAAATTTTCATCCTTCAAAAATAGTCTTATTGCAATAATTACTATAAAATTAATCCATATACCGAATCTAAATAATTTTCAATATTTGAAGCATATTTTTGCATATTGTAAGCATATCCTTGAATTTCTTTTGAAATAGGGTGCATTAAAATGCGCGTTTTTTAAACATTTTTCGTGCCTTTACATAAGGTGACCAACCGTCCTGATTTACCCACGACGGGTTTAGGTTTTTTGAGAATTGCCCTGGGAGCCGACCTTGCCCTGATTTTTTCCGATTTTAGACAGCCAAGGTACCTAAAGACATTTTCACAGTTTTCCATTCGCTATCCAATCATCCAATTGATCAGTAGCAACCAATCTTTACTTTTTCATCAGCCTATTTTTAATTTCGCGCTCTCTTCTTGACAGTTCCTTGGATTGGAAACAAGCCGGCCAATCCGTATTACGTTTTTTGGCCGTTTTATAAAAGCAAAAAATAATTACACATTATTAATTTACGTACCTATAAAATTATATTTGTTTCAAATTTCAAACATGCAAAATTTTATTATAAAAATACAGGTTTTGTTAACATTTTTTTACATAAATATTTCCTATTTTTAAATTCTGTATAAAAGCTCTCACTGTAACTTAAAAGTTTCTTCGATAGAAAAATTATTTTTTTGGGCGGCTATTTTGTCCTGTTTTTCAGTTTTGGAAAGTTGGTCACCTTACCTTTACATAACAATAAAAGCAGCTGCTGTTGTTTCTACCTTCATTGTTTCTACTAAACTACGAAGGATATTTGAAATTCCCGATTTTGTTTGCACTTTGCCAAATCAACACATGTGTGTAGATAATGGTCGGAAATTTCCAAATAGCTGTAAAAATAGTGTGCCAATTGGCAAACCAACGCCATTTGCCAAATTTTACATGTGTGTAGCCGCCTTAACAATTCGACATGTACTTTTTGCATATGTTAACAATTAAACTACCAATTAAAATAAATTTCTAAGTATTTTAATAAAGCTCAAAATAAAACATAAAATCCACCAAAAATGTAACGCGATCACATAATGGCAATGGTTACGCAGAAGACGCTACGAATCGAGTGTTCCTGTCACCGTCACCTCGCTTTCGTCCCTCAGACCTCTTAAGTGTAACCTTTGAACTTATAACATTATTTTCTAATTTACTGCCACTAAGTCATGGGTTCAGGGAAAATGTCGATTTTACCTTTAATTTTAGTTTTGAGAATTTCTATTCCATAATATTCAAATTCTACTGAATTATTAATAGAAATATAATATTTTTACATTTAGTGGGCCCCCCGAAACTCCAAATTTCAAAGAAAAGATACCCTTTTATAAAGATTTCAAAGAATCAAAAGCAATAAATTGAACATAAAAAGATATGCGTTCAAAGGAAAGCGCACAATACTTATAGTTATTTCCTAAAACCAATTATTTAAACAATAATAACCGTTTACTCCGTAAATATAACTGAAATTCAATATGACAATAAATATTAATTCTTTGCTTGAGTCAGCACATTATACGTGAGTTTAAGTCGATGCAGCCTGGGTCTGGATATTGGATCCAATCACCAATAAAGATCGTTTATCGAAACAAGTCAGTCGTAAGCTGCTAAACGATTGAAATAAATCAAAAGGTCTGTCAGATTGGGAGTTATTAATGGGCAACAATAGGTTTCGTTATTGTTGGGTAAATAGTGGGTTTATTGACGTATTTTTTTTTTAATATATTGGCTTCGGTGCCAATAAAAATAATTTCAACACTCGGTATGCGTGTATAGCGGCACTCTGTTGTGAATGAAACTTCATTCGTTTTTCTGTACTAAACTACTAAATGTGCAATTTTGGTAAGTTAGCTACCGTGGAATCTCTAAAATCAGTTATAATATTATAATATGTTGACCAACTCTTGTATTATGTTTAGAAAATAAACTAGTTTCAAAGCCTTTATGAGTTCATATTAAGCATAGTGTTTGCGATTCTAATTTCTTAGTTGGACGTTTTGAAGGCGGTCGTATTTAACCACACTATACTACGATCCCAAAATAATTGGCAAAAATGTTCTTATTACCATTGACGGTGTGCGGAGAAAATAATTAACATCGATTCACACACTTTTAACTGAAATAAAAGCATTCAAAACCGCTTGGAAAGATTATGCATTAATAAGTCGTTACATGTTGCCAGGTTTTAAAATATTTCATTTAAATTCTCATAAAATGTACCAAAATCGGTATGTCATTAAGGGCCTTTTCACCCTACGGTACCTGTTTTACTCAATTTGGCAACGCAGGTAGGAAAAACCCATGTCTAAAGGCGCTCGCACGCTTTCTCATGGCCTCTAACCAACGTTCGGTGTCATAGACAAGTTTCAATAAAGAGGATATTAGCAATTCAGTTTTATTATTTTGGTGTTATTTTGGTGGTTATTCAAAACAGCAAATATTATAATGCAGGCGAGTTCTCCAAGTGGTAGTAACCAACAACGACGTCATTTAAAGCCTGGGGAGCGTACAATGGTAAAAAATGTGTATGAGGAAATTCTAAGTACACACAGTGGAATATTATTCACTGATGCAGCAGAATTTTGTGCCACATTGACTAAGACATCTTGCCGTACTGTTTATAGAACTATCAACGACAATAGGAATACTAAAGTGTCCGATCAGAAGGAAACAAGAGGACGGAAAAAGATTTTTATTGATCAGCAAACAAAATTAGCCATTCGTCGGAAAGTGCATGCATTTTTTTTTCGAAATGAACTTCCGAATTTAAAATAAATTTCTGCCGAAATTGAAAAGGATGAAAATATGCAAAAAATTTCATGAAGAGTTCTAATGCGTACACTACGAGAATTGAATTTTCGATTCTTAAAACGAAATCGCAAAAGTCTTTGGGTGGAAAAGGAAGAAATCGTATTGTGGCGTAGAAAGTATACAACAATATCGCTGTGCAGGGAAAAGAATTTACTTTACGGACGAGACATGGTTAAATGAAGGACATACTGTAAATTACATGTGGCAAGATCTCAACATTAAAAATGCACGTAACGCCTATATCAATAGACTGTTCACTGGATTGAAAGCTCCTTCAGGAAAAGGTCGTCTGTTAATTATAACCCACATCGGGAGTGATTCTGGTTTTCTTGAAGATGGGTTAAACGTGTTTGAATCTCGTAAAACTGGTGATTATCATGAGGATATGAACTCGGGAGTGTTTGAAGATTGGTATAAATCCATCTTACCGCGTATTGAACGTGGGTCGGTAATCGTGATGGATAATGCACCATACCACAGCCGTTGGGGTGGAAGCTTTGCCAACTTCTTCGTCGGGAAAAGGAAAGATTGTTGACTGGCTCGAAGAAAAAAATATTGCATTTGGCAAAAAAATGCTAAAAGTGCAGTTGCTCGATCTTGCAAGACTTCACAAAAAAAATATACGAAATATGTAGTGGATGAAATGGCTCGTGAACGAGGTGTTGCAATATTACGTTTACCGTCTTACCATTGTGAACTAAATCCAATCGAGCTTATATGGGCAGAGATAAAAGGCGATGTGGTGCTTAAAAATAAAACTTTTAAATTAAAAGATGTTAAAGAACTGTTAAAAACGGCACTAGCGAATGTACAAGCAGCAGATTGGCATAAGTGCGTATTACATGTCGAGGACGTAGAAAAAAAATGTTACAGCACTATCGACAGTAAAGAAATATTTTCATCGTAATGTCGGCGTGGAATATAATTTGTCAAACTATTATCAATTAGTGTTCATTAGGTAACAATAGTTAGGAAATTTATAAACATTTATAAATTAGGTTTAGGTTTTGCCCTTAATCCACTATTATATGTTTCTATTATTATGTAGTATAATAAGAACATTATGAAAAAAACATATACCGTTGCTTTATTATTCTTTTTGGATTTTATACCTGCGTAATTTAGTTTATCTTATTACTAAACTTCATTAGATCATCAAATGTAAAAGCTTAATATATTTTTCAGTTTGATTTATAATATTATATTATTGTAGTAAATGTAAATATATTATAATAATAAACAAAAAATTCATATATTTTTTTAATTATTATTGTTTGAAATGACACGCCTCTGGAATTGGCGTTCCTCGTGTCCTCGTCTTGCACACCTTGGGAAAAATGATTCACTGCCAATTATTTTGGTGCCGGAGTATAGAGGATAGGGATATTGGAACACTATCAGTAAATGATAAGAGACAGAAATTTCAGTAGGTAGGTCCGATGTTAATAAAATCAACAAGAGTGGCCAAAAATTGAACATTGTGGAACACCACTAGTTATTTTTCGGCTTCTGGATGATATTAGCTCTCCATTAGTATTGCTGGTTACGGTTGGTAAAATATGATTGCAACCACTCCAAAACATTTAGAGAAACACCTGAATACTTTAATTTAGCTAATAATGATTTGTGATCCAAACGATCAAATGATCTGGAGTAGTCAAGCTTTATCAGAATATAAACCAGGGGTTCATCGATTCATCCACACCATGCAATAGTCAGCCGTTATATAGTTTGTTATTTCTAGATGAATTGTCTTTTCAGCGATATTCGATGTCACAGAAAGTATACTTATAGGGCGCAACTCGGACAAATCCGAAATCTTGCTCTTCTTATGCAGCGGAGAAACCAATGCATTTTTCCAGCTTTGTGGAACCAACTTAGTCAAAAGTGAAGCGTTAATAATATGAGTAAGTGCTGTGATGCAATATGACATACACATTTTTAAAATTTCGGACGAAATTTGATCAGCATTACTTATAATACTGAATAAAAAATTGGAGACATCTGCCTCGGAAACCAAAGAAAATTCAAATTCGCGGAAAACAGCTACGTATTTATGTGAATCAAAATAATTCATCATAATGCTAATAATCAAACTGCTTAGTAATACGCAGCTTTTCAATAGGAACATGCATGTTAAATGAATGTAAAATTCTTTCTTCAAACAAGTTAACTACTAAGTTTTTGATCAATATCATTCACAGAAAATACAACTAACAAACTAATTCCAAAAGAAAGCTCTCACAGGTCAATACCTTCCTTAGATAGGTAGGTATTTATTACCTATAGGGAAAAGGGGAAAGAAAGTCAAAAAGTCTTTCTCCACTAATTTAATAGTGAGCTATTAAAGGCTCAATTTTAAAATTAAATTGTCTCTACATGTTTCGAAGGTAGTAACCTTCATCTTCAGGAGACCAAAGTAGTGTTGCAGTTATTATTAGCAGTAGAGAGAAAACTGTTGGTGGAAAATGACGTTGATGGAGCTTTTTTTATTTAAAAATATTTTGACAAGATATTAAAAATTGAATGTAATCAGCATACTAAAATTGTAAATGAAAGTGGAATGTTATATTTAATTCAAAGTTTCTGAAAAGACACTGTCAATTTGTGGTTGAATTTAAAAAGGGAAGATATTCATTATTTGAAAATCATAAGTCAGGATATATAAAAAGGATCTTTTAGACATTCTAGGTCTTGTTAGAGAAAGATTTTTATTTGTGATTTGTTTTATGAGAAATTATAATGTTGAAATTTCATTTGTAAAATTAGTTATTGGAGACCTAAGGTCCCGTCAACTTGCGTTATATTCGTCCTATTATGTAGGGAAAACAATAGAATTTGATTTAAAATAAAATTATTAAAAAAAAAACAGATCTTATATTTTATATACCCTTAAAGACTAAAATAGGGAGACGAACACAGTTAAAATTTATTTTTTTATTACCTATGTTAGTAAATAAGCTAAGTTCTGAGATTATTGTAAACCTCTTTTTATCATCAAGGAACAAATTTTAACTGTTTATTTTGAAAACTTAAGTAATGGTTAAAATTATTTAAGGATACTAACCGAGTTCTTGATTTTAAGCGTGCATGGCGTGTTTTTCCATATAAACACCGTTACAATATCCATATCCAAATCACTTTTACCATGCTAACGGCTTGCTGGAGATCTCTTAATAAGGAAAAATGTATTGTTTAAATGCTTTAAAAGTCTTAAGAACAAATAGAAAATCCTTAGCTCCGCTACTGTAAACGATCATTGAATTAACCAATGCTGAGCCATTTTAAGATATCGTTTATGGGGATTTGCACTAAAACGAGATTCTGTCGTTCTCATTGCGTTGTCGAAAATAAAAATAATATTTGTAATCAAAAGGTCAAGGAAGTTTTCCGCTTTGATAACAATCCACATAGAAAGAGGATTTATCAGGCGATGTTACCAATAAAACATTTATTTGCAAAATCAACTAAAAAGAAAAAGATATGTAAGCTAATTATATTTTTAGATGCTTTAAAGTTTTCATTATTTATTATTTTTATGTGTGTCATGTTGAAAGTAAAAAGAAGAACGCGCTTAACTTATTACGCAGATTTAAATTTATGCACTATATATTCTTTATCACGGATTTATTTTTTGCAGGAGGAAATATGTAGCATTTTCCCATTAAAACAAATATTTGTTACGTGCATGACATCAACGATTTTCGTCACATTTCCTTCAGTTCTCCCAATTGGGGCCGTTCCAACCCGGGGGTGTTAGGGGTGCGGGATACACACAATTGATTTAAAACTAATTTATGAATAAAATAATCAATATAAAAATATTATCATTATAGGGAAAGGAAAGAAAGTCAAAAAGTCTTTCTCCACTAATTTAATCGAAGATCAATCAAAAGATCAATTATATATTAATAAGTCTACATGTTTCGAAGGTAGTGACCTTCATCCTCAGGAGACAAAAGAAATGTTGCTGTTATAATAACAATAATAATAATAATAATAATAATAATGATAATAATAATAATAATAATAATAATAATAATAATAATAATAATAATAATAATAATAATAATAATAATAATAATAATAATAATAATAATAATAATAATAATAATAATAATAATAATAATGAAGGTTTTTTATTAATACGTAACAATAACAACAACAAAAAGAAAAATACAAAAGGTGGCGAGATCCAGCATAGCTGTTCATCTAACCACCAGACAATTACATTTCAAAGTTTAACAATAATGTCGAAAAATCAAAAAACAATTACCTTAAGTAATTTCAAAAGTAAAAAAAAAAACGACCAAACTACCCATGATCCGGAATTGACCGAAAAAGCGCAAATATTGGATTTATCTTAAAATAGACAAGAAAAACAAAAAATATAACGTAAGTAAAAGTTTGCTAGAAAACAATTCAGCCTCTCTCACTTATTACACACTTTTTAAAATGATTCTTAAAGCTGTTTACAGATAAACATGATTTAATTATAGGTGGTAAGTTATTATATGTGGAAGGCGGCAGTGCTGTGTCTGGGAATCTGGAAAAGTTCATTGTATCGCGTAACCCTGTTGTGAATATCGGGACCTCTAACAAGTTTTTTATAGAGATATACAGGTTCTTTAAATTTGTTTATTTTATACACCAAAGTACCCAAATGAATTCGATATCTTTCAGCCAAGGAAAACCACCCAGAAGCAAGAAATGATGGAGTTATGTGGTCAAATTTTCTTATACCGTAACAAAACCTTATGCATGAATTTTGTAGTTTTTGCAAACTACTCCTACTTGCTACGTTCAGTGCAGGCCAATACAGAACATTTGCATAATCGAGTAGAGATAAAATCAAACTATCACAGAGTCTAAGTTTGATGTCCTGAGCTAAAATATCTTTATGAATGTATAACGTTTTTAATTTAATGAACGATTTTTGTAAAAGTTGGGAGACATGTTGCTCAAATCGCAAGTCAACATCCAATAAAACACCAAGATTCTTACATACTGAGGATGGGTTTATTGCGACTTCATTTAAGGTAATGTTTAAATTATTGGCTAAAATATCTCTATCCCGCCCAAATATCATCATTTGGGTTTTATTATTATTAAGTATAAGTTCATGGGCTGCTGTTAACTTAGAAACAATTGCGAGGTCATTGTTAATGTGCGCCGATGGTGGATGATCATTATAAAAGAAAGAATAATAAATTTGCGTATCATCGGCGTACTGATAAGACTTGCAATTGTTTAAATGATTAGAAAAATCAGCGGTATAAATAGAAAACAACAATGGCCCCAATATACTACCCTGTGGTCTGTGGTTATAGTATTAGCAGTAAAGAAAAAATTTATTTGTGGAATTTGACGTTGATGGAGCTTTAGAATTTGAAAATGTATTAAGTAGTGAAAGCAATCAGCATACCAAAACTATAGATAATTTTTTTTAATTCAAATGTATTTGTATAGGGTTTGTCACATTTGACAGGTTATGAAGAAAAATGAAGTTCTTCCTATGAAGGTTTTAATAAAGAGGTATATAAAGAGGATTTGTGGGACATTCTAATTCATATCATGATATTTGTTTGATAGAATGGAAGAAAGATTTTGTTACAATTTAAGTACGATTTCCATTTTGTTGAAGTCCCATTTATAAAGGTTTAAAAAATGTTTTCCAAGGTTTGGGGGGAGGGGGGTACTGGAGACCTAAGGCCTCGTAACCCGTAATTAAGAAAGCCACATTTTGTAGAGAAATTAATCAGAATTGATCAAAAAAAGAAAAGTTGTTAAAAACGTAAAATCTTTGATTTATACACCCTTAAAGATGTAAAACAGGGAGACAAACATGATAATGCTGGTATTTACTGACACCCAACAGGTATTAAACTCTACCGCTAACCAGTACTACCTCAGATACAAAGTACATTTTGATGATAGTAATTATATTTCTTAAAATGAGACCCTGTATATTAACTGATTTTTCAATTTTACGTCAAAATCTGAACGTAATTTATGTAATGTACCCTATACCCAAATTTTCGAAATGCTCGACACCCTTGCAAGTACTACTTTGAAAACCTTGTATACTTACCCATTTTTTAAATTCTTTTCAGGTACGAAAAATAAAAAAGTTAAGATAGGGGGGCATTATACACTATCACCCTGTACATGACATAGGCGTCCGCAGAAATTTTGTTATAAGAGGGACAAAATGTTTATCTATTTGTTATGTGGGAATGTTAGTTCTGTCTAACAAGACAAGTGCTCTTATTTTTTATTACCTATATCTATCGTATACCTCAAGTGGGACGAGTGCCATGTAACATGTTAACCTATCTTATTTGAAGATTAGTAATTAATAAAAAAATGGTTAGTACACGCGTGGACTATGGTAATTAATTTACAAATTCATAACAGTTTAAGCGCTGAATTGACAATACGTGACGTTTTACCATGTATACGCCGAGAAAAATTGGGACATAGAAAAGTGTGTGTTGCAATTTCTTTTGAAGTAAATGCAACGTTACCTAACATAGAAACAATCGAATATGGCACGACATGCATTGCATGATTCTATTTACAGAAACTTGTAAAAAAATGTATTTTTTATTACAAATAAGTGTGGGATTGAAGACACGAATCACACAAGTTAATGACAAAAATTAAAATTTTGCATTAAAACCCTATATTGTGAAGGGTTTAATGTTTTAGAAATTGTCAGGATGTAAAACGTATAGGTATGGCAGGCGTTGTTAAAAAATTATAACAGCTTGCGACATCATATTGTTAATAATTTAAAAAATTTATGAAATTTGAAAATGCGTTCGTAGCCTTATCTAACGAAGAAAATTTACAAAACCCCACAAAGCTTAATGAAAGCTGGATACCAACCTTTTTGTAACAGTACTTTCTTTTAAATTTAACGATAGGGCAGTACAGTTGCAAGAAATGAAAACGACATAGCCGAGTATTTTATTTCTAGTGTATTTGACATTCAAAAAGTATTTGGGAGCAGAAATAATCGCAGAATACCTTTCATTAAAGTACGATAATTAAGGTTTGGGTACTTTAATAAAATATACATTAATAGTAAAAAATATTAAAAGTAACATAGTTTAAATTATAATGTCATGATTAGTAAGATTTAAAAAAATATCTTTGGCACCTATGGTTTTCATTTACTTCATTGGATAACGACCTTACCTCATATTTGCATTAAAAATATCAGATACCGTTCCATTTCCAAAAATTGCCGACTCTATACGGTGCTATCAAGGCCTCTGATTTTACACCTACATTAACCTTTTAGCAATGGAAAAGATGTTGGAATGCCCAGCTTTGTGAAACAGCATTGCAGCTTACTATATCTTTGCGGGTTAATTAATTTGAGCAGAGGAAAATATATTGTTTCAGTTTTTGTAGATATTAGGAGGGCATTTGAAATTATAAATAGGAATATTTTGGAAGAAAAGCTTAAATTTTAAGGGATAGCTTTAAAATGGTTAAAGTAGTATTTGTCGAATGGGAGTTAGGTATGGTCAGAACTTTCCATCGGAAAGATCAGTAAATTATGGGGTGTACCTCAGGTGAGGCCCAGTTCTGGTACATATATGAATGACATTTATTCTGCTACTACTCTTGTATGTCGATGACACCTTGCTAGCAATAAGTATTGATTCAGTTGAGGCTGCTGTGAATAAAATGACTTGTGAGTTACATTTGAAACTCATATAAAGTCATATGTATTAACAATTTATGCAACAATATGTCTTCTAACTGAATGTAAGGGTGATATCAAACAACTTAGTTTAAATTTTTCTTATGTATAGCTTTGTAGGATATATAGAAACGTGTTATACTGATACATTGGGAAGTTTCTGCCCTATCATCTGGTTTAATAATATACGGGGTGTTTTATTTGAAACTTTTGGTATTTTTTTGCAAAGGCCCACCGAAACATATTTTTTGGGCACCCTGTAACTGTAACAAGGAGCTCTTACTATGCCCTAATAGAGTCCCATCTTCGCTATGAAAGCTGTTTTTGGGGTTCATACTTCCAATATTTATTTCACTCTGTTTATTCTGCAAAAGTTAGGGATTCTTGTCGCCTAGTATTTATAAAGCATGCGATATTATTCTGTTCTTTGCTGTATCATCATTCTGAAGACATTCTGCATGTCTTGTTCATAAAGAATATAATGTTGCCTGCTCATTATAATAAGCGCAAATATTTTCTTTCAAACTTACATTTCCCTTATTCTGAATAAATCAAGAAATCCTTAATATATGGTGATAAGAAAGTTTACAATCATCTACCGCTCTCCTTGAGAAAGCAAAAATGTTCAAAGAGGTTTAAAAACCTGAGTAAACGTTTCTTAATTAAGGGAGCTTACTGCACTTTGGATGATTATCTTGGTGATTATGTTAGGTTCGTTTTCAACGTTTTTTTTTCTTTAAGCTATTCTTTACCTTCATATTTCCATGTGTAAAGTTCTTTTCACGAAAAATGGTTTTGGTTTAATGACTGCAATAAAAGTAAAGGGTCGATCCCAATCCTCCGGCAATATATAAGCAAACTATAAAGGTGCAGTAAAGGGTCGGACTAAAGAATACTCGTTTACTCGGTAATAATACTTATATTGAGTTAATCAAATGAAGAAAACCCAAATAATATAGATTTATAATTATTACCTACTTAAACTATATTTATTTATATGTATAATAATGTTATTCTACATCTAGTTCTGTTTGGCTGTCGCTATCCTCATCTTAATTAATTATTATCAGAAGGAATCATTATAATCCTCCAACAAACACTGAAAATTTAAGGGTTTTTATGACCACACTTAGCACCCATTTTATTGCAATCATGAAATCAGAACCAATTTTCGTGAAAATAACTATACCGTAACAGCCTGGGTATACTGTGTCATATTATGGGAAATATAGGTCTGATGTGATTGTATATTATGTAAAGACATATTTTGTTTTAGGACCTTCAGATTGTGTTTATTGTATTAGCTAATAATAACTTTGTCAACAAGAATATTGTTCTACAGATAATAAAGTAGATTCGCGTTAATAAAAGTTGAGGAATATAATAATATATAATAAGATTAACAATTTAAAATCGAATGTAGAAAAAAACTAAAGCTATACGGTAATTGCAAACCCTCATAAAATAAAAAAATATCAATATTGATAACTCAAACCTATAATTATTATTAAAAATAAAAGAGTTGAATTCGCATTTACCAAACATTAAATATCTTGATTGGTGTTAATATTGCTTTTGCAATATTATATTTATTACTTTTACACAAACTGATATTAAAATACAGCAACTTCGTACATGCCGGCTGTAGTACCTATTAGTACTTGCTCGTTTGCTGTCCTATTTCAAACAGAAGATACCTTTAGAAGATGGGTTATGCGGAGTGACGATGATGAAATTTCCGATAGTGCGGGAATAAGTGTAACTAATAACAATAATGAAGAGCAATCACAAGCAAAAATACGCAAAACCAAGGGAATGACAAAGAAAACACACGAAGAGACATAGGAAAATGTTGTAAAAATAAGTCATTATTGTAGGAGCTTTCTCATATGCACCACGTACTTGAAGAGTGATGCAGGCAAAATTCAATAAAGTGCGTTTCAGCATTCTTTTTGGAAGTTCTAAAGTATCAAAATATTAAAGTACACCATCCTCGCAAAGACCAATGCGACACCTGTTGTAGATACGCAGTGAATATGGTTACTCCAGATGTATACCAGAAACACATCGAGGTGAAAAATGAAGCTAGAGATGCTAAAAATGCAGCCAAGGATAAGGCTTGTTGAGCCCGAAAACTGAGGCTTCTGCGATGTATTACAAAAAAAAATTGTAAGTTCATAATTTCACTATTTTTGTTTTAAACAATAAATATGTAACGTTGTACGTATGGCACGAATCAAATGGCGGCGTAACGTCTAATGAGTTTACTAGTTGCGTTACAGATTTTATTTCATCCCAAGCTGACAAAATCAAAGTGTTTGCAATTATATCGGATAGATGTAATTATCAAAATAGGAACAAAATCCTAGCTAGTGCTTTGAGAAGATTGGCAATTAAAAAGGACTCATTGATTTGACAGTTATTTTGTGAGAAAAGGCACACAATGATGGAGTGCGACAGCGTTCATGCTGAACTGGAAAAATACCTTATTCCCCCCATAAACTTTCCAAGCGATTACATAGCTATAATATAAAAGTATTGGATTATTCCTTTTTTACAATTTCGAAAACTCATTGACTAATATTCAATTATTGCGACCTGGAAAAAAAAAACAGGGGATCCACATGTAGTTGATATTCGTGTTTAGACGTAAGATTCAACCTACAAATCTGACCAGACAGGTAGTAAGTCATTCGCTTTTTAATACTGTCAGATAGTAATAATTGTCGATATATGGCATAGTTAATATTTCAAGATTGTATACTAAATAAAGATGTTATAAGGAATATGGTCAATCATCATTGATTAGCCCGATGTTTATACATAAATTAAGTTGGTCCTTCGAGCCGGATAAAAAGAAAAATAAGGAAAAATATCCATTAAAATAAAGTAAGATTTGCTAGTGACATTCAGAGCTGTGTATCAGATAGTTTGACGCGGTCGGTGTCGGTGTAGAAAAAGAGGTTACCACCATTGGTAAGTGGCATATTTTTTTAATATATATTTTATCCTGAGCAACAATGTCTGACGACGAATTAAAGGTTTTAAGGGCAAAAAGAGGGCAAAGGATATTTTGATAGTATTAATAAAACTAATGTTGATGAGAGGTTGATAACGGAAGTAGAGATGCGGTTAGAAAGGGTTTTGCCTCTATATGATGAATTTAATGATATTTTAATTTGTTTTGAAGGAAATTCAAAGGTAAAATGTTATTTTTGTCAAAAAGCGCATCCGATTTATAGGTGCGAATCTTTTTTAAAGTTAAACGTAAATGACAGAATTTCATCTGTAAAAAGGCTTAAACTATGTTTGAATTGCTTAAGAAATTCTCATCCTACGTGGAATTGCAAGTTACAAAAATGCATTAGATGTCACAAGCTACATAATTCTTTACTACATTTAGGTTCGGACAATCATTCTACTAAGGCTTATCAAGTGCTGCCACAAAGAAAAATAAAGGCAATTGAAGTACAAAGACCAACCCGGCTGTATACAAGACCAATTCCCATAAATGAAACAAAATCAATTCCCATAAAAGAATCAAAATCGAAATGCCTGCAGGACTCAAAAAAGGTCGTTGAAAAAGATCATCATAATTTTGACGATAATATTCCATTTCAGACCGATAAAAAAGTTAAAACCAAAAAATTAATTTTTATTGTAGCTATCTGTACTTTTGCAGTTTGCGTGAATGTTGTACTTTAGTACCTATAATCAGGTCATTTACGTGCGTTCTCTTTGTTGCGCCCAGATGATACAGTTTTCGCATTAGTCACCCAGTGAAGGGTTCAGGTTAAATCTAGTAAAGGGTTAACAAACAAACAGAACGGGCGTAAATCGCCTTATATGGACAGACACTAGTTAGATGGAAAAAAACTCTTAATACCACCTATGTGTTTTCTGTTACTTCAAATATAGAATTTAGTTTGTAAATCACAAACCGTTGTTTTAATTGTGTTTCTAATAGGTGCAAAAAAACCTGAATATAATACTAAATTCAATAAAAAAGCAACATATACGTTTCGTCTTAAATGCGCAGGTTTTTTTACTCTCCTGTAAAATTTTCATTTCAACACATAAAAGGTTTTACCGCAGCAGCGATGACATATTATTTTTGTATGTCATGTCATAAGTTAAGCGCAAGTTTTCGACTAACGCCCCTGCGGGCAGTAATATAATGATTGGAATCCAGTTGTATTTGAATATAGCTGTTGTAATAAGGGTTGTCGAGTATGGCGAATTATTAAAATTCATAGGTCGACATATAATCTGGATCGCTATATTTCTTAAACATAAGCACTTTTTCCAACACAAAAACGTCTTTCTACTTCGTGAAAACCTCGGTGAAAACTTAAGATCTAACCTCATTCCCTTTCAAATGTCAAAACTGTATTTTTTTCTAGAGATGTGACGATATAACACTGTTATGGTTAAAAATAGCCGGATAATGAGAAATAACTGTCGCTATCGGTGATTCATTAATTGTCTCAAGCAGTTCCAATCAAAAGAAAATATTCGAAATTTTAAGTTTCGTTTATTGAAAATAACTAAGGAATGCCAAAGAAACATTTTAATTTTAACAGTATAAGACATATCCCGAAATAAAAATGGGGTCATTTGAGTACGAACGTAAAATTAAAAAAAAATTCTTCTATACAGGATGTAGATAGAACACATGAAAAAAAAATAAAGTTCATATGAACATGGGTCCGGAAACGCTTCCTCAGAGAGCTAGAGCCCTTTGAAGATGGCCTTCATGAACTAGTTTTTGTTATGTAGCTCCGGAACTACTGCAGCTACCGCAACCAATCGTGGGACATAAATTACTGTTAGTAAGTTCATCTATTTGAGCTTATTGGACAATGTTAACTTTAACCAGGGGCGTGCGAGCCCGGGAGGTATTAGGGTAAATTTGACCCCATTCCTCTAAGGCTTCACTTTCTTGCCGTATTGACATTAGATTATAATTTTCCTATGCCTTTTACATAAAAGCGGTAGTCTCTGTAAAAGTGACCATTTCTTCGGAAATTGGCTGAAAACAAGTTAAGATACAGAAATCAATTATTGAAGTCTTAAAGAAATTAGTTCAAAAGAATAATAAGGTTCAGTACAGATATCAAGAGATAAATTAATCAGCGTTATTATTATGGTAGGCAGTAACAAGAAGGAACTTAAAATAGTAGTTGCTAAAAATACCTGCCACCACGCTCTTCTTCTGCCATCTTCAAAGGGCTCTAGCTCCCTGAGGAAGCGTTCCCGGACTTTTTTTGTCCTGTGTTATATCTACCCTAGAAGCTTGTAACATGATCACATTAACACCCTGTATAACAGTTTATCTTTAGTAAATGCTTTTTTAAAGCGGTTTTACAAAATGTATTTAAATTGGTGGCTTATGTTTCGTCGTTTTAAATTTAATGTATTTTTGATTTTCAACTTTGACGCATTACTTGGGTCAACTCAAAAGAGCATATTTTGGTAAACAACCTATCAAAATATATAAATATATCTGTTCTAGGCGTTTATATATAAAATTATTTTATTTTTTCAATAGGTGGCACGTTTATATTTATAGATAAAACAGAAGTTCATGATCAGCTTTGTATAATTGATTTTCATAACAATTTTTGTTTTCTAAACATCAGCCAGTGGCGTAGACAAGACTAGATACGAGAGGTTTGGACCCGCCAATGGGGTCGAGATCTAAATTTTGAACAGTAAAATAAGTATTTTTTTTTCTTCCGAGGGTACGTCCAAGTGCCGGATGCACTTCGGCCAGGTTTGGCCCATTGCGCTCACCCTTGTTTGTTCTTACACCCACTCATTGATTCCAGTTCCTTGCACTAGGTAGGTCAACTGGAAAGAGTGTAGTAATTTCCTCTGGTTCTAGTCTTGGTTGCCTTTTCCGATCCAATGACTCGCAGACTCAGCTGATTTCTGCTCATCAGAAGTAGCTGTTTTGTTAGGTTCTGGTCTGGGTCCCCAATGAAAGATTCGCTATGATTTAATCCCTGTCTGTTGTTCTAGTAGATTTTGTGTTGATTCCTTGTCATCGTTTTATGACATCTCTTACTGTGTACTTTGGGACCGATGACTATTTTCTTCGACCCCTTTTTTGCAAGCTCGTCGGCCTATTTATTTCCTGTAATACCTTCATGTCCTGGTACCCATTGTAGTATTACTTTGTTGGCTTTTGCCAGGGCCACTAATTCCTCTTGGCATTCCCATACCAGTCTTGATGGCACCTTATTGCATGTTAGCGCTCCAAGGGCTGCTTGACTGTCGTAGTATATGTGGATCCACTTATTAAGATAAGTCCTATTGTTTTCATACGCAAACTGCGCAGGGTGGCGTAGATTTTCGCTTGGAACACCGTGGGAGACTTACCCAGGGAGAAATAAGCATCTCTCTTCGGTCTTACTCCCTGTATCCCTGCTCCGGTACCGTCTTTGGTTCTTGAGCCGTCTGTGTACCAGATTATTGCCCCAGGAGTATCTGGTGTTTTATTGTTCCACGCATCCTGGTCGTCGATTAAGGTCTTGAATTGTATGTCGTAGCGATATGCAGGGTTTGTGTGGTCTGATCTCATTTCTAACTTAGGTCCCCTTATGATATCGCATAGAAGTACGTGTCCAGTTCTGTGCCACCCAGAAAGTTATTTAGAACTCTGTAGTCTGTATAGTCCCAGTCTTGCCTCTCCTTTAATCGCCAAATGAAGTGGAGGAAGGTCCAAGATGTTTTCCATTGCATATTGTTTTACCGTGTTCTTTTGCGCAAAAATCTACCTTTTTTTGTCATATGGAGACATGAAATTTATCATTGTGGTCACTTGACCTATCAAAAATGGTAAGCTTAAGCAAACTCTTAGGCGTCATTTGCACAACAAACGACATAATATGTAGTTTGTATATATATTATATATACATATATTGTTTTTTATATACTTACCTTTGAAATCCAAGTATCGATACATGAAATAATAAAATACTAATATTATTATTATTATTATTATTATTTACCTATTTGCGTAATTATTTCATCATGCCCTAGAAAAATAAACACGCAATTTCGTTTGTAGTTATATTATTATATCTACAATTTTTTTAGTTTTGAAATTGCTTTTCTTTACTTCTTGCTCTGTTATTGACCCGGGTTCATAATAAAACTAGCTGAAAAATTTTTTTTTAACTTTATTTTAGCCTTTCTGCTCTACCTTTTTAAGGACATGCTTTGTCAATAAAAAAAAAATTTTTTTCCAAAGGCATAAACATGAACTAAGGTGCGTAGTTAGTATTATTTATTTATTGTACATTTAGAAAAAACTCTTCGTAAAATTCTTAAAAAATTAAATACGGCTCTGATCCATTCAATACCTCAATAAAACCACCAATAATAATTTTCGTTGTTCCACTCTTTAAGGGAGGTGACCATGATGGCCCCTTAAACTTTGGACCAATTGCACTGCTTCCCACCTTGTTCAAGATAGTGGAAAACTTGTTAAAACTAGAGTGGTTTTCTTTCTGAATAAACACGATCTTATGAGCACACAACGGTTTGGATTTCAGGTTGCGAAGAGTACGAGCGATGCCATCTTAGGGTTCCTCGAATGACTCTATGTGACTTATCAAAAGCCTCTGACTGTGTGAATCACAGAATACTGCTGGGGAAGTTGGAGGCGTATGGGTTTAGGAGTACGGCCTTGAAGTGGTTTCGTACGTATTTGACGCATTCAGACAAATGTGTTCAACAACAGTAGCTCTGAAGAATTTACTCTTCATATGGGTGTTCCTCAGGGATCCGTTATGGGACCGCTCCTTTTTCTAATTTATGTTAATGATATGCCCCATCTTGATAAAGCGGGAAACTTTACCGTTTTCGCCTATAATACAGCCATTATTTGACATGATACGGATGCTTTTTGTCATTTAATATTACAAAGACTATCATTTTGAATTTTAGATGTAATGTTGATAATATTTATTTGGAGGATAGGGTGGTTTCTATGCACAATGTAAGTAATCATTCATGCAGGCCCGGATTATCCATAAGGCACATTAGGCACTTGCCTAGGGCCTACGAAACGCGAAGGGCCTACGATCATAAAATATAATAAAAATAGACACAAAAACAAGATCAATACTGTATTCTACAATAAGAAAAAGAGTTCACAGACACAGAGACAAACTACAATGTGATACAAAAAACCTTATAACAGTTTTAACAACCTTTTTACACATATTTTTACAATAAGTTTTTTTTTCGTGATTTTGATTTGACGAATTCATGCAGTATGTCGTCGAAGTCCACCTCGCAAGTCAAATCACTTTCAATACATAGTAGGCTTAATGAAGAAACTCTCTCTTGGCCCATAGTTGAACGCATACAATTTTTGATAAGGTTCAGTTTAGAAAACGACCTCTCACCTTCTGCATTTGACCCCAGCATTGAAAGGTATATGCGAAAAGCTTACATTTGGGAAACTTGAGACTAGCAATTATTTTCGATGGCAAAAAGAGTTTTGTTCAATAAAAAGCTAAAATTTCTAAATTATTTTGTAAGTTTTTTTTAATTAACAACTTTTGGCCATATATTAAACATGATGTTTTTAACTTTATCTGTAAAAACAGCGACGTCAGCGACTTCATCAGGGCATGGGCATCCATTGGGCTCTTCAAACGCATAGAAATGTTTAGGAAACCACTTAATTTGTAAATTTTGTTATTTTTTGGTAAAATTAGGGCGTGGCACCCCAAAAATTTTCGCCTGCGGCGCATTGTTTTCGCATCCCGTTAGTGAACCTCCCCGAATTTAAATCTAAAATTCACCACTGATGCCTAGGGCCTACGAAACCTTTAATCCGGCGCTGCATTCATGGACATCAAGCTTACATTTGAGAATCACATAATAAGTCAAAGGCTTTCTAGTGATTGTTATGCCATTAGGATTATTTCTAATATATTAAACTTTCCTTTGGCAAAAACGCATATTATTCCCTAATTGAGTCCGGTATGGTATTTGTGTTTATGAAAGCAGTCGGTCAGCTAGGTATATGGTGCTAGGGCTCGTGATTCTTGTCGTCCCTTGTTTCTTAAAAACTCAACTTGACCCTCTATTGTTCTAGAAACTCCCAACCATGTGTAGGTAGAACTATACTTCATTTAATATAATATGTAACTTACTATATTTATTCGAAATGTTGGCCGTTCTTATTAATACATTTTTAACACTTTCAACACAGTATTGGTGACCATGCGAAGAGTGTTGCCATTTATGCTGCTAAACACTCTCTCTTCTAATTATTGTACGGTTTCAAGGGGTACAAACTCATAGACTTCATTTTTCACATACCCCCGCATATACAAAAATCTAGAAGGGTTATATCGGGGGATCTAGGAGGCCAATTAACTGGTCCGCCGTTTGAAATTACTTTATTATCAAATGTCGGTCTTAAGAGAGCTTGAATTTCCCAAACATTATATGCGGGACAATCGTCTTGTTGAAACCAAATATTATTTGGTTGATATTGAGGAACCCTTGCTCGAATTGCTGGTAATGTTTGACCTTCTAACAGCTTCAAGTATCTTTGGTCGTGTGAATGATTATAAAGAAATGATTATAAATAAAAGTAAAGTTGACTTAATACCTGCTATGTATTTAGCAAGCTAGGTGATATTACTTACCATACATACCAAACCATCGATTAAAGCCAAAAATGAGAGTTGTGTCTATTAAACACATCTCAGTTGGTAAAATGTGTTTCGTCTGTCCAAATTACAAAACGACTTTTCTTTAAGGTCTCTTTGTATGGTACTTCTCGGCGTTGGTAAGTCTCTTGCCGCCGCTCTTGTAGACGATGTCACAGCGGCATTAAAATATTCCCTCACATTTTCGTCACGCCCGTTATTATCTTCTTTAGTAGTTTCTAAGGTTCATAACAATTTTTGGAAAGAGTCTTATACTTGACTGTTGTCTTTCAGAGTAATTTTCAAAATATCTTTCTAATACAATATTTACATTTCTGTTGCGATGAATGTAACATTCCAGCAAATCAAACTTTTCTTCGTGAGAGAAACACCGTATATTATGCATTTTTGTTACTGACATGCGTCTATATTATTATTATTATAAGAGAAGTCTTTATTTATGTTATTTAGATTCTGATATAGGCAAAATAATGTACCTATTACCAAATAATAATAATAATAATAATAATAAAAGGTTGCAATGTATAGTATAAAGGTAAAAACTCATCCATATTTTTATATTTGGGTGGCGCATAGTGGGAGAGAAGGCCATTGCTACTTTGGCTCAACTAGCACCGATGTGCCCCGGAATGGCATTCTTGAAAGTTGGCAACCCTACATATTTGTCAACATCATTGTCTTGCTAAGCTATCGTGTTCTCTGCTGCTAGAAATAGTGTGAATTAAGTCGAATCGAATTTGAATTGAATTAACATGCTTTATTGTCAAGAATACATTACATATTATAGACAAAGCAACTAATGCTAAATTTATCCTACAATCTAAGACGATGTCAGAAGGTAAAAAATCATAAATAGACAAAATACAATTTAGAAAAAATTGATATCAGAAAGTTTAAAAAAATAAAAACAAACATAAAAAATAGACCAAACAACAATTTAAAATAGTTAAAAAAAAATAGCTTAACTTCAAAAAAACATTATAATAAAGTTCACAAGAAGTGTCAAATTTCATCCCGATAGTATACTCATCCAGTCTGTAATACGCCTTTTGTGCCAGAAGGTATCTCACCGCTCTGCGGAAACGCACATAATCCAAAGACCTATACTCCACTCTCAAATGATTATACCTCTTTAATGCTTTCGTTAATTAGAGAGCGCTTAGTCAATATCAATCTAGGAATTGGAAGCCGAAGGTTAGAGCCCTGCCTGGGGCTGTATACATTTTGAGAATTGTTGCTTAAAGATCTCTCATCTATTAAACATACCGTTTCTAAAATAAATAGGCATATAACCGTTAAATTACCAAATTTTCTAAGTAATGGCCGACAATGGTCCCGATATCTTGCCCCACTCACATACCTAAGCGCTCTCTTTTGAATAACGAAAACAGAATTTAAAAGCTGTTAATTGCAGAATGCCCAAAATGCAATACCATGCATATCTCATATAGGACTCAAGCAGCGAGTGGTATACCATCTTTGCCGCTGAACAACCTAGTTCTTGTGGCACCACTCTAATAGCAACGCAACCCGATGCTAACTTCTTATTTGATTCAATGACATGTTTTTCAAATTTAAGCTTGGAGTCTATAAATAGCCCAAGAAATTTTATGGTTGCTTTACTTTCAATTTGCTTGTTATCCAAAACAAGATCATTATAGTCAAAGCCAAAAGTCAAAATATTAGTTTTCTTAACATTCAAACAAAGAGAATTAGAATCGCACCAAGTTTTAATTTTTTGAAGATCTTGATTTATGACACTCTTCAGGAGTTTACCATTGCTTGAATGCCACAGAAGAGTGGTGTCATCCGCGAAAAGTGTAAACTGACCACTAATTGCTGTGCTTGTAAGGTCGTTTATATACAATAAAAATAAGATAGGGCCCAACACAGAACTCTGGGGCACCCCAAACGCAATATTAGACAGACCAGAGCATCTTCCATCAATGGACACAACCTACGATCGCCCACAAAGATATGATGAAATCCATCCATCCATGCGATTAAAGTGAATAAAACGAGGACTACTTTTAGCAGCCTTGTCGGGATTGGAGGAAGTACAGGAAAGGAAACTTTCCTATTTCATCCCATATTTCATTTTTGTTTCCATAATTTTTGTACTTTGGATCATCAAACAAGATCTTCCGATATTGAATCAAATCTATCACGCGGCCAGCGTCAAAACTAAACCAATTGTGCCTAAACAATGAGCCACCGACATTTCATATCGATATTCATGGTAACTCAAATAATAGATGTTCTCTTTTCGGTATTTAATTTGACATAACTACGAGATATGACAGACATTGACACTGTGACCTTTGTTTACCATTTTTAATAAGTTCGTACTAAAATACATTTAAAACGATTGCTGTAACAGTTCACAAAAGAAATAAACGAGAGACCACATAACATGTGCCTACATCAGCTATACAAAATGCTGTCACAATATCAAAACTGTAAAATATAATTAGTATGAAAAATGGAAATGGATATGTTTTTATTAAACATTTTGGTAAGTAAGTAATTTAAAATACCTAATATAAAATCATTGAAGAAACTATTTAGCGATTTACATGCTTAGAACTCTACAGCCTTTGTGACTCTAATTGGTTTGCCACTGCTGCAAGAACAAACCTATGCGATTATTTAAAGCTGAATTGAAAAGTTAGCGAAGATGACGTTAAGATTTAAATGCTCAAGTTATTAGGGTTCGAGGATCAATAGTTAAGTTCCATGGTATATATTAGGTCAGGAGCGAAGTTCGAAACGTTCTTGGTTGATTTGTTGAAATTTGTGTCCTATACAGAATATTTCATATTTTTGGAAGAAGTCAACTATACCAAATAAATTAATAGTGTCATCATTTTTCATAATCCATGTTTCAAATTTTTTGGCACAAAACTAAAACACAAAACAAACAGGAATAGGGGAAACACGATCAATCAACGACATTTGATATTTCGCTGTAACCACAATATGACTTTAAATGGCGTCCTCATTAGGTGGAACGAACTTTTTGAACACCGAACATAAAAATATGGTTATCTCAACTACCTGACAATAATAAGCAACTTACAGTTATTAAAAAAGTGCCAAGTCGGCCTTCTCGCAGCAGCTGGCAATTCGCTAAACCTTTTAATTTGTGATTTGAACTTTTTGATGTTTAAGACTCTGCGGTTATGTTAACAATATCGATTAATAACTTAATGTTAGTCTATTTTATGGAAGAGGAATTAAGTAAATCTAAATGACTGATTTTTCGAAATAAACCTATTATTTATAGCTTCAAGGGCATTCAAGAGAATAAAAAAACTAGTTTTAAATTCTGCCAGACGTCAAAAAAAACTTTGAACAACTCACTTTTTCGCATGAACTTGGACTGACAGTTTTCTTTCAGCAATCTCATCCAGAATTTTCTCCTCTGAGAGTTCCTTACTCTTCTTGGTGGCCCTTCACAAATGTAGAGTACCTTTTTTAAAAAGCAATGACCAAAGAATTTAAAAAATCAGTTTTCAGCTCTGCTAAACGAGACCTGTCAAAATTTTGGCCCTAGCGAGTTTGGTGGTAAGGCATCTACTGTAGTATGGTTTTATGAGTCTTCATGGCCTACAAAAAAATATTAAAGTTTCATTAAATTGTACTATATAAACTATACATGTCTGTTTAAAAGTGAGAGACGAAAAGGTAAGTCCTTTAGGAGTTTTTTTTATGTCAAATTAGTTATTTTGGTCTCCCCTATACGGTCCAGAGAGTACCCCATATATGTATTTACCGGACACCTTGTATAGCGAGAAATTAAGTTCTGAATTTATAGTTACTAATTAAAAAACCCTAAATCGTTTATAATTTTAAAAATAGATTTTTTTTAAATATTCTTCTACACTATAAAACTATTCTCAAAAATTATTTAGCTTTATCCAGGTGTAGCTGAGAAATCCTTGTAACTTACACATTTACACAAAAACAAAAATAAACCACTTAATTTTAAGTTTTGGTTCCAGCTAAATTGTAAGCCAAAATACTATCATCTAAATAATTTATTATCGTTTAATTCAAAAACCTCTTCCATAATTAATCATTTTAATGTTAGTGCTTTTAGTGTCTATTTAATATTCAATTTAAATTCCGAATTATTATATTTTCTAGAATTGTTTACTTGAAATGGTCAGAGATACTAGACTGACTATCCCGAACATAAATCTAAACTATAGTAAAATTCTTACTCATATTAGCTCTACTAAGCGCCGGTACTTTTAACAGTAATTAACTCTTTTGATAGACGATTAAAATAATCAGGGTTTTGAATGTGCCAATGTCAATACAAATTTGTAGGTTATGGCACATTGGAAACCATTAAGCTGGATTTATAAACTCGAAAAGTTGGCGAGGTTGAGGTTTAGTTGACGTTGGAAATAAGAGTTTCAATTTAAACTAAAGGGAACACTCAGTTCAATTTATAAACTCAGTTCGTGCAAAGTTCGTAAGTTTCGAAATGTTCGATATAACCAATTTTTATGTTCGGAGTTCGAGAGGTTCGTTTTGACCAATGAAGACGCTATTTTAAAGTCATGTGGTTACAGCGAAATGTCAAATGTCTTTTCGTTGTTTACGTCGTCCTTCCGTCATTTGTATTTGGATTTTCTGTTTGTTGTAAGCTTAGTATTGTGTTTTGCGCCGGAAATTGGAAAACCAGAAATGGATATAGTTAAGGAGCTAGCGTGCTAAAAACGCCATAGTTGGCTGCCCGTCAGTCGAGTTTGAAAAAACGTTGCCATTACTCCACTGAACACCCTGGTGCTTGAAGTTTTGCTTTTACCCATTAACTTTAAGATTTATTGGCAATAATGACATAGGGCGATTGGCCATAGTGAGGAGCCCGTCAGTCAGGTTGAAAATTAGGTTCTGTAGGTTGCCAAGATCATGTATCTAAAATTTCGTTGCGATCTAACCACTAGATCGTGAATTAGGCCAAATGGAAGATTAAAATTTGTTTTTTGACCGCCATTTTGTTGGCCATGGTAAGGAGCCCCTCCAAAACTTGTTTCTACCTCTTCGTTTGGATAAAATGACAGCAAAAATGCACTTGACTGACAAATCGAATCACGACGTTCTTCCCTGGGTGACCTACAAAATCTCGAAAAATCCAATTTTTCAGTCTTTAGCATGGCTTTTTCAGAAATTCAACCAAAATCATCAGTCAATCATTTTTCCTGATTTTTAGACATCCAATTAAGTAGAAATCACAAACGACTGACATTTTCCTCGAATATTTTCAATTTGGCCATACTTTGAAAATTTTCTGATTTTGGACTTTTTTATAATGGCTCAATAATGCTGTTCCAAATGGACTTAAAAGTAAAACAATGTATGACGATGATGTTTGATGACCTAAAAAACGTTTCAATACATAACTATCACCTATTTACCCCTTCCTCCACCCCTCTGCTACCCTCCACCCCTATTCATTCGTTGAATTTATGTTATATTATATTGGATTCTGTAATCAAAAAATATAGAATTTTTGCTACAAAAAGATACGATAACCAATTTCAGCAGTAAGAAATGAATAATTACTGAATCCAATATAATATAACATAAATTCAACGAATGAATAGGGGTGGAGGGTAGCAGAGGGGTGGAGGAAGGGGTAAATAGGTGATAGTTATGTATTGAAACGTTTTTTAGGTCATCAAACATCATCGTCATACATTGTTTTACTTTTAAGTCCATTTGGAACAGCATTATTGAGCCATTATAAAAAAGTCCAAAATCAGAAAATTTTCAAAGTATGGCCAAATTGAAAATATTCGAGGAAAATGTCAGTCGTTTGTGATTTCTACTTAATTGGATGTCTAAAAATCAGGAAAAATGATTGACTGATGATTTTGGTTGAATTTCTGAAAAAGCCATGCTAAAGACTGAAAAATTGGATTTTTCGAGATTTTGTAGGTCACCCAGGGAAGAACGTCGTGATTCGATTTGTCAGTCAAGTGCATTTTTGCTGTCATTTTATCCAAACGAAGAGGTAGAAACAAGTTTTGGAGGGGCTCCTTACTATGGCCAACAAAATGGCGGTCAAAAACAAATTATAATCTTCCATTTGGCCTAATTCACGATCTAGTGGTTAGATCGCAACGAAATTTTAGATACATGATCTTGGCAACCTACAGAACCTAATTTTCAACCTGACTGACGGGCTCCTCACTATGGCCAATCGCCCTATGTCATTATTGCCAATAAATCTTAAAGTTGATGGGTAAAAGCAAAACTTCAAGCACCAGGGTGTTCAGTGGAGTAATGGCAACGTTTTTTCAAACTCGACTGACGGGCAGCCAACTATGGCGTTTTTTGCACGCTAGCTCCTTAACTAATAGTATAGACTAGTATAGAGAATGATGACACTAATTTATTGTTACTCGAGTTAATCCAAAATTATGAATTTATTTACAATTTAGGCCATAGAGATTATAAAAGTAATACTTATATAATATAATATAACAATATCATTTTTTAAAAACTGGATCATTCATTCTTGTATATTAAAAAAAACTTTGGTGTATCCCAAGACCTCATCTTTTTAAAATAATCATATCCACCTGCCACAGCACGGAACTCAAAAACGATTTAATTTTTATTTGGAATCGAACAAAATTATAAACAAAGAAAATAATAATTTACAATCCGTTAAAATTTTCAAAGTCAAATTTAATGTCAGTATTCTGTATCATTCTATTGGACAAAAATTTCAACCAATCAAACAACAACTTTTCGAACTTCGCTACTGATTTTATAAATGCCATATTCTGGACTGTCGAATATCGAACCTCACCAACATGAACATAACTTCAACCTCACAAACTTTTCGAGTTTATAAATCCAGCTTTATTATTTTAATCGTCTATTATATGAGTTAATCAGTGTCAAAAAAACCGGCACTGAGTATCCTTGTTGAAAGATTTGTTACTAAATTATAAAAAATAGAAAGATTTTTCCGAAACCAATCGAATCAACATTAAAAATGTAAAACTGCCCCAAAGGTTAAAGGAACATATTATATCTATCTAAAAAGTCAAACTAACCTAAACTAACCAAAACAACAAGTGGTTTACAGTAGTGGGCGGATCTAAGGTGACGCAGACGACGCACTCTGCGGAAGAACAGGCCAGTAGGGAAGCTGATACATTTCAGAATATATTATTTCTGTTGTACAATTTCTATGTCAGAGAGGTCTCGCCCTTAGAAGCCATGAAAAGAAATGAGGTTCTCCCAATAATGGTAACTTTATGGGCATTGTTGAGTTACTCGAAATTTCATCCTTTCTTGAAAGAATACCTAAATAAATGCCAATTAAAAACGCAAAATCCACATCATATTTGTCCAAAATCACATACAAATACAATAAAAAGTTAATTGTTATTATAGGTCAACAGGTGCTTACAACAATAATAAATCAAATAAATCAGGATGATGTTCAGTACTGTTCCTAAATTGTAGATTCCACTCCAGATTTAGCGCAAATTGACCAACTGGCAATCATTGTTAGGTATTGCTTAGGGAAAACCTTACGAAAGATTTCTAACTTTTGTACCTATAAAGAATCACACTTCTCGATATCTGTTTCAAATATTATTAACAATATGGCCGAGTTTATACCTTGTCCTGCGCATTTCTTAAACCTGATCAGAGTGGAAGCTGTGGGTTTATTACCAGAACTTATTGACTATTATGGGATTCTCCAAAAACTCTATGTGTTTTTTCGGCTTCACCTCATAGGTGGAATATAGTAATATTAGAAATTCTGGAATCTAGCGACTAAAAGGAAGACATATCAATCCATGATACAAGGATGCCCATTATTTCTTTTAAAGCAATCACTTACTAGAAGGCGTATTTAATCCCCTTTCAGGAAGATTCCATTGAGACATCAACGATCAACAAATTCCAATCGGAAATCTAAATTGAGCCGTATATTATTATCGTTAAGTATAACAAGATGTTGTTCTCTGCTGAGCCTTAGAAACAGCGAAATCTTAGAAACTTTAAAACATGTCATTGCCAATTAAACTGAAGAAGCTGATTTTAGAAATGAGGCCAAAAATTTATTTAATAAGTAATCAAAAATAGAACACGCAATGTTAACGCTAATTTGGAAAAAATTCTGGAACGCTTTACTTTACAGACCCCTAGCCTAGACGTACAAGAAGGGTATAATTTATTATGTTCCTGAAGTTTATTTCTAAAAGAAATACGAAAAAATTCAAAAATAAAAACTAATGAATTAGAAACCAAATTAATAGACTTAAACGATGACGTTGAAGTTGTATATTCCGATACAAGAAAAAGAATAAAAAGTTACTAGCAGATATAGACACTGACACTCAATGCACATGTTTTCTGGTAAAGACAAATTTCGCATACTAGGTATATGTTCTTAATAGGTTATTACTATTAGACTGTTTATCTAGGGAACTAGTTCGATATAGCACTGCCTACCAAGTGAAAAATTGCAAGTATATAGGTACTTCAATTTAGGAAATCCTTTATAGATCGAAATCAATGAAGATAATCTGTCAACTATTTTAGAAGATTACAGTAACGATCTTGATGAGGATTTCATTAATGAGGCCAAGCAATTTAAGCAATACTTAAAAATCTCTCTCCCATCCGAAAATGTTGTTAGTTGCTCGGAAATGTTTTACAGTAAAAATATGACTGAGGTCTTTTCAAATTTATATATTGCATTAAAATTGTTTTTAACAATCTCTATTACAAGCTGTGAAGCTGAGAGGTCATTTTCAAAGCTTAAACAATAATTAAAAATAAATACCGAACTGTAATGACAAAAAAAAGGACCCCAGTATTTAAGTATTTTGAGAATGGAAAGTGACCTAACTAATTCACAATCATTCGATAAGTCAATAAGGCAGTTTACAAACACCAAGGTGCGTCGGCCAAATTTTAAAGGAATTGAGAGTTTTTTTTTCAATTTTTGCATTATTAGAATCATTGCTTGTTTTAACGGGAATTTTGTGATTTTGTTTTGTTTCATTAATTTCGAATCTTACTTTATTGCCTCGTACGAGTGAACTAATTTTTAGTTCAGCTTTAAGGATTTCGCATGTTTAAGAACAATTCTGTTTTCATATTTTTTTTTATTTGGCGTTACGTTTTTATTCTTACATATTATATTTTTTTTAAGTGTACCTTTTATTTTGTACCTATGTCTAGACTTACTTCGATTTCTTTTTTGTGATTTTATTTAAGTTCCTACACTTTCCCAAAGAAATTTGATGTCTTTTTTTTCTTCATTTGCTTTGTATAACATGTACTTATGTAAACACATAATAAATTTTTATAAAGTGTATTTTTATTTTTTGTAAGTATTAAATATGACTTTCATACACCTGACACCACAAGAAAATTACTTAAAAAAAACTGAAGAAAGGCCTCGAAAAAAGTTTAACTTCGAATCCGGATCGGCCATTGAGTGGTAGCTTTCAAATTATTCAGTAAACTTATACAGTGAGTCCCAGAATACCCAGAAGTAATGTCTAAATTCATTAACAATTCAGCGGTGTATTTTTCGGAAAAACGCTCGGAGTCGTCGATTTTTATTTCTTATGAGGTTTTATTGATGATAAATTCACTCCTACAATAAAATGTGCATTTGACATTTGCATTTTTATCACTTTGACATCGATAAAAAAGGTGCATCCTTTTTTGCCGCGATAAAACCCTCTCCAGCTAAAAATCAAATGGTAAAAACCTCTCCAGCTCAAAATCGAGTAGCTTTTCTTTTTCATTGCTCGGCAACCTGACATATTGTTACAAATTAATTTGATGCTGTCAAACATTTTTTTAGTATCTATTCATGCCAAAATTCGTGAATTTCTCTAGCTAAAAATCACTCGATCTTTTTTTTTAAGATCGGATAAACTTTTATTTTTTGAACTGCCACTAGATTACTTTCTAGCAATTTAAACTCGTAGATAAATCATTTCGTTTGTTCTCGTTAAATTTCTAAGCAATCTAGTTTTCGTAAAAAATAAAAGTTTATCCGATAAAAAAAAAGCTCTTCAGCTAAAAATTAAATGGTGAAAACCTCTCCAGCTCAAAATCGAGTAGCTTTTCTTTTTCATTGCTCGGCAACCTGACATATTCTTACAAATTAATTTGATGCTGTCAAACATTTTTTTAGTATCTATTCATGCCAAAATTCGTGAATTTCTCTAGCTAAAAATCACTCGATCTTTTTTTTAAGATCGGATAAACTTTAATTTTTTAAACTCAAACTAGATCACTTTTTACCAATTTAAACTCGAACAAACGGTAATAGATAAATCATTTCGTTTGTTCTCGTTAAATTTCTAAGCAATCTAGTTTTCGTAAAAAACAAAAGTTTATCCGTTAAAAAAAGCTCTTGTGGTTTTACGTATGATAAATTTACTCCTACAATAAAATGTCCATTTGACATTTGCATTTTTATCACTTTGACATCGATAAAAAAGGTGCATCCTTTTTTATTGCAATAAAACCCTCTCCAGCTAAAAATTAAATGGTGAAAACCTCTCCAGCTCAAAATCGAGTAGCTTTTCTTTTTCATTGCTCGGCAACCTGGCATATTGTTACAAATTAATTTGATGCTGTCAAACATTTTTTTAGTATCTATTCATGCCAAAATTCGTGAATTTTTCTAGCTAAAAATCACTCGATTTTTTTTTTTAAGATCGGATAAACTTTTATTTTTTAAACTCAAACTAGATCACTTTTTAGCAATTTAAACTCGAATAAACGGTAATAGATAAAAATGCTCCAGCTTCGCTGTCGCGTTTTTATCATTTCGTTTGCTCTCGTTTAATTTCTAAGCAATCTAGTTTTCGTAAAAAATAAAAGTTTATCCGATAAAAGAAAAGCTCTTGTGGTTTAACGTATGATAAATTCATGTATACAGGGTAGTCCAAAATAGGTTACGACCGTCAACTTCATTTTTTCAAATGAAAACATATTTCTTATTTTATTTTTAAATTTTGCATCGAATTCTAAGTATGTTTCATGTTCATGTACCATGTCCTATACTTAAACTCAATAAGTAAGTCCGTATTTCTGAGGATCCAAAGGTAGTGAATAGAATTGAAGTCAAATTTAGAGAATTCGGTCATGATAGAGATTTGCCTAAATCTGGTCGTCCTGCTCGAGATGAAAATGACAAATTGACGTTTTGCTTTCCTTGGAAGAAAATCCATGTACTTCTCTGTCGCACATTGGGGTCAATTTATACATGAGGAAATCTGTTGTTCACCGAATAGTTTAAAAACACAAATATCACCCATACAAAGTTATTTCAGTGCACGAGTTATTTGAAGATGATTTCGATAGGCGAAATGAGTTGTGTGAACGCATGCAAAATATGTACAATCAAGATATGAATCTACGCATTGTATGATGGAGATTCACAGCCAGTATCCTCAAAAAACAAATGTGTGGTGTGGAATAGTGCACGGAAGAGTATTTGGTTCATTTTTCTTTGAACAGTCCTTAACTGGGCTAGTATATTTCGAATTTCTTGAATTAGAAAAGAGAGGATCCGAAGAGAAGTGCGTGCCATAACTCCGGAAATGATTGAAAACACGCAAAGAGAGTTTATTAATCGCCTTGAATATTGTCAAGCCGTAAATGGCGCACATTTTCAACATTTAATTTGATTTGTTGTTCTGTTCTTTTTAAATAAACAGGTCTTATTTAGTGATATGTTCAATCATAATTTTTTCGATAACTGTTGAGTTTAGGTATAGGACATTAGGTACGTGAAACATTCTTAGAATTCGATGCAAAATTCAAAAATGACATAAAAAATAGATAATTTTATTTGAAAAAATTAAGTTGATGGTCGTAACTTATTTTTCAATAGAACAAAAGAAATAAATTTTTCTATATATACGTATACGTATAAATATAATAAATTTGTTGTCAGCTATAAAGATTTAAAATTAAATCCAGCGCAAATAAATTTAAATCTACTTAATCCGCTTGCTTAATTTAGTTTTCAATTTTCAGGATTTGTTGAACACAGAACTTCACAAAATAAAATCAGAGCCAGATGTTGGAAATTATCCACTACCAGATTGTGTGTTGATGCCTAGCACTTTGTCCATACACCCACATGGTAAGTAAATAAAACGTAATATTTAAAATGTATTGTTTTTTTGAGGTCAAAAATGCAATTTTCGTAATCTGAATTTGCAAATCATATTATTTTAATAAACTCAAACTCTAACTCAAAACATTTATTTCTCAATTCACAAATCTATACAATGTGAAAAGCCTACTAAATAGACTGTAGAGTAAAAGAAAAGAAAAGTAAGTACAGTAGGTAACCTAACATCCAAAGTTGAATTATTATATTATATTAGTATTTAATATCGTTAAAAACAGAAACATTTGATTTATTATCCACCTATGAATTAATAAGTTATTATAATTCTAAAATATTTAAGAAGTAGTCCATGTTCTGTGGCGAGATTGTAAATAGAAATAAAGGTATGTCTTTACCACCAAATAATTTATTTGCCCCTCTAGGGCAGAAAACAAGGGTTATAGAAAATACATAAAATGATGAAGAATTAAAATAAATTTCTTAACGTTGTACTAGTTTCGACTTTAGGGAAAGTCATCTTCAGCAACGAATCATTTAAGAAATTTTGTTATGAAAAGTAGTTAAAACAGTTGGGAGAACAATGGGTGATTCAACAATAAAATACAATGAAATGCAGATTATGCAACCATTGGAATAGACAGCAGCTTATTATAAGGACGATGTATCTCTATGCAATGGTAGGAGATGATTTAAACGCAAGTAGGATAAAAGAACCTAATCATAATGCGTTTAAATCATCTCCTACCATTGCATAGAGATACATCGTCCTTATAATAAGCTGCTGTCTATTCCAATGGTTGCATAATCTGCATTTCATTGTATTTTATTGTTGAATCACCCATTGTTCTCCCAACTGTTTTAACTACTTTTCATAACAAAATTTCTTAAATGATTCGTTGCTGAAGATGACTTTCCCTAAAGTCGAAACTAGTACAACGTTAAGAAATTTATTTTAATTCTTCATCATTTTATGTATTTTCTATAACCCTTGTTTTCTACCCTAGAGGGGCAAATAAAGTTATTTGGTGGTAAAGACAGACCTTTATTTCTATCTAAAATATTTGTTCGCATCTATGTTACATAATGATATTATTAACACAGCAGTACATTATTAACCAAGGTTTAGACAGCCATCATTATTGCCCGAGCGGCAAGTTTAAATCACGAGGAGCGGAGCGACGAGGTATTTAAGGCGCGAGGGCTATAAGCTGTCTAAACCGTGGTTAATATAATATTTTTTCTACTACTACAAGCTTTTATAAGACATTTATCTTTATAGTATTAATAATTATAAAGAATTATAGGTGGGTATAAGTATATTTTTTAATATCAAGTTACCTGCGCTTTGGAATTGGCAAAATATTTTGTTGTTTTGTCAGGTGGCATTGTTAATGTCAATTTTTGTTCATTTATGTCCTCAGATTTCACGAGTTTGTTGTTATAGTGTTCTTTACTAATGTTTTCATTTTATTTTCCTTTGAACCTGAGATTAGGTTAAGTTCTGTTAGGAATGGTAAGTTATTCGTCGATATATCAAAGTGTCGATATTTTTCTAGAATATTTATTAAAGTGACAAAGTCCGTTTTTAATTAATTTATTTTGACATTACTTACTTTAAGCTTTATTAAATAAATAAATAAATATATCCTTTATTTAGCACTTGGCTACTTAAACCTGATAACAAAAATAACATTCTTAATAGTACACACCTCAGTTCCTTAAGTATAACAAAAGGTTTCTGTTAAAGATTCTTAGGCTTGGTGCTCTCTTAATATTATCCGGCAGATCGTTAAAATAGCGAATCCCATCGTAAAAAAGAGTTTTTTGCAAAGAGGTTGTCTTTACCCTGGATATAGTATATTGTTCATTTGACCTAATGTTGTATTCATAATGATTTGATCTTTTTTCCAGGTACGATTGCAAATAATCGGGCTGTAATTTATGCTCAATCTTATAAATTAATATCAGATTCGCTCTTTTCACGCACTCAGGGCCGTAGCTAGGCGTTACCCATGGGGGGGGGGGGGTTTAGGTAAGAAAACTCTGGCAATTTATTAGAATTATTATTAAAATTTACGGTGGTTAACAAGGTAGAACTGAACATTCGTTGTTATGGGGGGGGTTTGAACCCCCTAAACCCCCCCCCCCCTTATATACGGCCCTGCACGCACTGCTCAATGTTCAACCATCTCAGTGACCGCAACATATCATTAATTGGGGTATATTTATCACATTTTAGTAGGATGCGCATTGCCTTATTTTGTAGTACCTGAAGTCTTTGAATTTCCTCCCTAGTGCAAGAAATTAATAAAGAACATGCATATGAAAAGTGTGGCAATATAATGGTATTATACACCAACTTCCTAGTCCACTGAGACAAACAGGTCGATACTCGATTAAAAAACCCTATTTTTTTACCAATTTTCCGACACATACGAGCCGAATCTGTCCTCCTTATGAATATACCGAATTATTGTCTTTTATGCTATAAACCTACGTCCGGAAATGCTTTATGTCGAAGATACAGGGTGCTAAAGTTTTATTTTTATTTTTGTTTTCTCTAAATAATTTTTGAAATAAAGTCGATATTTGAACTAAAATTGTTATCTGGGGTTACTTTGCAATCCGAAATTCGAATTTGATGTTAGTGTGGCTCCCACTGATAGAGGGCTCCACCTACATGTCTTTTTACTCTTTTGAGTAGTCATAACTTTTTTATACGTGTTTGTATTACATTTTTATCATTATTTAAAAAAAATAATAATTATTTTTAATTTAAATGCTTTAATTAACTTTGAAATACATAGGTATTTTTTTTGTACAGGGTTATCCAACCAAGACTAGACAAGGCGATTTTTTGACTTTTCCTGTACTTTTATAAAAAAACTGAAATAGCCATCTTTTTTCTCCCGCGAATTCGAATATCTTCAGCAAAAAACAATTGAACGTCAAACAAAAGTACTAGGGGTCACTTTTATATTTTTTTAAATGGGATGCCGTATTTTTAATGAGCTTATCCGATTTCTCATATAAATTTTGATCTAGAATGTTGGATTTTTAATTCAAAAACGCCTTTTTTCTTCAGTTTTAAATTCGGAAAATGTTCGTCTACCGTAAGATTAATACCTGATAGATGGATACCCGTTTCACCTGTTCACCCTTTAACCTGCTTTAAAGCGTCCGTCAGTTAGACAAAATAATCAAGTTTCAAATTTCTATATATTTTTCACGAATTAATTACAAATTTAGTAGTTTTTGCAAATCTATTATTGCTTACGTATAAAAAAAGTATGACATATTAGAAAAAACTATAAACTAAAGTGAATAACTTTAATCTCAATAATATAATTGTTCTATGTGTCCTCCATTATTTTCAAAACATGACCGATGCCCCCTTTTCAATCTCTCCAAAGAATCTCTTACAATATTTTGGTCCTGGTTAAGTCTATTAATTTAATTTATAATTTTTTGCTGAATGTCCTCCAGACTTCTGTTGGGTCGTTGATAAACTACATTTTTTAAATGACCCCATAAAAATGTATCCATTGGCGTGATATCGGGGCTATTTGGTGGCCAATGAATTGTTCCGTTACGGCCAATCCACTGATTGTAACGCTCGTTTAGGTATGTTACCACTTCTCGAACTGCATGAGGCGGAGCACCATCCTGCTGCTAAATGATATTGTTGTAGGCTTGCAATGGCAACCTTTCCAAGAAATCCTCGATATCGTTATGAAGAAAATGGAGGTATCTTTGGCCTGTTAAAGAGCCACGATAAAATAGTGGTCCAATAATTCGATTTTCTAACATCCCACACCAAACATTAAGTGAGCTCCAACCTTGAAACTTTATCATTTCATATCTATGAGGGTTAACTGCTGCCCAGTATCTTGTATTTTTCCGATTGTATACCCCCGATGTTGTAAATGACGCTTCGTCACTCCATAGAATTTTATTATATAAATTATAATCTTCGTCTTGCTCTCTCATCAGCATTGAAGCAACAAATCGAAATCGCAGTTCTTTTTGAAGCTGTGTTAAGTATTGAACAGGAAGGATGCAATATGGTTTTAGACCACATTTTTTTAAAGTTCTGTGAACTGTTCCATAGCTTACTCTCCGGAGCCCTGGACCATACCTTACTTCTCGTACCGCTTGCGGAATAGAACTCTTCGGATTTATAGTAAAATATTGAACAATAGCTCGATCCATTATATTCCGTCTTTTCATCTTTCTTGGCTTATCTTTCAATGTCTTACTTTCTTCAAATAGGGTCTTAATTCTGAGAATTGTATCCACTGAAATGTGTCTCTGGAAACTCTCAAAAAATGTTCTTTGTGTTTGTCGAGCATTCTCTCCACTTTTGTAATATAATTTTATTACATTTAGCCGTTCTTCTAAAGAATATTTCATTATTTGTAATTAATTCGTGAAAAATATATAGAAATTTGAAACTTGATTATTTTGTCTAACTGACGGACGCTTTAAAGCAGGTTAAAGGGTGAACAGGTGAAACGGGTATCCATCTATCAGGTATTAATCTTACGGTAGACGAACATTTTCCGAATTTAAAACTGAAGAAAAAAGGCGTTTTTGAATTAAAAATCCAACATTTTAGATCAAAATTTATATGAGAAATCGGATAAGCTCATTAAAAATACGGCATCCCATTTAAAAAAATATCAAAGTGACCCCTAGTACTTTTGTTTGATGTTCAATTGTTTTTTGCTGAAGATATTCGAATTCGCGGGAGAAAATGACTTAAGATGGCTATTTCAGTTTTTTTAAAAAAGTACAGGAAAAGTCAAAAAATCGCCTTGTCTAGTCTTGGTTGGATGCAATAAAGTGGTTTTTATTCTTTCTCTCGAAAACGAAGCAAGATACGAAAACAATTTAAGGATCAAAAAAGTTGTATTATTAGTAGGTAAATCCAAAAAAATCTCAAAATTAGAGAAAATAATATATAATAATGTTTGTTAAGGTGTTCCCCGGGACGCCATTGGGCTTAATAAATTTAATCTAGTTAGGGCTAATTAAGCCCCTTATAATTATTATGAATAAAATGCTTCAAAATCCGAAAATTGTATTCAAGAAAGAATTCACCCAATAGTTTAAAAATTATAAAACTAAGACCAGTTTACTATTTTAATAGTCCTTATTGGTTGTTAATTTTCAAAAACAAAATACGTTTCTTCAATTTATTCGATTAATTAGGTTTCATCTAATTTACGTTAAATCTCGCTGTACCTACCTCATTCGCTCATCATCGGATCTGATGTCCTCGGTAAACAGCTTCGTAACACGGGGTCGATTGGATTTCACGGCCTCAGGGCCAAATATAACCAACATGTAATATTAATGAGCTGCCTCCCCTATTAGAGGGATGGATTTCACGTGCATTCCCGTAAGCGGTGGTAACTTATACCTTCGGATTAATGGGGGTTAATTTTGGCTGTTATCATGCCGACTTACCAGTTAGATGGGTACGAAGAATAAAAAAAACAATATTACTTAATTAATATAGGCACGGGTGTCGTTTTTATAGGGTGGAGGAGAACAAATCTTCTACCAGTTATTTTTCCTATTACAAATTATTTTAAAGCTGATTTCCTTAGAAAATTTCAAATGGAGTCTTGTTAAGTTTAGCCTGAAGTGATTTGGTATTTGGCCATTGTCTCCTTAATTTTTTGTTTAAGTAATGGAATATGTACAGTGACGGAATAGCTATTTATGCCATCAGTTACGAAATGCCTAATTTTGTGTAACGCGTGAGATTTTTGCGGAACGAACGAAGTGAGTTTCGCAAAAACTCACAAGTTACACAAAATTTCATTTCGTAACGTATTGCATACAAGATTTTTTCTAATTTTGAAGAAAGTAATAAAAAAATAAAATTTAATATAATTGATAAAAATTTGGAAAACATAAATTTAGTTTTTCTAATTTTGACATATAACTGATGGCATAAATAGCTATTGTTGCTGTTACTTCATGTTAGTTGTCAGTTTGACATTTTGTAAAAAAGTCTAGACGGAAGGTTTTTATCGAGATTGATATATTTTTAGTTTTATTTTTAAAAAATGAGTCATTCAAGTTCTGAAGAGCTACCAAGCGATATTGAAGAGGCAGCAGGTAATGCTCTATTATCAGTAATTCCCAAAAAGTCAAAGGCAGTTTATGATTTGGCATACGAAAAATTTGTTACGTGGTGTGATGAGAAGAAAATTAAACATGTTAATGAGAAAGTTTTACTTGCATATTTTGAGGGTAAGAAAGATCTAAAAGTTTCCACATTATGGACACTTTACTCAATGTTAAGGTCTGAACTAAATCTGAAAAGGAATATTGATATTAAAAAATATACAAATTTGGTAGCTAATATTAAAAGGCAAGCGGACGGGTACAGTGCTAAAAAGTCAAAAGTTTTTATTAAAAAAGATTTTGCCAAATTTTTATTGGAAGCTGATGACAAAGAATACTTAATGGCTAAGGTTGCAATGATAATTGGAATGGCAGGAGCATGCAGAAAAGCAGAATTAACATTTCTTCCAGTTGAAAATGTTATAGACGAAGGAAGCCATTTTCGTGTTGATATCCCACCTTCAAAAACAAAAGTTATACGGCAGTGTGCAATTACCACTGGAGACATTGAAAATACGAATCTTGTTGAAATATTAAGAAAATATATTAAGTTGCGTCCCCAGATTCTTAAACACAACAGATTTTTTGTAAAATATGCGAATGGAAAATGTACCAGAAATCCTGTGGGAATTAACACATTTAGCAGTTTGCCAAAAGTTATTGCACAATTTCTTGGTCTTTCAAATCCTGTTCTATATACTGGCCACTGCTTCAGAAGAAGCTCTGCCACTTTCCTAGCAGACAGTGGCGCTGATCTTTTAAAATTAAAGAGGCACGGAGGTTGGAAATCTAGCTCTGTTGCGGAGGGATATGTTGAAAATTCCATGAATAATAAAAAACTTATAGCGCAAGAAATATTTGGTGAAACATCTAATGCAATGTGCGTCGCTTCCCAAATAACAGCAAGTTCGAGCAATGAAAAAAATATGTCGTCGGGAATTAATTTGAATAATTGCAATAATTGTGTTATCAATATTTATAATAATTAATTAATTTATAATTTATGTTTTTAACTTGTATTATAACAGTTTAATAAATAGAATAATTCTTTTTGTCACTAATTTTGAAATACATTTTTCGTCACCAATTGCATAAAATTTTACTTTATGCAACTAGTTACAAAAAGTAAGACATTTCATAATGTCAATCAGTTTTAAAAAGTGTCACTTTATATGTCAAAATTAGAAAAATAAAATTTCGTACACTGAGGTTAACATTTTATGCAATTTTTGAATATTTTGGTAAACTGGGCTTTTTACAATTATCTCACTTCTATACCTTGCGTTTCTTATTTCAGTAATGATAGAAAAAAGGCTATATATAAAATTATTTATTCAAAGATAGTATTTCTAGATAGTTTAGCAAGGGCTGGAAGTGGCAGAAGAAAAATTTCAAACGAAAATCACGATAATAATATACAATACATGACCTAATTATTATAAAATTAAATATAATAAAACAGATTATTCAGATATTAAAAAAAAAACATTGGTTTAATATTTTAAAGCGGCACCATTTATTTCCACTAATAAGTTTAAACGTCTGGGCATTGATACCACCAGCATTTGGGCGTGATGAAAATTGTAGGTATTCCAGGTTTCTTCAATTTTATTCCACAAATCATCATTGTTTTGAGGATGGAAATCATTGTTCTTGTTAATTTCTTTCACGATATATCCCCAAACGTTTTCGATTGGGTTGATATCAGGGCTTCTTGAGGGCCAAGTTAATAATGAAATGTTATTTTCCCGTATCCAGTCCGAAACTCTCCTTGCTGTATGGATGGGGCAGTTGTCATGCTGGTATATAAAATTTTCTTGTTGAAATATATTGTTTACCGATGGCAACATAACATTTTGAAGGATGTGTATATAAGCTTGAGTATTAAATCTTCCTCGAATTCGGTGGCTTATTCCTAGCCTTCTGAAAGTCATATACCTCCATACATTAACTGAAAATCTTCCACTTGTTTTAACATGTTGGGTATATCTTTCTCCGTACCATGTATTTGGCGGCCTATACACTCTAATATGCCCGTTATAATAAGAAATGTTGAATGAAAAGTCTTCTCGTCGGTAAATACTACCTTTTCACAAAAATCCATACCTTGCGGTAAATATTCCAGCGCAAATCTCATTCTTTGCTCTTTATTCATATCGGTCAAAACCCGTTTTTTAGCAGCTACCTTTTTTCTCAATTCCGAATTTTTCCTTATACGATTTCTCGCCGTTCTAACTGTCCCAGGAAAATTAGTTTGGTTGTGTGCTTCTACAGCCGTCTGAAATGGATTGTTTCACAAAAGAATCTATTAGATCATTATCTTGATTTTCGTTTGAAATTTTTCTTTTGCCACTTCCAGCCCTTCTTTCCAATGAACCTGTATTTTCCCATTTAGTTCAACAATATTTTGAAATCCCCCTTCCCCTCACGACTCAATAGAAGTTTTTACTGTTCCATTATCTTTATATAAAGGTTTATCTTTCTTCTATTCTATTCTGATGGACGTCTTTACATATCTAGTCGCCAGCCATCATAACTCTGTCATGTGCAATATGCATTTTGTTTGAATAGTGAATAGTTTTTGTTTAACACTTATTATATAGGGAAATCTATATAGGGATCTTAACGACACCAGGTACCCCCAAAAACTTATTATTATGTAATTTTATTACAACACCAAAATTTTATTCAAAATATATAAAAAAAAAGTTATTATCCCACTCACTAACAGTAATGAGAAACTTTTAAATTCAAAATGGTTTATAAATCTTCGTTAATTCTCCTCTAAAATCTTCTTTCTAAGAACAATTTTTTTCTTCTTCCTATTAACCAATAGGTTGCGATTATCCCCTTTTTTATTCACATTTATACCATTTCACAATGCTCCATTAATATACCACCAACCATTCTTTCTACTGCTAACACTAACAGCAACATAGTTTTCTTTTTCTGTCTCCTGATGATGAACGTCAGTACGTTCGAAAGTTTGAAACATTCTTAATAAACTTATGAAGGAAGTTTTGTTCCCTTATTATGTGTATTTTGACGTATGTGACTAGAATAGGAGGGGTTATCAAAAGGCATATCTTAGGGGGCCAGTTGCTCTACCCTCAGTTCCGTTACTGGTATGTTGCATATTTTTCTTTAATGTCTCGTCACCGTCGTGTTTTTCTGCATTTTTATGAGGTGTTCCAGGTACAGGTCCCACTACTTTAAACCAGTTCTTTTTAACATCTTTTAAGTTTCAATCCTATTCCGCACAAGTTTTTGTCAGTTTTCTTGATTACTGTTGCCCTTATTATTCCTCCCATGTGAGTATTCCACCGTAATGAAGGTTATGACGATTCACAATTCCGTTATTATATGGAATCGTGATTCGTCACTCCACAGAATTTTTTCCAGAAATCAGGAATCCTCTTTTAATTGTGTAGTCCAGAAGGCGATGAATTTCATTCATCTTTCATAATCATTAGGCCGTAGAGTTTGTACCAGATTAATATTACAGGGGTGGTATCCGTTGGTAATTAGAATTCGCTGCTGTGAAGTATGACCCATGAGGGTTTATTACTATGAGTGCAAGGACATTTTATTATGTTAATTACTGGTCGAGCATGTTGTGAGCCTCTCGAGCTAGGGAAAAACCCGTTCGAATTTTTCTTTCCACGTAGTCATGGTGTTGGACGATCTGGAAACCGCTCTCTGTGCAACTGTTGTGCATCCCCTGATTTTTTCTTGCACTCGCCGTAGATTAGCAGCATGTAAACATATTCGTTGGGAGTAAAAAGTGACGGTATAGTTATAAAAAAATCATCTAAGCTTCAATTTATATCACTGTTAGAAATATCAAGAACTATTTGTTACTATAGTTGTTAAGCAAGCCAAGTGTTGTTATTTAACTTCCGTCAACAGTTCATGAGGCTCCTATGTTCCTCGATTGTATGTTAATTTCACTGATTCTTTTATTTGCTGAGTGAAGGAATTAAACGAGCTTCTCACTGTGGTAATTTGGCGTTTATTTCTCCAAATCACACAAAACTTCTTTAGTACATGATTTTACAATAACATACTATAACATAAATATTCACTACTGATTTTACAACCACATAACTAGTCACTACATTTGCTGGGTGCCTTTTTTTAGGCAATGCTATTTGTTTCAATCCGACGGAAAGAAACCACGTGAGTTTGTTGACATACAACCTTGCTTTATCGAAGCCAAAAGTGTAGTGGTATACAAAATGGAAAACTATATTATCTGACAGCAAGGTTACGCCCCTGTTGTCATGACGATTAACTAACAATGCATTCTGATAGGCTTCATAGCCGCCAATTGGAAGGTAATCAACAAATGTACCACGCTGTGTCACCTTCCTCGAGCGCCAAAACACCGTCAAAGGGTTTTCGGATGTGCAAGATTCTAAAAAATATACCTACTCTTAACATCTAGATGTAGAACATTGCTTTTTCCTGGAATAACGGTCGACTAGCCGCTTATTATTTAGGAAATATTATATGTATTTTAAAAGATGATATTTGCAAGTTTTATGTTTATCCCGGCGATAACACTTCGTTCCGCAAATATTGATACATTTTGATCCTTTATTGAAATAATATTGAAATCAGATATTTAACAGTAGTATTGATTCTAAAAACATTTGTTGCATTTAATTATATTATTTATAATACAATTGGATGATCGTTTCCCTAACAATGGTAATAGGTTTAAAACCGCTCAACACCAAAAATGTTTCGGGCTCAAAAATAGCTATTTCCGAAGTATTTTGTCTTGCTGAACACGAAAATCACCATGAAAAATTCAGATTAACTCTTGTTTATTATATACAGGGTTGGGCAAAACACGAGAAACCGAGATAAAATCTGAGCTCACCCTCCGAACGGTATAGTATCAAGTCTCAATTCAATTCTAAATTATGGCGCTACGAGTTCAGTCAGCGTTAGTATTCTTATTCTTATTCGCAATTGTACGGGGTTTTCCCTGCTCGTTTCTTGGGGATTCCCAGGTCGCATATTCAGAAATCGACGACACATTAGCCGCTCGGAACAGTTCGGTGCTGCAGAAATATTTTTCTTACCATCCGCACGAGTCTCGGACTCCTCAGGCGGAGGGACGCACGAGTCCCTCCGCCTGAGGGGTCCGAGACTCGATTGCGAAAAGGTGGATTGGATACCGGCTAGCGCCTATTTAACCAATATGCGTATATGTATAATGGTATAACTACTTAATTATATACTTATATTGGTTAAACAGGCGCTAACCGGCATCCAATCCACCTTTTCGCAATCGAAGACAATTTTGATGTGTGTATTCATAAATCGCCGACGCATTAGTCTAACATGTCTGGACTTTACGAGGCTATTATTCGCAACACCGAACTGTTCCCAGCGGCTAATGTTTTGGTGATTTCTGAATATGCGACCTGGGAATCCCAAAGAAACGAGCGGGGGAAACCCCGTACAATTGCCAATAAGAATAAGAATGCTGACGCTGACTGAACTCGTAGCGCCGTAGTTTAGAATTGCATTGAGACTTGATACTATACCGTTCGGAGGGTGAGTTCAGATTTTATCTCGATGTTTCGATCTTTAAAATAAACATCGATGGTGGAAATGAAGCATGGATGTTTTTTGCCCAATGCTGTATATTGAAAACAAGAGCTTATAAAGAAATTTCATCGCCATATTCGTTTTTCTCGACCCAAAATAAATGACATTTGGCTATTTAGAGCAAGGAAACAGACAGATTTTTTTCTTGTTGGGTTGTGTAATTATTATTTACCTAATATTTTTAAAGAATTCCGCTTTTAAAGTTTTAATAGTTATTTAATTTATTTTTACCATTATTTCGAAAATAGGCATTAGACATAGAACATAATATACATTTTTGATGGATGATTGAAGAAGCAATATTCGACATAAAATAGGATGTCCTATTTAAGAAAGTATAGTTGTTGATATTAAAAATTGTACTTTTGAGGCATCATGAACAGGGAAGACCCCCTTTATTTTATGGTTAGTTAAATTTTCCTATCAAAAAACGATTGAATTACCGGATTATTAACATAAAATTCGTAATTAAAATCCAAACTGACTCCATAAATTTTAAAGTTTTAGAAGTGTAAATTAAAATGTCGCGCTGGCTTACATGAACTAGTCAAAATAAAATATCACTGTTGAAAACACATAAAATTTTTATGCGGTTTCTTAAGTGGGTCGAAAAGCCGAATCACAAATCACACTAATTATAAAAATAAGAAACTAGACAAATATTTAGAAAACTATTTTAATATTATCACCAAGACAGTTTTACTAGTGCGTCTAAACTTCAAACGGTTTACTGTTGTTTTTTTATAGCTCGTTTGTCCATCTGTCAGATTTGACGCAACCTTTTTTCTTAGTGTGGGTTTGACTGGAGGAACATCAAAACCAAATTATCAAGGTATCAGAAAAAGTCAGTAACTTTTTTGAATGTGTGAACTCAAGGAAAAAATTTATTTATTTAACCCCAACTGTATTTAAAAAAAAGTAATAAAATCATTGTTGCACTGTACCAAAGAAACTTATAGCTACGCATAGCTATAAGTTTCTTTGACTGTATCTATAACGAGTAAGAGTATAACGAGAGACAGACATTTTTTAAAATAAAAATTAGAATTTTCAGGGAATTATACGTTTAAAACATTCTTTTTTGTTGGCGTATCACAAATAAACCTGAGAATCCAAAAATAATTGACAACCTCGGGGTCCGGTGTACAATGACAGCTGTTTCGTGGGTTTTACCACTCGTTAGATTGCCATAACCTGGGTACACCAACTCTAACAGAACTGTAGTCCTGCAGTGCCGTGACTACTAAATTTAGTACATATTCAGCAGTTGTGTTTCCATTTTTTTTTACTTATCCAGGGTGTCCTAAAAGTATGGTTAATAATGGATCGGGTAGATTGGGTTAAAATAAGGTGCGAAGATCATGTAGCATTTTGTCCTATATCCCTCCACAACCAAGCTACAGGGCCCCAAAGAGGAGACCCTGAAGATATTTTTTTTTAATGGGTCACCCTATATATTTTTTAATAATATAATTTAGTTTATAACAAGCTGCTCAGAAATATATAATACCTTATTTTCATTTTTAATATTAAACGTTTAATTTACGTTTATTAAAAAATATACATTTTTTGTTAGTAGGCCATGAAGGGTATTTAAAAAAAGAAAAGAACACAGTATTAAAAACTTCTTTAGTTTCTGTCAGAGTATTCAGGTTCTCTAAGTTGTTTTAAAATATCTAATTAATAGTAAAAAATCAGTTTGTCCTAATTATAGCAGAAAATGTAAATTTTGAAAATAATGAAAAATACGACATGCTCCGTTTGTTATGTCCATTGTAATAAAAATGCAGATGAAGTATTAGAAGTGTATTTTTTTAATAGTTACGCCTTTTTGTAGTATCTCTTTAAAGTTTTATTAAATTTCTTAAAATTGTAGATATCCCGAAAGGCTACAGCCGGATAAAAGAATTTTTCTAAGGATGAAATCAAATTTAATTGAGCACGGTTCCTTTTCTATACCTCGGCCTAAAATCTGCAACAAGGAAAACCGCGAAATTGATGAAATAAATATTTTAGCTTCAATTGAAACAAATCCGACTAGTTCTTCTAGAACGGTTGAAGGTTTGGTCGGATTAGTTAAATCGAGAGTGCAAACAATCCTAAAAAAACACAATTTTAAGCCATACAAACTCCACCTAGTACAAAACTTACATCCTGGTGATGCACAGCGCCGTATAGAGTTTTGTAATTGGTATTTAAAAATATCAACAGGGAAAATAATTTTGAAAGAACCGTTATATGATCCAATGAGGCTCATTTTACCAGTGCTAGTATATTTAATCGGCACAATACGAGGTTTTGGTCTCAGGAAAATCATCATGTAATAACTAATAAGATACCTACTTAAAATTCCGGTATTTTAGAAAGCTCTAGAATCAAACTATTGTGGTTATAATGTCGGCAATCTAAAAGTGGCGCCAAAAATAGAGGAGGGCGGAGTCAAAATATACCCATCTTTTTCTTTTATATTGACTTTTATAATTTGTTAATCTCAAGTTAGAAAACTATAACGTTTTTTGCAAAAAACAAGTTATTCCTAGTTAGACACTATTTAAAGCGCCATTTTCGAGATTAATCGATTGAAGAACTACTTATACCTCGCATGCGAAAAAGAAAACATAATTAATATTATTTACCCAAATTTTGATATTTTTCAAAATCTTATTTATTCCTGCTACATAATATGTTTCTCTTGAAAAAATTGAAATTCACTTTGATCACTTTTTGACATTCGTCTTTTTTACACTAGCTAAAGATATACAATAACTATTTATCTTTTAACTTCTATATTTATTTTAATGATGCCAGACATCAGTATTTCGCTCTTGTTTTTTGTTGTAAATATCTTGTCGACAACAATCTTAAAAGGTTTTGATTTGAATTTTGTATTTGATTTTCTTCTCATCTTCTGTTCTGATCTTACGTGCTTTTCTTATTCTTTATATGTGTATTATTATCAAGGAGGGAGCTAGTCAAAGGACAAGGGGTATTTCGAGTTTGGTACTGAGTGTATGTGTGTTTCTAAAATGAGCTGATTCGTAGATGTAGGTACTTGCTCGCGTACGGGATTTTTTAATAATTTTGTCATAAAAAGTATTTAATTTTTCCATTCGTAAGTCCCTGTGCAGTATGTCTGTCGGTACATGACTTTGAGGGTCCGCTATTATGCGTAAAACTCTACTTTGTAATATTTGTAATTTTTTCGGTCTCGTCTTGTAAGTACAGGTCTTATTATTGTCTTGTAGATCATCGCTTTCATCTTGACGCGTATTTTGCTTGAAAAAATGAATAGACTGCACTTAATTCTTTGCAAGTCTATTTGTCACGTTGTCGTTGCACAATAATTTCCTGTCAAACGTGAGGCCAAGATGTTTAATCTTATTCCTCCAATTAATTTGTGCATTGCCCACTCTTACTCTTATTTGGGGTAGTTTTGTGAGAGCTTTTGAAAAGTAAATTGCTCGGGTCTTACCATCAATAAGACACAGTTTTCAAGAGTCCAACTATCTCTGAGGGAGATTGATATGGCGTTGCAGACAAAGGACTACAACCCAGGGTAACTTCGAGGTTGCAGTTATCACAGTATCATCAGCGAACAAATACAATTGGGTGCGCGGATCCCGCGGGATATCACTAGTATAAATTGAGGAGCAGACTTTCTATATGCATTTTGTCCATTTTTTGTAATTTTGGCAAATAAAGAAAAACTGCTATGCTTTTGGCAAGAAATTAACCGAACAATTGATATACATACCTAAAAAATGGATGAAAAATCATGCAAATATTATACCTAAATGCGAAAAATCTAGTATTGATTATATCCCAAAAAACTCAAAATTTTTGAACAAACTGCATTTAGATTGTCACCCTGGGACAAAATCCATTTTGATTGTCTACACAAAGCGGCATGACTGACTTGGTAGTAAGGATGTAAAGAAAATTTAAGTAGCTTTATAAAAATAGTATTTTATTTTTGAAATACAAAATAATATTTAAAAATTAAATAAAGTTATAATGGCATTTTGCATGTCATAAAGGTCCTCATCGTCATCATTATTGCAATCGCATAACATATCAGCTTCTTCGGTAATGTCATCATCGTCAGTTTCATCTTGGTTATCTTGTTTGTCATTTCGCTCACGATTGTCAGAGAGAATTGACTGTAATCATGTTAGCTCAGAATCGTTGATCCAATTTGCCCCTGACAGTTCCACCAACAGTTTCGAGAGGCTCTGGAGTTTTTTTGGTTTCATTTCGTTCTGAAGTGCTACAGCAGGTAATTGTAAAGTCGAAAGCTTCTTTCCGCGTTTTAATAACGTTTGAAATTGTTTGGACGGATCGTCATTTCTGTAAAACAACTCGACCTTAAGCAAAATATCTGATTCCTTCAATTTTCTTTAAAGAACTTAACGCAGTTTTTATATCATAAACAGCCCAGTATCTACCAAGTTGTCTAACGTCTCTCTTTTTGAAGTAAATCTCATAGTATTGTGTAGGTGTTTTTATTGTACTGTAGGATCGTGTAACTTCAGACAGCAACAAGTGCAACGACAAACAAATGGCAATTAGTCCACGGCGCAAGGACAAACTTCGGTTAGTTCGTCTAAGAGAAAATGCATTCAGAACGTCTTTTGTGACATAATATTGTTGCTCTGTGTATGTAGTTTGGGATGCCATCTTTGGTTAAAAATTTGAAAAATGGACAAAATGCATATAGAAAGTCTGCTCCTCTAAATATTGTATAGTAGAGAGGCCAGTGGCGACCCCTGCGGACTCCCGCCTTAATGTTTCCGACGCTTAAAATTGTATTTTCTGATGATACCGCGAATGTCCTCGAGGTAAAATATTGATGTCCAATACAAAATCGGGTATCCGATTTAGTATTAGTTTTTCAACAATTTTGCCAAGACACGATAATAAACTTATCGGTCTGTACACTGAAAAAAAAATAGTGTAAAATTACATTTTTTTTCCGTAACACTTGTGTTAAATTTCCGAAATAAAACGTGTGCTTTCATTTTTAAATAATATATTTGGGATTTTTCAGATGTAACTAAAAATTCTTAATATATTACTAAAATTTACTAGGTAAAACAGAATGACACTTTAAAATTCCTATGAAAATACCAAAATAAATAATTAACATAAATAACAAAAATTTTTAAAGTATATATTATGTAAATGCGTCAAAGCCGCTTCATGTCAAAATACATTTGACAAAGTTGCATAACCTTTCACTGAAAATGAGAAAATTACAATTTAAAACCCATTTTATTATAACTGAATAATACTTTACGGTACATATTCGGTAAAAGTCTTAACAAGTTTGACAAAATCGCATAACATATTACTGAAAATCACGGAACTCAAAAATTAAAATGTTCTATTTTCGCCAATATTACCATTGATGCATGAAAGCCGCGACGGCGCACTGTGACTATAATAATTCGGCATCTATCTTTCGGCATTCCAGTAGGAGATAGGCTTTTCTCGTTGTTTTAGGGTGGTTTTAATTGATTTACAGTGGTTGACTAAAATATTTATTGTAGTACTCGGAGTATGAAGTAAGTACCTACACCTTACTAATATACTATGATAAAATGTGAATTGTGTGCTGTTAGTTTAGGTTCCATTGATATTTATAATAAACATCAATATTTACATCGGAATTCTCATTTTTCTTCAAAAGCACCGATTGCACATTACAGTTTAAAACTTATAAGGGCTTTAAACAACATGTAAGTCATTTACACTGTAAAGCAAAAGTAAAGGGTGCAGAGAAAAAACAATTCTTTTCGCATATTTACGAACATATAAATAATGGGTTGGAATCAAAATGTCCCTTAAGAAAAATATGTAAATGTAAAAGATTTTTTTGTTACTTAATAAAGTAAAGTAGCTTTGATATACTGTAAGGTAGTTGTTTAGTGTTTGTGTAACATTTTGTTATTTTTAATATTATGTTTAATTAGGGTATTATATACATAATATGTATATCAAAGGTGTGTGTGTTATTTTTTTAAGTTTATCTTTTTTTGTTATTCACATATTATTAATGTTGATGGTGTGAATAAAAAGTATAGTTGAAGCTGTGGCTAACTTTTTATTCATCTTACTTTATTTTATATTAATCTATCCATCTAAGTATCTATAACCGAAATAATATTTCTTTAAATAAATATCCTTAATTTGATCAAACATCTGACGAATGTGTAAAGTCTTTTGCGGTAATGTAATATTTCGTCAAATGTGTGACCGACTGAAGGTTCGTTACAAATTTTGTTTTTATTATTATACCTATAATATAGACCCCACTTTTCACAGTTAAATTGACAGTATTTGTAGATTTAGTTTGCATAATTATTAAACTAAAGTCTATAAAGCTCAAAGACAACTATGTAATCACAATTTAAATTTATGTCGCTTACTAATAATGATATAGATTTAACTTGTGATTGTAGCTCTTTGCTTTATAGGAAGGTTTCATTTTTTTCACAAAATTGAATAACTACTGTAAATTTACATTCTAATTACTGAATAGTACGGAATAAAATTAAGTAATAAATTACATAAAAAAATCCAATATATATTAGTAATTCTCATAGGAAATCTAATTAAAATTCATGATTATATAACTAAATTTACAGTTATTAAATACGGGAAATTCCTATACTTTTAAGGGAAAAATAAGAATAACTGTATATATGGTGTAAAATTTTACCTAATTTGTTTATGAAATTTACTTAATATATAACGGAAGAATGTCAACGATTTCATATAATTTTACGTAGGATATAACTTAAAAATATCAAATTTTACCTATTAATTTATTAAGAAATTTTACGGAATCTTAAACTGAATAACGTCAAGAAAAGTTTTATGTAATTTTACGGAACATTACGTTGGCCTCTGTGTGACCAACGTAATGTTACTGAAAATTACATAATTATTTTTTGTAGTGTAGCTAACTGCTAATTTTAAATCTTTACCTGTCTTTGGAATTAGTACCACTTTGACCTTTTTCCAAGTATCGGGGAAGCAACCTCTTAATCGTTCACGTTCATCTCTTAAAAATACCTGATCCTCTGCATTATTTATTTGTAATTTAACCTTCTAATTAAGGATATTTGCACTAAAACAAATATATGGTCAGTACATTATTACATCAGCTCAACATTAATTTATCTTATTTACAAATGGTGCACGCACGCTTAAATTCGATATAGGTACACGTAAAACAAAACATTGGTAACTAAATAATATAAATAATGAAATTCTTATATTTTATTAATATATTATGGTGCGAATATGATGAAATAAATAGAAGATGATAATTAAGTATATTGTATTTAGTTTTAAAATGGAGTGTGCAGACGTACTTAGGATGCTCGCAGAACGGAAGCAGGTATTCCTGGTCTGGGTCCCTGGACATTGCTGAGTGCATGGCAACGAGACGGCCGACAAGCTCACCAGACTTGGAGCCGGAGTTCCCTATCTAGGACCCGAACCAGCAATAGGCATATCAAAACAGCCCTAAAGGAATGGGCCGCCAACCTCTCCAAAGAACAAAGGCGACAGACGCCGGGCTGTAGACAGGCCAAAGATTTCATAACTTGGCCTGATAGGGCTAAATTGAAGTGGATTCTTAACCGAAGTGGGCGTACCCTGAATCCTCTATTATGACTTCTAACAGGGCATTGCGAGTTGAGGAAGCACCTGTATACGAGAGGTGTGGAAGAGGACCCTATGTTCGGGATGCTTGGAGGACGAGGAGACACCACTGCACTTCCTGTGCGCTTGTGAAGCCTTGGGAAGACTCAGACAGCAAGTCTTTGGGACCGTGGTGATTCAACAGGAGGACGTTAAGACCCTCGCTTGGAATAACGTCCCAACATTCATGAGAAGGCCGGGTAGATTTAGCGAGGGCCTGGGTGGTTGAGTGGATGGGGGAAGACCCAGGGGTAGGTAAAAAGGATCACCTTTGGTCTATTTGCCAGGTCCGTGTGCTTCCCCTCACCTACTACTACTACTACTACTGTTAAAATAATAGAACCACCCAAATGATAAAAGTTGATCCTGGAAAAACATTTATTTTTATTTAGTTTTGTGCAGATTCGGTTGAGAAATGTATGTACATTACAAATTACAACAACAATACCGCTTGATTGTCAGCTTTAATCTGAATATATTAAATTATTATTTTTTAAATTATTGTTTTTAGAATCGTCAGAAATAGATTATTTTTTTACTTTTATCTCGTCTAAATAAAGTAAATTTTAAATGTAGGGTAGGAGTAACAACTAATGACAACAATTCGAAAAAGTCTGGGTGATAAGAATTGACCGTTAGAAATGATACTTTTTGATTCTAGATATATAGTAAAGTTTACATTATATCGTTGACCTTTACTGCAACAAATCAACTAAAGTCAAATCTGGTCTTATCTGGCGGGTTTACGATTTAACAAAGACATACTTTCAATTTTTCTTTTCTTTTATTGCGTTTAATCATACTAACCAAATAAAATCCGTCAGACAAATATGACAGACTTATGCAATTTTGGCATGAAAGGAAAGGATAGCTATTTTATTTAATTTTCAGCGATTCACAAAAGTTTGTACTTGTCCAAGTACCTGCCACCTTCGTCTTGATTTAAAGATGTCAGTTTTGTGACTTTGACAGTTTGTGACAAAATGAAAAAATTTTCTGGGTTTTTGCATCCCCAAGCAAAAAAAATGGTACTTAATCTGATAAGCTATTTCGAAAATGCAAGAAAAAGTGGAAATTCGCCAACCAATATTCAGGAAACAGCAGCCAAATCACTGGGAATTAGTTTAAGGGCTGTGCAGAGAATTGCGCATGAAAAAAAAAAAAAAAACATAATACCCAAGAATAATAAAAAATGTAAACGAAGAAAGCCAAAGACTGAGGATTTAAGCGAAAATATTAAAATGGAAGTTCGAAATGTGATTTATACAGATCAAAAACCAATGTAACTCTTCCAGTTTTACAAGAAACATTAAAAGTTCGGGGTGTTTTGGAAATTGGACTTGAAGCGCTATCAAAATTAATAAAAAAGTTAGGTTTTCGCTATAAAAAATACTGTAACCGAAGATTTTTATGTGAGCAGCCACAGATAGTGAGTCAGCAGTTTTTAAAAAATTATACGGAGAATTACAAATCGAAATTTAGAAAAGTGGTATTTTTAGACGAAACGTGGATATTTTCAAATGGAAGTGATTCAAAATATTGGCAAGATGATTCTGTGAAAAGCGTGAAAAGGAAAAGGGGATGTGGCACGGGAAAGCGGTTCATTATTTTACATGCTGGTTCTGTAACAGGATATGTTCCAGGTGCAAGCTTAATTTTTTCTTCAACATCAAAAAGTGCTGACTATCATGATAATATGAATTGCGAAATGTTTGAAAAATGGTTAAAAGTTCAATTGATACCAAATTTGGATTCTCCGTCTTTAATTGTATTAGATAATGCATCATATCATTCAAGAATTTTAAATAAACAGCCTACTTCATCTTGGAGGAAAAATGATATTTATGAGTGGTTTGAAAAACACAACCAAAATCCTTCACCAAATATGCTTAAATCGGAACTCCTATCAATGGCAAAGTCTCTTAAAAAGCCAAGAATATACGCGGTAGATGAAATATTGCGTGAATATGGCCATGAGGTTCTACGACTGCCGCCATATCATTGCCAGTTTAACGCAATAGAATTAATATGGGCCGGGGCAAAGTCTTATTATGAAAAACATGTAGGTGATGGTCTTAAATCCGACCAAGTACAAATAGTTTGGCAAGATTCTTTGGATCATATTACACAAGAGTACTGGAAGAAATCAGTGGAACATACAGAAATATTAATAAGGGATTGGTGGGATCGAGAACAAGTACTAGATTTTGAAGTAGCGCCAATGATAATTGCTCCATTCGAAGACGACTCAGACGACGAGGACTTTTCAGATTTTATAAGTGACGATGTCAGTTTTTAGTCTATAATTAGTTTATAAACGGTTTTCTTTGTTTACATTTTTTAGTATTTTTCGGTATTATATTATGCTTTCTTTCATGCACATTATTCTGCATAGTCCTTAAACTAATTCCCAGTGCTTTCGCTACGGTTTCCTGCATATTGGTTGGCCAATTTCCACTTTTTCTTTCATTTTCGAAATAGTTTATCAGACTAAATGCCATTGAATTTTTAGGTTTTAGTAGTAAAATTGTTAAAATAAATTACACTGTTTATTATTGTCGTTTTTAATAAATACATTTAATGTATACTATTTACAGGGATGGCGAACCAATGGCACGCGACATAAAATTTTGGCTCGCCACCGATCACAAAGTTTACTATGCATTATTATATTATGAATTGCGACGGCACGTCTATGGCCTCATTAAACATTTCTCTAGAAAAAATGCACGTTAATACATAAAGATTCGCCACCCCTGTACTATTATGTACATAATTTTTGCAAAAATAATAATATTATATCTGGCTATCTTCACGACTTCACGACAGTTAAAATAATAAACCTTTGGACCCGCATTTTGAGACCCGTTTAGACTTTATACGTTTCTGTCTCCCACTTATTTTTAGCGGGGCGCTTATTGGCTTAATAGGGGCAAAATACGTGTAAAATAAATTTGGGATTTGATACCTCACCGGCTCTAGTAGCTTTTTCTCGTTGACTTTTGAAGTAGGTAACCTATTAAATTGGAAATAATTTTTTAGCCTGATATTACACAACAAAAATTTAGCCAATGTGTAATTTGATTTTTTTTTATATTTAATTTATTATTATCTGCTGAAATAAACTAAAATTTGTTTAATTTATTTAACATTTCATCGACATTTTTGGTGGTCGCTAGTCAGGGGTTTTACTGTATATTGTTTATCTAATTTTCCACCATCATTTTGGTTATTAAATTTGTTAAATGTAAAACTATTGTGTTAACCGTCTGCAATAATACGAACGCACCCCTGAGAAATTAATTGTGGAACGAGACCCGTCATTTTTATTATGACTGATAGTTTCAAGTTAACGGTTAACCTATTAACATTCAATTTTATGGAAAATCAGCTGTCCATATACGGCCATATTGGTTTTTATTTACAACATTTTGATGAGCTCTGGAATTTTCGAATTGGTTCATATAATCGGTGACCTTTGGACCCGCCAAATAAGACCAGATTTGACTATACCTGATTAAATCCCATTATGTAGGTCCCAACATCTTTAAACTGCAATAAATGGGTGCAGGGTCGGGTTGAAAATATAGCTATCTTCATATTGATTTATTTTTATTTTGAATTAAAGAGACATTTTAAACCAAATGAAAGTAAAGATCAATTATTATAATAATAATATTTTGAGACAAAATAGGTACAATCAAAATTAATGAAATACTGAAACACAGATTTATTCGTTTCAATAAAAAATTAAGTATTTACAGTCGGTCGTCAACAAAATACACTACACTGTGGCTCAAATTAAAGGAGTACACTTTTTAATTGTAAATATTTTTTTTCATTTTGCACTGATTTAATTTATTTTTGGAGTGATGATGAACTGAAATCTTCTCAGTAAAATGTGTAATTTTTATCAAAATATTTTGAACAGGGCCGGATTGACAGGTTTTTTTCAACAAACGTGCGCTTATGTTCGTTGCAAACGGAAACTAATTTATTTAAATTTCAGATAATACGTTTTCTTGGTGGTTTAACTATCGAAAATTCCCCAGTGTGTAAGATTTTAAAATTCAAGAAATTCAATTTATTTTGTTTATTGTACTAAAACATTGCGGTTATCATTTTGGAAATTTGAAGTCGTTTGAACCATGATCGCAGCATCCATGACCGTTATTAAAAATCAGAGTATCCATGACTGTTATTAAAATAATAAACAATGTGTTTTTTGATGTTTTGTATGCTTCGCGACAGCTAATCCGTACACACTGGCAGTCTTAAGTGAAGAGGATCGAATTCTTATCAAATATTTTCGACAAAAACATAATTACGGTGCAACAAAAATTGTAAAGGAGTTTCCTGAAAAAAATTTGTATGTTGGAACAGTTGGAAAGTTTTTAAGACATCTTAGAGAAAAGAATGAATCCATAAAAATAAAAGTTGGAAGGGGAAGGAAGAAAACTTCAAGAACTCAAGGAAATATTACCATGGTAAGAAATATTATAGAAAATGTACTACCTGAAAAATCTGTAGGTACCAGAAAAGTAGCGAAAAGAACAAGAATTCACCGTTCTACAGTTCAAAGAATTATAAAAAATGATTGCCAACTTAAACTCTTTAAAAAAGTTTACTGTCAACAACTTCATGCCAATGTGAAGGAGAAACGATTAGAAAGATGTAATCTATTACTACGAAGATTTCGTTCTCGGGAAAATATCGCAAAACTATGGTTTCCAGATGAGAAGATGTTTTAAGTGAGGCCGCCAAAGAATACACAAAATAATCGGGTATACGCAAATGTGTGAGTAAAGAGGGAAATCCCTTTAAAAAACTTTTCACCTGGCGTAATGGTCTCTGTGGTAGTTTCCAAATTGGGGAAGTCAAGTCTCATTGTTGTAGATGCCGGAGTAAAACTCAACTCGGACGCGTATCAATAACAAATTTTACATCACTTGCTTCCTGAAATTGAAGCAATCTGCGACGATTACTTGTTCCAACAAGACGATTCTCCTTCCCATACCTCTCGGAGTACAAGAATGTTTTTGATAATATGGGGCTGTGTACACGTTTTTGAATTAAGAGGGAAAACAACAATCGTTTTGTGTATTAAGTGTTGTTGTATTTTGAAGATTATATTTATATATATATATATTGTTTTCCTCTTAAGAATGTTTTTGTTTGAGCAATGCCCCGATTACATTGAACCGGAAATGTGGCCACCCAATAGTCCAGACTTAAACCCTGTTGAGTATTCCATATGGGGAATTTTAGAGGTAAATGTTCACAATGGTCAAAGGTTTAACACCATCGAAGAGCTAAAGGAAAGGTTACAGTTCTGTTGGAATAATTTATGGCGAAGGCGACTGCAGTCTGTGATAGAAAATCATGCTGGTCATATTCATAATGTTATCCTGTAAATATTTAGACTACTTTCGATTTTAAGTGATAGTCTTGATATCATTAATTGTTAATATTATTTTGTTAATTAAGATTTAACAAAGTAAATTGTATTTCTTGAATTTTAAAATCTTACACAATGAGACCTATACTGAAGAATTTTCGATAGTTAAACCAAAAAAACGTATCATCTGAAATTTAAATAAACTAGTTTCCGTTTGCAACAAACATAAGCGCACGTTTGTTGAAAAAGACCTGTCAATCCGGCCCTGTTCAAAGTATTTTGATAAAAATTACAAATTTTACTGAGACGATTTCAGTTCATCATCACTCCAAAAATAAATTAAATCAGTGCAAAATGAAAAAAATATTCACAATTAAAAAGTGTACTCCTTTAATTTGAGCCACAGCGTAATTTGAGCCACAGCGTAATTTGAGCCACAGCGTAATTTGAGCCACAGCGTAATTTGAGCCACAGCGTAATTTGAGCCACAGCGTAGGTATATGGAAAAGATTTTTACAAGTTATGATTAAAATTTACAATGTTACGATTTAGACTACACACTAACACAAGATTAAAATTAAGTTACTGTATTTAAACAGTGCAATGTTTGTAAAGTTTTACCATAATCAACTTTGGCAACTTAATTCTACTTTACTTTAAATTTAGTTCGGTGTCAATATCACTATCTTTAGCATTTAAACTTATTATACTAGAGGGTTGAACATTACTACTCATACAAATATAAGAATTATCGTTTTGTCTTTTATCAATTGAATTGCGACAAGAAATGTTTGTTTCGTCGTTGGTAAGCCTCTTTTTTAGGGAAACCAGGGTAGGTATAAATTATTCTCCATACATTTGGTAAATTTTCATTCTTAATAAATCCAAATCATTCTCGTCAATGCTACTATATGTGCCACAGTCACTTCACTTCTTCTTTCTGGAAATGATTGGTTACCGAAGATAAGGAAGTACTCGTTAAACCAGACGTCTCGGGTAAAGCATCACTTAAATTAAAATCTCTTTTCAGCAGAGGTCGGTACACATTTTTAGTTATTTCTTTAGCATCGGGAGATAAATGCGTTCTTCTGAAAGTGACACTACAAGATTTCCCACTTTCCGCACAAGCCCATGGACGCCACATTGTAACACTAATACAACAAGAAATATCACACGCCGGTAAATCAAACAAAATCCACTAGTCGAGAAACCAACTGGTACTAATATTAATAAAAATTAATTTGCTATTTATATATTATTAGGTATATATACCTACTAACAATGGTACATACTTAAAATGATATGGCAATTAGAGATGCAGGTAATTTGTACTCCGGCCCTGTCCGAAAAGATGTAAATTTCTGGCCTTTTATAACTCAAGGGATAATTAAGATTTTATGGTAGTCAAAAGATCAACGGTATAATGTAAGCATTACTATACGCGTTTCTTTTTAAAGGAAATATGAATTACAACAAAAAATATAATTGTTTAATGTTTTCTACAATTGTTATGGCAATTATTCTGATTATTTGATTAAATATTAATATTTATTATTTAAAAGTTCTCAAACTTTGTGATGATCTTATATTTTAATATCACAAAAAATAGATTTAGAATTAGTCATACCTGCATATTACTGAAAATATCCCCAAAATATAACAATTGGGTAAACGCCTTATTCTATAGTTATCCCGGAGCCAATCGCCAATCGGTTGCTACTCGTATTGTTATGGATATAGTCAGAAATTTATAGCATGAGTTTCTTTGATAGGTATAGCTAAGGTAACGGATATATATACAGTGAAACCTCTCCTCGCGGACACCTCTATTAAGCGGACACCCCCCCCCCCTTTAACTGGACAACTTTACTGGAACAAAAGTATTGCCTATTTCTTTGCATGTAAAACCAACTTCTATAACCGGGCACTCTAATAACCGGACGCGGACAATTTTCTTGGTACAAAAAATATTAAGACCTCCCTTAACCGGACGCGAACCTCTAACAACCGAACTGTACGTAGTAAAATAATGTGTGTATATTCGCGACACTGCACTCTGTAACCGGGGAATAACCGTTTTTCGCTTTATTGCGGGTATTGATTTGTTGGGGATTTCTGTCGTATTGCATATTTAGTTCTGCACGACTAGCGACCGTTGCTTGTTTAATTTTTATTGTGCAAATAGGCAAATAGTGAGTGGTAAAGATTTTTGAAATAGCGCCTAGTAAAAGCTTCTTAGTTTGCGTAAAAAAATGGAAGTTGTTAGCACTTCAGAAAAGGAACATTTATCAGTGCGGAAGCTCGCCGAAAAATTTAAGATCGGAAAAACGCAAGCCGCGGAAATGATTAAAAATAAAAACAACATTCGTTTACAATGGGAGTCAGGAAGCAATACTGATCAAAAAAAGGGGTTTTTAAGAGCTGATGGACTTCAAATTAACAAAATGTGTTTTAATTGATTTTCTCATTCTCGTAGCCGAAACATTCCAATATTAGGAAGTTTAGTGAAAGCTAAAGCTCAGGAAACAGCAGAAAAATTAAATGTTGTCAACTTTCGGGCATCTAATGATTGGATGGAAAAATGGCGTAAGAGACACGCGATACGTTTCAAGTGTATCTCTGGAGAATCAGCAGATGTCAGTCGAGATGACGTTAATCAGTTTAGAATTAAGTTGCCATCGCTACTCCTTGGGTATCTGCCAGAAGATGTGTACAACGCCGATGAATCTGGCCTTTTCTTTCGAGTTTTACCGGACAAAACCCTTGTCTTTAGGTCTGAAAAATGTAGCGGTAGGAAACTTTCCAAGGAAAGGCTTACAATTTTATTTTGTGCTAATATGGCAGGGCAAAAAGAAGATATGCTGGTGATCAGAAAGGCTTAGGGCATTTAAAAATGTATCAATGAAGGATTTACCGGCAATGTGGAAGTTTAACAAAAAAGCATGGATGACACAAGACATTATGAGTGAATGGTTGCTCCAATTTGATAGAAGAATGATCAGGCAAAACCGAAGAATTTTTTTATTTTTGGATAACGCAGGGTCCCACCCTCGTGAAGTAAAGCTACTAACCATAAAAGTTTTTTTTTACCTCCCAATACTACATCAATGGGTCAACCTCTAGACCAGGGTATCATACAGAATTTTAAATTCTATTATCGAGGGTTAATATTAAAGCACATTTAATCAAAAATGGATCAAGTAAGATCCGCTTCAGAGTTAGCGAAGTCCATAAATGTTTTAGAGGCACTTTATTACATTAAAACAGCCTGGAATAAAGTTTCGTCAGCAACAATACAAAATTGTTTTAAAAAGCTGGTTTTCACAAAAATAATGGCGATTCTACATCATTCGAATGGGATCCAGAAGATTATCTTTCTTTATCTACGATAGTTCAAATGGAAAGGTGTGCCAAAGAAATGAACATAACACAAGAAATTTGAAAATTATGTTGGAATCGACAATATTGCAGCAACAGAAGAAATGAGTTTGAACATTGACGATGCGATTGAAAACATGATTGACCACGATCCTGCACCGGAAGAGGACGAAGACAGCGATCTCGAGCTTGACACTGTTAAAAGCAACAACACAATTACTACATATAGTGCGGCTTTGAAAGTAATTAACGACTTAAAAACTTTTGTAAATGACGACTACATTGCATTTCAACACCTCAAAAATTTAGAAGATCATTTTCTGTAGTAATATATTAAGGGATAGGGAAATTATCGAAAATCATTCCGAAGATTTTCTGATTATTTCCCAATCCCGAAATGTATTTTGAAGATTATTTACCAAATAAAAAACTAACGATTTCTGACGGGTGAGATTTTCACTTTTGACAAGGGTGATTTTCACCGGAGAGCGGGAGATTATCGCTGAATAATCAGGTGAAAATCAACCCGCTTTTATAATGGATGAGGTAAATAATCAGTCTAATACTTTAAAGCAAAAAATACGAAATATGCGTCAACAGAGCATTTTAGAATTTGTAAATAAGTAAATTTGATACATAAGTATGTACATGTGTACATATTTACTGATAATTCCAATAAATGTGTTAAAATTTCGTAGTTTTTTTACAAACTCTTTTAGGCGGACACCTCCAATAGCGGACAAAATCAGCGGAACCGTGAGTGTCCGCTTATGGAAGGTTTCACTGTATATCCGTTATCTTAACAACGGAAGTTTGGTTCTTGTGAAGCCAGGAAGTAAAAAGAAGTAAGTTGTATAAGATGCAGAAAGTCAATCTTTTTAGTCCTGGTGATTATAAACCCGCTAAAATTGTATTTAAAATTAAATTTGGATTGGTTGTCTATTTCATATCAATCCTAATGATACACGTATTTACGTTGGATTTTTCACCATAACATGTCGCCTTATTTCAGATGTCTTAAAAACAACAAGGTCGTGATTGTAATAGGGTTTATCATTGAGGTTGGAGGTCACCGGGACAAACAAAATGAAGCTTGTGACGTAAATGGGACGTCATTTTTTTGGAAATAAAATTGGATAGTAGCTAATTATAGTATGAAATAAATACATATATTAATTAAGGATTTGGATAAACAAGTTTTATAACAGTGATAATCTCGAAAGGGTCTACAGATTATTACATAATATTTATAGTCGCAAATTCATTAAATAAGACTCTCGACGTCAGATCTGTAAAGTATGGAGGAAAACAAATGTAGATTTTTATACTGAGTCCAAGAAATATGCGAAAATACCAATATACTTGTATTAAATAAATAGGTAGCAAACCAATCAGTAACGAAATATGGTAAAAATTCAATATTATATTTTAACGGTGTGGGATTGACCTTGCCCTAAGGCTGTACTGCTTAGCGGTAGGGTTTAATACCTGCTGGGTGTCAGTAAATACCAGCATTATCACTCAATCAGTTATTTCTCCATCTTTAACAGTATGATGAAGCATATTTTCGAAACGGGGTTAGAGTAAATGGTTAGTGGCAATACAATCAGCGCTTGTGCATGGACATTTTTCGCGAAAATTTTCACAACGTCGCTTTTACTGCTGACAAAAAATAGGTAAGACGTCTGTCTCAAGAAGTGGGAAGATCGTATGGAATATACGGGACTATTCAAAAACAGTTGAATATGGATCCTTATAAAGTGCAACTATTTCAAGAAATACGAGCTGCACATTTTGAAAGATTCAGAAATTTACTGTCAGTGGTTTACTCAAAATTTACTGGAAAGACATGATTTATTAGACCTGACACTTTTCTCTGATGAGCCGAGGTAAAAGCTGTTCTTCCAACCATTTTTCAAACAATGTAGAGTTCATGTTGTCATGATAGTCAGCGGTTTTATTTTTTGTAGAAAAAAACTAAGTCTGCCCCATCTATAAAACCATCTTTGGTGCCAGCATGCAAAACTATATGTCTTTTGCCGTCTGATTGTATTTTATTTAAAACTGATTTGATGTTGTCATCATGACATGTTCTAATGTCGCTACCATTTTGAAATATCCATGTTTCGTCTATAAAAACCACATCTGACGGAGTTTCTGATAACAAGTTTTCTCTATATTGTCTCAAAAGTTTTATACGTTTTGAAACAATATCCGGTTTCTTCATAATGTCTCAGCGTTAAACATTTGGCATCAAATATTCGTCAAATGTCGATTAAACCCCAAAATTCCTCACCCGTATATTTGCAGAATTATACCGTTGACTCTTACTGCCATAAATAATCTACCTGATTAAATCCTATTGTATACGCCTCAACCTCTTAAAAGCTGAATAAATGGGATCAGGGTCGGCTTGAAAATGTACCCACACCACATGATTTATTTTTATAATTTAAAATAAATAGACAGGTATTTTTAGTTTTAGGTACCTATAATAAATGTAAAATAATGATAACAATTAATGATAATTGAAAATAATATAATTTTAAAGTATAACTATTAGGATAAGAAGTACAATAAAAATATAATTCAATTCTTAAAAACTATTGACAATTTATTCAAAATTTAACTCTGTATCACTATCACTATCTTCATCTAAGCCTAAACTTATAATTAAGAGTTGAACATTTGTAATGATACAATTGTAAGAATTTTCCACCTTAAGTACATGCTGTACACAGTTTTTCCAGCTGTCTGCAGAAATTTTTCTTACTTCGTTTTTAATTAATTCTACTACAGATGCATTTAATGTAGGAGAAATATTATTTCTCCTAATATTGGATTTTAATTGGTGCCATATTAGCTCAATAGGATTGAATATACAATAGTATGGAGGAAGACGCAACACTGTATGTCCATTTTCTGCTGCAAGTTTGTCACACTCGTATTCCTTATTTATTTTAGAAGCTTTTAATCCTTCTAGCAGTTCTCGTTTTTTGTAAATTTCTTTAAAATATAAATAATTTTCAATCATAAAATTTTGAATTTCTGCTTTTGTATTATTAGAATTGGGAATGATTTTTGCTTGCCGACTATGATAACTAGCATTGTCCATTACAATGACGCTATTTTCAGGTATATTTTTAAGGAGTTTATGTTTAAACCAATCTTCAAAAAGTTGTGCGTCGGTATCTTGATGGTAATCTAAAGAAGAATCTGCTATGTTTTTAGCTGAAAGCAATAGACAATTTGGAACAAACCCGTTCTCTGAACCAGCATGTAATATTGTGATCCTTTTGCCTTTATTTGATGGTGCCTTGGTTTGACAATTTTTGGAAGAATCATCCCAACCTTTTCTTGGAGTGTCATGGGTATCGAACCATGTTTCGTCAAGGTAAATAATTGGGCGACTTTTTTCTCTAAATTGTTTAACAGCTGTTAAATATTTAAGTCTCCATTCCCGTAAACGTTGAGATTCCATTAATGTTTGTCTTTTATTAATGCTTCGGTATTTAAAACCCATTTTATGCAATATTTTCCTAGGACTTGAAAGGCTACAAAAGATATTTGTTTCGTCTTTAATCAGCCGCTCTTTGAGGGAAATCAAAGTGGGTACAGTTTGTGCCTCATACATTTGGTAAATATTTCTTTTTAATAAATCCATGTCATTTTCTTCAATGCTTCTAAATGTGCCAAAATCACTCCGATTTTTTCTAGAATTAACAGGTTTAAGTACTATGTCTCTTACCGAAGATAAAGGAGTTTTTGTCAAAGTATTCGTCTCTGCTAAAGCATCCATCGAATTAAAATTTCTACTCAACAAAGATTGACACACATTTTTAATTATTAGTTTGGCATCAGTAGATAAATGCTTTCTTTTAAACATGACACTTGAAGATGCCCCCCTATCAGCACAATTCCAAGGACGCCACATTGTACCACTAATAAGCCCAAATAAAAATTACTCGCCGGAAAACCACTAAAGACTAAAATTATTAAAGATCAGTTTGTATTTATATATGCATCAGGCATATAAATTGAATTTGTACCTGGTCCGGCTCTACTCGAAAAGGTTTTAAAATTTGGGATTTCCTTATTTATTTTATGGTCAAAGGGATAATGAGGGTTTTATTGCAGTCTAAAGATCAACGATATAATTCTACAAATAGTTACTTATTTCATGCCTATGATTTGTTTAGAAGAAAGAAAGATTATTAAAAGCTGTAACTTTCTCTGTTGCAGGTTTTATTGCCCTTTCGGTCTTTTTAAATAATTTCTACCATAGAACCGTTTGGTAAAAAGATTTGAAAACTTAAATAAATACTTAACTTTTTCTAGGTTTAGTTTTTTTTTCAAATTTATTTGTAGTAAATATATCGTGTTGTAAAATTTTAGCTTGTCTGTGCATTACCATTTTTACTAAAACAAAAAAACTAAAACTAGAGAAATGCCGTTTGTCCCTTGAACCAAAGTTTCTATAAACTTTGCTTCTATTTGCGTTGCTTTCCTAGTTCTTAAATTTATGTTTACCCCTGGCAAACCGAAAATTTAAAAATAATTCCGGCCGGTCGATAGCTATATCTATATACAGCGTATGTTTTGCGGTGTGCCAAGGAATCAGTATGCACGATTGGATTTATTATTGTTTTTACCAATGATCTACTACCTATAGATACAACAATAACAAATAATGGCATTGACATCAACGTATTCCAGTCTAAAGTAAATCAACATGCAAGTTGCGCCCCTTCACTTGGTTTGCCAAACTTACGCTGTTAAAAGTATTAACATGAATAGCATGATGTGGGAAATTTATAACATTGTCTAAATCCTTGTAGAAAATTTGCGGTATGGCAACACAGCAGTAAGGGATCCGCCCAGCTCCATCATTTTCGTGTCCGTCCCGTCTGCGTCGACTCGGCAATACTCGCCATAACGACGTTTCATTCATTTTTGACAGCTTTTTTCTTGAATTTCGAGGTTGGTTTCGAGTGTCTACCAGTTTTGTGAAATTATTGTTGTTTTTAGGGTTTTGTGATATTTTTATTTGATTTTGTCAGCACATTCTTATAGCATTTATGATTGAGTTGTGTTATCTATGATAATAGTAGATCATTGGTTTTTACAATACTATAGTTATTTTATTACTTTTACACAAACTGATATCTATTAAATGTAGCACTTTATGTCTGTATAGAATTTCTAGCAGAGTCATGCATTTAAACTTTTCCGTTTAGCTGTCCTATTTCGAACTTAAGAGATTAGTTTTCCCGCGCTGGATTTTGCTGGGACGCACTTAAAGGGCGAACTGGGACCAAGCCGACCAAGGCACCGGCACCAACGATCATAACTGTCAGTTCAGAAGGCGGTAGATTGAGCACCTCGTGCGGTGACGTCATGGCACTTGACTTTTGATAGGTGATGACGTCACTGCTAGTGAAAGCGGCGCTTTTAAATCATTGAATTGGGCTAGTCATAGAAACAAAAAACAAGTTGGGCTAGTTCCTTTTAACTCGTTTAAGGCCGTACAAATTAAATAAAAGCACTATTTTAAAATAAAACACATTTAGTTTTTATGCAATTGAAAGGTTAATTTAGGTTTAAAGCTACAAAGGGCTCATTGAGAGGCCGAGTCCCTTTTCCATACCTAAGCTTAGTTCATATAGATGCGAATCACGAATCTCGCATCTGAAAAATTACCTCCTTGTCCCATGTCATATAATCATAGATGCGAATTTCGTTGGTGTTTTAAGATTATTTTACTGTTTTTAGTTTTCAACATTTTAAACGGTTGGCAAAACATTGGCCGAACGAAATGTAAATGTTTAGTTCGTTTTACGTTTATTTATTCATTTCCCCTGTGATTTCTACGTTTTTATTATGATTGTGATCACATATCTATAAAAATACTACAAAACTTAAAAAAATAGTTAGCATTTAAACTTAAAAATTAGGTTATGGGAATTGTCAAAACAGCTGTGCAGTCGAATACAGGGGCGCATGCTTGTCAGAATAACCGCACGAATATTCGTAAAATATTAAAAGTCCTTCAAGAGTCCCGTCCCCCAGATTTTAAATCTTGCGAATTCGCAAAGTCTTAAAACTTTGTTCTGACACTTTTACCGCCGAAAAGATATTTGAAATTGACCAATCAGAGCATTATTCGCAATTCGCATCTATATGAACTATTCTTTAGTATATTTAAATACTTACATTAAAAACGTAATTTTTTTTTTATTTGGACATAATATCAATCATAATATTTATAACAGGTTAGGATTTAATTGGGGTATTGAATTAAAAATACAAAATAAGCACTTTAAAATCAAATTTATTAAAATTTAATACTATATATTATGTAGTAAGTACTTTTAATGTTTATTATCCAAAAAAGTACAATAATTCCCACCGACAAACTTTTATAGTTCCGTTTTAACATTGGTACTAAATATAAATGTAAGCCCCAAGGGCATATTTAGCAGGGGGGGAGGGGATAATGGGCGGGTAATTACCCCCCAGGATTTGATAAATTAAAAAATCATAATACAAGAACAATCACTTTTTCACATATTTTCTTCTGGCTGCAATAAAGCTGTAAAATACTAAATTAAAATTGATTTAAATAAATTTTAATGGCTAAATTATAACAAACTAGGTATGTAAAAAAGTTTAGACTATGAAACACAGACTTTAATAATCTTTAAACATTTGAGGATCACATTTTAACCTATTAAGGGCTTGCTAAAAGATATAATAATACAGCGTGTCCAGAAACCATCTTAACATATTATGGGAAACTTTTTTATTTTTAACTTTACGAAAAAAAATTATTCTTCATAAAAAGTTCTGCTTGTTGATAAAATAACATTCGAATCAAAAGTTTTGAGCCAGCACATACGGGGTGTTCAGAAAGTCAATAATATTAATACCGTAAATGGAAAACTATATTTAATAATTTTAATTACAAAGTACAATAATGAAATACTACACTAAGCTTCAACATGACCACCGTTTTTTTCCATACAAACGGTTGTACGTCGTGAAAATTCCATTACTGCATTTCTAACCATCTGAGGGGAAATTTCTTGGACACATTCTCTGATAATTCTCTCTAAATGGTCTATGTTCTCGAAAGGTCTGTGGGTATACACTTTTTGTTTTAAAAATCCCCATACGAAAAAATCCAGAGGTGTTAGATCAGGTGGCCTTGGTGGCCAAGCAAATTCTGATCTTCGTCCAATCCATTTCTGTGGAAATGCCCGGTTTAAGAATTCTGTCACTCTTGCAGAGCTGTGGCATGGAGCGCCGTCATGTTGAAACCAAAGTGTTTGTCTTATATTCATTGGTAGTCCATGAAAAAATTCAAATAATTCCGTGTCCAAAAAGTTCAAGTAAATTTCACCGGTAATATTTTCTCGAAAAAAGTACGGCCCTACAATTTGGTTCCTAAAAACGCCGCACCAAACATTTGTCTTGAAAGAATACTGGTCACGACACTCAATTACAAAATGGGGATTCTCATCACTCCACCACCTACAGTTTTGAGAACACACTACTCCATTTGAGGTGAACATCGCCTCATCTGAAAACAATATTTTTCTTGCAAATAGTGGGTCATCTTCTACCTCACCTTGAAACCAAGAGCAAAACAAAAATCGTGAATCAAAATCTCTAGGCTGCAGTTTGTGAAGAAATTTTGGCTTGTATGGGTAAAAATTATTTTTCCTTAAAATAACTTGGGCAGTGGACTTTGTAACAGGTCGTGGAACAGTTTGTGAAATATTTCGCAATGAGATTTTAGGATTTTCCACGACAGCTAGCAAAATATTCAATTGGGTATCTTCGTCCGTACGCCAAACCTGATGCTTGTCAGAAAATGTATTACTTACAGATCCGGTATTTTTAAATTTATTAAAAATATCTCCAACCGTTACATGGCTAATAATTTTATTTGGATATCTTGCATTAAAAATTTGAGCAGCCTCTCTGTACGTCTTGTAGTGGTCTCCAACAATTAACACTATTTCAACTTTTTCCTCGATTGTAAATTTAAGCACCATATTTAATTAAAAGGAAACTGTCCGCCTTGACAAATAAAATAATTAGTTGTCATGGTTTCATTTAGTTTTCCAAGGCGTGCTGGACCTACTAAACGAGAATGAATACCGCTTCTTAAAATCTTGCTCGCCCTTTTCTGAAAAATGCTGTGAGATAATTAGAGAAACTATGGAATCAGGAAAAACAACAGCATTACGCCACAGTATCTTTGTTTTAAGCTAAGTCGCCTTTCGAATGGCAACTTTAGACCATTTATTATATTTTTGACAATATCGAAAATTGTCATTAAAAAAAATTGATCAGAACCAAAAACCACGTTTAAATTACAATTAGGTAATGCAATAAAAAATTAGGTTTTATTATTTTTTACGAATTTTTCTTCCACAATCAAAACAATTTCAATTTTCTCCTCAGAAGTTAATAACGCTACGATTTTTATGTTTTATAAATTTTAACGCGTTTTGACGGTTGCTGTCAAACATTTCTTGCTATCAACAATTAATTTGTATGTTACAACCATCCTAGATTACATGTAACTACAGTTAAATTTGCATTGTTATTGTAGACATACATACGTTTCAAAAAAGACGAAATAATTTTTTCAAGGTAAATAGGCGTAATTTCATATTTGAACGTGGTTTTTAGTTCGGATCAACTTTTTTTAATAACAATTTTCGATATTATCAAAAATAAAGGTACTTTACTTTTAAGCCAAATTCATATTTTTTGACTTACCTCGTATACGCCTGGGAGAATTTAATATCTGATAGTTGCATTTTAGGTTTTAGACCATGCAGAACTTTTTATGAAGAATCACTTTTTTTCGTAAAGTCTAAAATAAAAAAGTTTCCCATATGTTAAGATGGTTTCTGGACACGCTGTATATTGTACCGTTTTGATGGGACTCCCATAATAGGTTTGGAGGCAATGGCATCTTTGTCAGTTCTTGACAAATATAAATGCTGGATTTCTTCACCATGTCCATGATGCCATGATGGGCTTTATAGTATAAAACCACACGTTGAAAATTTAAAAAATCTAAAATAATTTTATATAGAAAGTCATCAACGAGATGTTAAAAACTTGATTTTCAAAAATCCGTATTACCTGTAAATTTCTCAAACTGTAATTGAAGTAATTCCGTTGACCGATTATGTTTCTCTGCCAAATGGCATCTCCCAACTAGCAAAGTTCCCTCATAAGTTCCTGCCTATACAACATTTTTATCTTATAAACAGTGTGTAAGGGTTCTAAATGTTCAAAGTTGTTGTATTAGCTCTTTGTCGCCACAATTTTGCTCTAGTAGCAAATTACCCACAGTTTTTGGTTGTAAGAACATTTCTAAAACGTTCTCAATAAACCTGCTTTTTAAGGGCTACCCAGGAACATCTACAGGGTATTTTTTAAAGAGCAAAAAGCTCTATAAGCATTTTTGCTCTATTTATGTTCTCGTTAAGAGTATTTAGCAAAACTCACAAGCTTTACACCACTCTCAAATTATAAATAATAGGAAGTGTTATATGGGGCTTTCCAAGAACATCTACAAAGTATTTGTAATAGAGCAAAAAAGCTTTATAAGCATTTTTGCTATATTTATGTGCTCGTTAAGAGTATTTAGCGAAAGTGACAAGCTTTAAAGCACTGTTATGAGATAAATACGAGAAAGTGTTATATTGGTAATGTAATATTGTGCAACGTTAGTACAGCGAAAATACTATTTAAAAAAACATTATACAGCATTTTTAAGGCAACAAGATTTAATGGAGGCAAAGGGTTTTTTATCGAGCATTTCGGTTCAAAACGAAGCGACAACACAGCTTTAAATTGTTATAATTAATCAAAAAATAAAATGGGTATTTTGTTTGATGCATGAATGGTGCAACTTCATAAAAATATGTGTTGTGTAGTGGATCCAAACAGATCGCGTTACTTTTGTAATAAATTAAAAACTCTGTATAAGTGTAATCATTTTATTAGTTTAATAAAATGGTGGGCGAGTGTTTGCCTCTTCCGACGCGTTGTCTATGAAGGTTTTTAAAAACACATAAAACATAATCTTATTCTCTGCCTAAAAACTAACTTCAACTGTTTTCCACTTAAAAAAGGGTCTCGGGTCACACGCTTATCGCGTCTAAAGTGTCACTGTTAATGTCTTTCAATAACTCGACCCTGTGGGTTCTTTACGTAATAATTTTAAGTGACAAAATATAATCACCTAATAAATACAAAACTGTACATCCCGCCCACCTTGAAAGAGTAATTTCAATGATATAGGTTACAAGATGTATACCAACATACAAAATATATAAAATTAATGTATAAAAAAAAATGTAAACATAAAGTAAAAAATAAAATAGAGTCCTTTAGTCCATCTCAATCGGTAAAACACTTATTTTAGTAACCGCACGTTTAAAAACTCCCGTCTTAGTTTTTACGGACACTACGCGGATGACATTGTCTTTTCCGGGATGAACTTTAATGATTCTGCCTAATGACCATTGCTGAGGGGGAAGGTTTTCCTCACGTAAAAGCACTAGGGATCCGATCTTGATAGGTGGCCCCTTGTTGCGTCCACACTTTGCTCTTGACTGCAAAGATGTTAAGTATTCGGATGACCATCGTCTCCAGAAATGCTGAACTAATTGCTGAAGACGTTCGTACAGAACCAATCTGTTAGTAGGTACCTCGGTGACATCTCGCTGTGGAATGGAGGTAAGTAGGTCGCCAATTAGGAAATGGCTAGGGGTTAGGACATGAAGATCATCGGGATCATTGGATAATGGGGTCAGAGGTCGAGAATTTAAAATAGCCTCTACCTGACACAATACTGTATAAAGAGATTCATAAGATAAGTAAGCCTCTTTTAAGACTCTGGTTAAGTGAAATTTGGTAGACTTTACCGCAGCCTCCCAAAGACCTCCAAATGAAGGTGATCGTGGTGGTATAAAATGCCACCTAATATCGTTTTCGAGTAGAAATGTTGATATTTTATGACCCTTTGAAACGTCCTGTAAGAATTACTAAGTTTTTGTAGTGCAAAGTTAGCTCCTACAAAATTTTTTCCGTAATCAGAGTAAATATTTTTCCATAGTCCTCTTCGAGAGACAAATCGCTTTAATGCATCTAAAAATGAATCGGTACTTAGATCTCCAACGAGCTCAATATGAATAGCTCGTGTAACAAAACAAATAAAAATACAAATGTAAGCCTTTATTATCTTGCGAGAACGTAGTTTACCATCCTTTATCATTATAGGACCAGCAAAATCGCAGCCTACAGTTAAAAATGGACGTGAAGGCATTAGTCTTGATTGAGGAAGATCGCCCATCATCGGAGTGCTCACATAAGGTTTAGATTTGAAACAAACAAGACATTGATTGATAGCACGCTTTACTGCATTTTTGCCATGAATAATCCAATATTTATTTCGCAAAATTACCAAAAGAGCTTGAGTTGCTGCATGTAAGTTTCGTTTGTGCTCATGCTCAATTAGAAGTCTAGTAAAATCATGATAAGGAGGTAATAAAATTGGATGTTTCATATCAGGAGTCAAGGTCGAGTGTCGAATTCTTCCACCCACGCGTAATATACCCTGCTCGTCAATAAATGGATTCAATGAAAACAGTTTACTGTCCCTAGAAATTTGTTTGTGTTTCCGCAAATCGTTAATTTCTTTGGAATATTCATAATATTGAACCATTTTTATTAAAGTGTTTAATGATTGATCTAACTCATTTTGAGATATTTCCGCAAAAATTCTGCTGGTTTTATGTTTTGTTTTAATATTTAGCATAAATCTTAATATATATGCAAAAATTCGAAGCAGTTTATTGAAATTTGAATATCTTCTAAAAATATCCTGATCCTGATAAGTTGTGTTAGTCATAAACGATAGTTGAATTGTCCGTTTTCTGTCCGGTATGTTGTCAATATTAATTTGATCTAAAACGGGCCAGAAGTTTTCATGTTTTGTCAGAAATTCTGGTCCGTGCCACCACAAGTGACAATCAAGTAATTGTTGCGGATTTAATCCGCGGGAAAGTACGTCTGCTGAATTTTCTTTGGAGCCAACGTGTCTCCATTGGAATTTGTCAGTCAATTCATGTATTTGTGTTACCCTGTTAGCTACAAAGGTATTCCAGTTACTCGGTTCACCCGCGATCCACGACAGTGCAATAGTGGAATCGCACCAAAAAAATTTATTTTTTATGTCAATTTCGAGAGACCTTTCTACATTTTTTGCCAAGCACGCTAAAAGTAGAGCCCCACAAAGTTCCAACCGAGGCAATGAGATTGTTTTTAAAGGAGCAACTCGACCTTTAGCGCATAATAACTTTGAATGACGTAACTCGTTAATATCTGTCGTAACTAAATATATACAAGAACCGTACGCGGCTTCGCTTGCGTCGCAAAAACCATGCAATTCTATAGTTATATAATTTGGAGTGACTACTTGACGCGGTATTTTTATTTTGTCAAGGATTGGTAGTTGTTCAAAAAATGAAGTCCAAAGTGTATAAATATCTAAGGGCACCGATTCGTCCCAGCCTAACTTACACTGCCAAAGACGTTGCATAATTATTTTTGCACGTACAGTAATCGGGCCTGCCAGACCTAAAGGGTCAAATATTTTTGCGATAACCGATAAAATCTGACGTTTTGTTACCGTTGCGTAGTTCTCAAAGTTAATTGAATAACCTAAAGTATCTTTATTTGGTTGCCAAAATAATCCAAGTGTTTTGCGAGTTTTATCTTCAGATAAATCATAATTTTCTAACTGACCCTGATCGCAATCAGCTAACACTTCCGGCTTGTTCGAATAAAATTTTCGTAATGGAAAGCATGCACCATTTAGAATCTGAATTATTTGGTTTTTTAATGTGATAGCATTTTTAACAGAGTCGGATCCAGTTAGCAAATCATCAACATAAAAACAATTCAAAATTGCGTTACTAGCATTCTGCAAATTTTTAGCGTTATCAATAGCGGCTTGATTTAAAGATCTAATCGCTAAAAATGAAGCAGGTGCAGTTCCATATGTTACAGTGTTTAAAGTATAAAACTTAAGATCCTCATTCGGACTTGAACGCCATACAATACGCTGCAAATGTCGATCACATTCCCTTAATTGGACCTGTCGATACATTTTTTCAATGTTCCCGGTAAAAACTACATTATGAAGTCTAAAGTTTAAAATAATAGTTAATAAATCTGGTTGTATGACAGGACCCGTCATTAGGATGTCGTTTAAAGACACTCCGCTATCGCTTTTTGCCGAAGCATCATACACGACGCGTAATTTTGTTGTAGTACTGTCAACCTTGACAACACCGTGATGTGGTAAGTAATATGTCGTGTCAATCGTGTCTATATTCGAACTGATTTGTGACATATGTCCCAATTTTTCATATTCCGACATAAAATTAATATAATCGCGTTTTAAATTTTCGTCCCTTTGTAATCTTCTTTCGAGACTGTAAAATCGATTGATAGCTGCATTTTTCGAATCACCCAATTCGAAAGAATTATTTGATAAGGGTAAACTTACTTCAAAACGACCTTGCGATACGCGTCTATAGTTTTCAGTGAAATGTTTTTCGCATGCCAAATCTTGTGGTAAAATGTCCCGTTTTTTAGTGTCGCAATTTTCTACAGTCCAAAATTTTTCGATTTGCCTATGCAACTCATTATTTGTTATTGAAAGGTTACAAATGGTGGAGTCATTATTTTTATATGATGCATTGTAATCAAAAAATAAGGTTCCTGCAAAAATCCAACCCAGTTTAGTTTTGTTTAAGATTAGTTTGCCTTAGCCCAATTTAATTTGTCCTACACATAGTATGTCATAGAATATGTTTACTCCTAACAAAACATCTACAGGGCGCGACAAATTAAAATTTTTATCGGCAAATTCAATATTGTTTGGTAGGTCTATGTTAGACAAGTCAAAAGAGGTTTGCGGAAGATTTTCGGTAATTTTGTTTACAATTAAAAATGAATCTTTCATTTGATATTTTTCGCTGACAGAATAAAATGTGGCGTCAACCTTTTTTGAAATTTTGCTAAGAGAGTTATTTATCCCAGCCACGGGAATACTAAAATTTTTAGTTTTTAGATTGAGTTGCCTAGCCAATGAATCGGTAATAAAATTACTTTGAGATGCACTGTCTAGAATGGCCCTAGCTTCTATTATTTTTCCATTGCAATCTAAAATTTTAATCATGGCTGTTGCCAAAAGTATTTGTTTGTTGTTTCCAGTCGATAAACAATGCATTGTTATGTTTTGATTAGAAAAATCTTGGATCTTGGAAGTTGAGGCATCATTTGAGGTTTGTTTATTTTCTCGACTAATTTCCGTTGAGAGTAAAGTTTGAGTATTATGGGTACTTTGTGACCCGCCATGGGATTTGTTATTATTGTCGCGATCGACAGTGTTTGGGTTATTAACAGAGCTATTGACGCCGACAACGTTACCGCTGTTATTAAAGAATAAATGTAATAATGAATTATGTTTTCGACCGCAGTTTTTACAGCCTGCTGAATTGCAGGAATTGTGATCATGAAAAGGTCTTAGACAGTTGATGCATAGTTTATGTTTTTTAATTTCTGTGTAAAGATCCCTTTTCGGCATTGTATGTATTTTTTCGCATTGAAAGTTTAAATGATTTTTATGACAAAAGGCACAAGAAATCTTTCCTGTCGTCACGTGTGTTAGAATTTTGTTGTGTTGTTGTCCTCTGTCTGTCTTATTTTTGCTTTCCAGGGTTTCTAAGAAATTGCAACGCTTGGTTAGAAATTCCGTTAGTTGAGAAACCGTAGGAAAGTCAATTCCTTGTTTATTTAAATGTTCCTCCCATTCCCGTTTAGTTACAATGTCAAGTTTGTTACCCAATATGTATATGAGAAGTGTATCCCACATATCTATGGGCTGCCCAAGTGCCTTTAACGCACGTAAATTTTTGTTGAAATTATCCAATAAATTTCTTAGTTGAGAATGTGACTCGTTTTTCATTGTGAAACCATCCAAAATATGTTTTAAATGAGTGTGTACAATCAATCTCTTGTTTTCAAACCTATCCCTTAACATATCCCAAGCAATTTGATAGTTTTGATTTGAAATTTCAAGTGACTGAATTAAATGAGCAGCTTCGCCTTTCAGGCATGATTTTAAGTACCAGAATTTTTGTACATCATTTAACTGCGCATTTGAATGTACTAAAGAATTAAAAATGTCATAGAATGTCATCCATTGACTGTAGGCCCCATAAAATTCTGGTAAGCTAATCGGTGGTAATCTTACCGGACCTTGTAAATTAACATTTGTATTTCCAATTGCATTATTAACACTAAAAATGCTTGCACCAGGATTTGATGGTGTATCTTGCGTTTTTAAAAAATCTGAAAGCATTTTCTTGGCTTGACCGATAGCCTTAAAGAATTTTGATTCGAAATCATCTCGCTCGGCGTCCTGAGAAATATTTCCCGATAAGTATTCAATTTCGGTTTGGATGTCATTAAATTGATCCAAAAGAAACGTTGTTCTCTCTACGCGAGCACTAACTTCTTCATAATTTCCCGAAAAAGATTCAAAATTATCTAGGTATGTAATAAATCTAGTTAATTGGGATTTGACTTGTCCCCGTTTTAACTTTAATTTGGCTAACATATCAGCTAAATCGAGTGCATTGTTAGTATTATCAGAAGCCATATTTTTTTTTAAATCTCTAAACACACTAAAGTATCAGATAATGCAATTGAATATGTAAAGGAAATGGTAAAAAGGAATATTGACGACTTACCAATCGACGCTATTTTCCTTGGTTGTGGTTTTCTTTCAGCTGTGTTGCCAAACAAACTGTTGTAGGTATTTGGTTTTCCGACTGTGTTGCCGAAAAGTCCCTTTGACGACCGTTTTGTCGCACTTGTATATTAGCTTTCCCGGTTGTGTTGCCGAACAAAGCCGTTTTTACCGACCGTTTTGCCGATTAACTATCCAGGTTCGAAGGACCAATGTTGTGTAGTGGATCCAAACAGATCGCGTTACTTTTGTAATAAATTAAAAACTCTGTATAAGTGTAATCATTTTATTAGTTTAATAAAATGGTGGGCGAGTGTTTGCCTCTTCCGACGCGTTGTCTATGAAGGTTTTTAAAAACACATAAAACATAATCTTATTCTCTGCCTAAAAACTAACTTCAACTGTTTTCCACTTAAAAAAGGGTCTCGGGTCACACGCTTATCGCGTCTAAATTTTAAGTGACAAAATATAATCATCTAATAAATACAAAACTGTACAATATGGATATATCAAAGAGAAAAAATTTAAAAAATCAGGTCAGGTACATTTCGGAGAAAAGTGAAGAAGAGGTTTGAAGATATAAAAAACTATGCTACGATTTTAAATATTCCCAATAACAATTATGGTGTATAGTTATCGCAGAAAGAGCTTATTTATCGTGTAGGGGCGACAAGCAGAGTTACTTTAGATAATGTTCTTTAAATGTATCTTTTAAACACATTTTTGTTCTATAAACAGCTTAATTGCAGCAAACAGATCTGTACTTGCTCTTTAATTGTTCTCTTTGCAGAAATAAACACATCAAAGTTGTTATTAAAGTTCTTTAAAGGTATCACGCAGGACCAATTTTGTTCTGTAGAAAGCTTTTTAAGATAAAAGGATTTCCTTTTCTGCACTTATTTTACACTGGAAAAAAAAATATTATATCCTATAACAAATTTGGAATGTCCTCTATTTTTCTCTTAAGTCTGTATTACACGGTATATCTTTCGTCAATTTCTTCGCCAAGAAACTGTGTAATTTATTCGTCAAGAAATTGTCAAATTGTCGATCGTTTTATACGAGGATTTCCATTGTTAACTAAGTTGTCGGAAACTTCAGGAATACCAACCGAAATGCCACACCTGTCATTTTTCGGCTTTTTCAACAGATGATTTGCACGCATACGTCCTCTTTCCTTTTCGTTATTAAACGTAATGAAATAACAATTATTTTTAAAGCATTCAATCCCTTTCTACTTTAAAGAAACTTGGTACATGCAATATGACTTAAACACTTCATTTGAAATATTGAACTTCACTGGATAATTATATTACCAAATAAGGTATAATTAAGAACCCTTTAATTGGAAAAATCGTATAAAAACACTACTGCACGGCTTTTTAGCTTTTTCGCAAATCCTAACCTCGAAATAAGACAGTTGGCACAACCGAAAGAAGTTCAATGTAACAAGAACATTACCAAAATTGGTCAATAAATTTGAGCAAAACCTATCTCGCCAATTTCTTGTTGAATAAATTGCACAATAAATTGCCGTACAATTTTGGTGTAATATTCGACCTTAAAGATTTCTTCGATTTATTGCCCCATACCTACATTGACGAAACGGAGCATTAAAAATATGGGTACAGGTTCTAGAGCTACAAAATAAGAGCTTGTTTATTTTGTGGCTCTAGAATCTCAGACGCGAACCTTCAGCCTTATTAAAAAAAGTCAGTTTGGAATTTCTCATAGTTATTTTAAAGGCGATGTAGATTTGCGTCTACGTAGCAGTTGTGACAATTTATCCATTATGCTATATAGGTAGAAGGTAGGTACAGCAGAAATAGTTAAATACTGGTACCTAATTATTATAAAAATGTACCTGCTATATTGTCGACTTCAAAAAAAAATATTTTTTTTCTGTGTAACTTTATTACATATTTGACGATATTTGCACATTTAAGTTTAGTTTGCTCTATAAATGTCTTTTTAATATTACGATCAAGTAGAAAAGCAATATTTACTATGTAAATGCTATTTATGGGGCAAATTTGTGATATAAGTGTTTGCTGGAAGAGCAAACTGTTTTCAAGGAATCATCCATTTAAAAATAATATTCCATGGCGGCCATTATGGTATTTTTTTTTTCATATTGCTTTTAATTCGCTATTTTGAAAACCAGGCGAAGGCTTTGAACATAATTTCAATATAAATTACCTGCTAGTATATTTTAAGACCAATATTTTGAAGAAAATTATAAATAATTAGTTTTATTTTGGCACGTGAAAATAATGCCCAAAAATCACCTATGCTTAACGATAAACTGACCTCCGTTGAAAATATTAAGCCAAAGATAATTTTTAATTTGTCAATTTCCAAGCAATAAATAATATTAGTACCACCTAAGTTCCGACATATTACAGAAACTATGAGAGTACGATTTGAAGCCTGTAAAATTATTAAAATAATGTTTTACATATTGCTAATTTATTCTTCGACGAGATACATAATATACATCATTTAAAACAATAAGCAGATGATATTTTACGCGGAATCTTATAAGTATAATATGTTCCATATGTTCTGCGTGGTGAGACAACCCTATAAGAACCCTATGAGAGCTCTGTAAGATACTGTATATTGGTGGTATAGAACGCTCTAAGACATCCTTATGAGATAAAAATGTCTTGTTACGTTACGTGACACTTTTAGAGCAACTACATGATAAATTTGGTCTATAAGCCGGTGCCTATTTGACACTTACAAGCTGTCTATAGAGGTTGTAAGAACGTTTCGGGGAGTAATTTATGAAGCCTTAAGTACTTGCAGAAAAGGTTCTTACAACATTTATAGGGGTATAAAATGCTAATTGGGCGCAAGTCTCGATTAAATTGAAAGAATAAATTACATTTCAAACAAACTTTTTTTGGCAAGCATATTCGACATAATTAGAGTATTTCTTGTGTACTTCGCGATTGTGACGATTAAAGGCTTACACACACCGACACGGCCATGCACGGCCACGGTAGCGGTAGCGGCCGCGGTGGCGATCATATTAGCGGTTCTATGATTTGTTATTATGATAGATGACAGGGCCGAGCCGTGCCGGGGGTGCAAGGGGTGCACAGCACGCGGGCGGCAACCCAGTAGGGGCGGCAAAATTAAAAAAAAGTAAAAGCCAAAAGCATTTTTTAATTGAGAGATGAATCAGTTGAATCACCAGAGTTGAATTTCAAAGTTAATTTTTATTTCTATATTCTTGATATAGTATCATCAAAATTAAATGACAGATTTGAACTATTAAACGAATACAACGACTATTTTGGCTTTTTGAATAATTTAGGTTCTTTATCCATAGATAAAGAAGAGTTAATGAAATATTGTATGGATTTACAGGTTAAATTAACAGATTTATTCACTAAACAAATGGATGTAAATGCAACTGATTTGTGCAATGAAGTTGAAATGTTGTCTACCTATAAAAAATTTAAATCGGCCAAGGAGGTCATAGTATATCTTGTAGTTAATGATATAATTAGTACTTTCCCAAATTTATCTGTAGCCCTACGAATTTTTCTAACGATGCCTGTCACTGTTGCTCATGGCGAGAGATCGTTTTCAAAGCTGAAAATAATTAAAAACTACTTGAGATCTACTATGAGCCAGAACCGACTTACGAATTTGGCTGTGATAAGCATTAGATATAACGGATTTGGTTAGAGAATTTGCGATTAAAAAAGCAAGAAAATTTGCTTTTGAAATTTAGAATTTATACCGGGTGTTGCATCGTCGAGCGGGACATAGGAAATCCCATGTAATTTTAAATGGGGTCAATTATTGGCTTCCCTAATTATTTTAGAGAAAAATTCTATTTAGGTTTATTAAAGAGCACTAAAACCCACATTCAAAAGAATAACTTTAGATATTTTTGATGATCCCGTTTACGGGTTATCGCCGATTTCTTTTTAACTATTTCTCCTTTTTATGGCCCCGTATTTGCGGGCACCAGTCAAGGTAAAAGATGACTGTCAAATAAAGTTGTCATTTTGAAATGTGTGCTTTATTGTTATAAAAACTCGTACATCGAAAATATTAGCCATGAATTACACTTCTGAAGAAAAAATATTGATGATTAAATGGTATTATCAAGGAAATAGTTATCAAAATGTGTCAGACATGTTTGCTGCTCTGTATCCGAATAGACCGATACCTGCAAAATCTACAGTCGAAAGGACTATCAAGAAATTTGAGACAAAAGGCACTGTAATAAATAACTGCAGATGTGAAGAAAGGCAGGAACAAAGAAGAGATGCAATAAATGATAGGGACTTGCGAGTTTTATTGTGCGTGGAAGAAAATGATGGGAAGATCAGCACAAGGAAACTTGAGGATGACATAGGATTAGATCACACCACAGCGTTACGAGCTTTGAAACGACATAAATATTATTCATACAAATATGAAAAGCACCAAGAGCTAAGAGATAGGGACGAAATACGACGACAGGAGTTTTGTTTTGGTATGATGGTAAGAGCAAACATGGATAGGGAATTTTTGAAAAACATTTGTTTCACTGGCGAATGCACATTTACCTTAAACAATGAACCCATTGTTCAAAATTATCGATATTGGAGCAAAGAAAACCAACACAGGTTTGTGGAAACAAGGACGCAATATCCACAAAAAGTTAATGTATGGGCTGGGATTTTCGGAGAAAATATTATCGGGCCATTATTTCTTACACGAAATTTAAATGCAGAATATTTTTTGGAACTACTTGAAGATCATATTTTACCTACTTTACATGATGCCGCCAGGGAAAATCAGGAAGTTTGGTACCAAATGGATGGCTGCCCGGCACATAGTACCCTGGCTGTCCGGGAATATTTAAACCGTGCTTTTAATGGAAATGTTATTGGCTTAAATCATACAGTAAATTGGCCAGCCAGGTCTCCTGATTTATCGCCAAATGATTCCTTTCTCTGGGGCCATTTAAAAAACAGGATATACAAAGATAAAAAAATACCCAAATCTAGACGAGTTAAAAAATGCTATTTCTGCCGAATGCAATAGAATTTCAGTTTACCAACTAGCGAATGTAAGAAGAGAATTTTATGATCGCCTCGGTTATTGTCTAGCAGTCAATGGAGGAATATTTGAACATCTTAAATCCTAAAGTTCTAACAATTTAATAGTACCTACCTATTAATTAGTAAAATATTGAAACATGTAAAATGTCATAATTAACCTTGTAATTGGATACTTTATTTTAGTTTTATTCAGATTAATTTGTACTCATAAATGCACCTTTAATATTTTCGATGTACGAGTTTTTATAACAATAAAGCACACATTTCAAAATGACAACTTTATTTGACAGTCATCTTTTACCTTGACTGGTGCCCGCAAATACGGGGCCATAAAAAGGAGAAATAGTTAAAAATAAATCGGCGATAACCCGTAAACGGGCTCATCAAAAATATCTAAAGTTATTCTTTTGAATATGGGTTTTAGTGCTCTTTAATAAACCTAAATAGAATTTTTCTCTAAAATAATTAGGGAAGCCAATAATTGACCCCATTTAAAATTACATGGGATTTCCTATGTCCCGCTCGACGATGCAACACCCGGTATGTAGGTTACATAGTTTAACTCAAGTGTATAACTTCTAAGTTCTGTACTATGTTAATAATAAGGTGAACTATTATTTCAAATTAGTTTCTTTCAGTTTATTTTATATGAATAATAAAGTTTATAGTAACATTGTTTTTAGTTTGCAGTTACAGTTACCTAGCAAGGAATTTTCGAATTTTGATTTTTACAATAAATACTATTTATGTCTATAGTCTATAGGGGCGGAATATTATATCTTGCACCCGGGCGGCAAATACCCTAGGCTCGGCCCTGATAGATGATGTGGAAGAAGAGACTTTGTTACTATTAGCTCTTTGTCCCACACTTTGTTTTTAGCCATTATATTTTTATAATTTGGATTAGATATAATTTAACATTTTCTATTATATTATTTGCCATTATTACTGGCACTTCTCGCAGTCAAAGTTGACACGTTGTATTTGACCGTCACCGCGTATCAGAACGCTGCCCTAGGCCGCTTGATCTAGACCTGCCCGCGCTGGTATGATTTCATTCATTTATTTCTATGTGTTTAGATTGACCGCCACCGCTACCGTGGCCGTGGCCGCGTCGGTGTGTGGAAGCCTTAATACTCGACCGCACAAAGAGCTCAATCTACCGCCTCCTGTCAATTATACCCTGATGCATTATTTGTGTACAAACAATGCAATATTTTATAAAATATTCAGCTATGTTCATTTTGCTAATCTGTTTTGCTAATTTTTTGTAACAATGTCCATAAAAACTTCATCACCATCTTGACACAAATTTATGTGATATTTGTACGCGATTAAACGTTTTAAAAACAAACACCATGGCAAGTATAATATGTGCTACTTTATTAGATGTTTTGAAAGATATTTGCAAAATATCGGAGACAGTTAATGTTTGATGTGGTGAAATATTTATAAACGCAACACGGGGGACTAAAAACAATCTCTAAAACTCCAAATGAATTAGTGGGTGACAGCCCAGTTCAAAGATAATTATACACTTCTTAAATTCAGTATGTTCTTTAAATGTCTGCCACCCTTAATTACTTTCAGTATAAACTGTTAACACCAGGCGTTTTATATCTTCTTTGCGTGTCTTTGAGATACTTACCTACTATTTTTGTTTTGGAAGGAAGTGTAGTTTATTATGCAGCTTGGCTTTTGAATTTCTATCATTAACCGCCTATTTTAGAGATTAAGCAAGTTATACTTTCATTTTCTTAATATACCGCAAAATTTACTAAAGAGTTTTAGGAATTAGTCTGAGATGATTGCAATGCATGTATGTTTTTGTTTCACAAACCCTCAAAACTTTAGTACAGGTATGTTCTAGGGAAAATTGATAAATCTACCAATCATTCAATACCTAGTATAGTATTTGTAGAATTATATCGTTGATCTTTAGACTGCAATAAAACCCTCATTATCCCTTTGACCATAAAATGAATAAGGAAATCCCAAATTTTAAAACCTTTTTGAGTAGAGCCGGGCCAGGTACAAATTCAATTTATACCTATGCCTGATGCATATATAAATACAAACTGATTTTTAATAATTTTAGTCTTTAGTGGTTTTCCGGCGAGTAATTTTATTTGGGCTTATTAGTGGTAGAATGTGGCGTCCTTGGAATTGTGCTGATAGGGGGGCATCTTCAAGTGTCATTTTTAAAAGAAAGCATTTATCTACCGATGCCAAACTAATAATAAAAATGTGTGTCAATCTTTGTTGAGTAGAAATTTTAATTCGATGGATGCTTTAGCAGAGACGAATACTTTGACAAAAACTCCTTTATCTTCGGTAAGAGACATAGTACTTAAACCTGTTAATCCTAAAAGAAATCGGAGTGATTTTGGCACATTTAGAAGCATTGACGAAAACGACATGGATTTATTAAGAAGAAAGATTTACCAAATGTATGAGGCACAAACTGTACCCACTTTGATTTCCCTCAAAGAGCGGCTGATTAAAGACGAAACAAATATCTCTTGTAGCCTTTCAAGTCTTAGGAAAATATTGCATAAAATGGGTTTTAAATACCGAAGCATTATTAAAGACAAACATTAATGGAATCTCAACGTTTACGGGAATGGAGACTTAAATATTTAACAGCTGTTAAACAATTTAGAGAAAAAAATCGTCCAATTATTTACCTTGACGAAACATGGTTCGATACCCATGACACTCCAAGAAAAGGTTGGGATGATTCTTCCAAAAATTGTCAAACCAAGGCACCATCAAATAAAGGCAAAAGGATCACAATATTACATGCTGGTTCAGAGAACGGGTTTGTTCCAAATTGTCTGTTGCTTTCAGCTAAAAACATAGCAGATTCTTCTTTAGATTACCATCAAGATACCGACGCACAACTTTTTGAAGATTGGTTTAAACATAAACTCCCTAAAAATATACCTGAAAATAGTGTCATTGTAATGGACAATGCTAGTTATCATAGTCGTAAAGCAAAAATCATTCCCAATTCTAATAATACAAAAGCAGAAATTCAAAATTTTATGATTGAAAATTATTTATATTTTGAAGAAATTTACAAAAAACGTTGAACTGCTAGAAGTATTAAAAGCTTTTAAAATAAATAAGGAATACGAGTGTGACAAACTTGCAGCAGAAAATGGACATACAGTATTGCGTCTTCCTCCATACTATTGTATATTCAATCCTATTGAGCTAATATGGCACCAATTAAAATCCAATATTAGGAGAAATAATATTTCTCCTATTAAATGCATCTGTAGTAGAATTAATTAAAAACGAATTAAGAAAAATTTCTGCAGACAGCTGGAAAAACTGTGTACAGCATGTACTTAAGGTGGAAAATTCTTACAATTGTATGATTACAAATGTTCAACCCTTAATTATAAATAAAAACAAAACTTCTGTCTTCCTCCACAAATAGTATTTATTTCAAAAATTAATTTCTTTAAAAGTGATTGTCCCTATTCACGGACTAGGGTAGCTTGACCAGCAGATTTAAATTTGAAGAAGTAGTCCATTCTTACAGTGGAGTAGGTAATATAGATAAAAACAAAACTTCTGTCTTCCTCCACAAATAGTATTTATTTCAAAAATTAATTTCTTTAAAAGTGATTGTCCCTATTCACGGACTAGGGTAGCTTGACCAGCAGATTTAAATTTGAAGAAGTAGTCCATTCTTACAGTGGAGTAGGTAATATAGATAAAAACAAAACTTCTGTCTTCCTCCACAAATAGTATTTATTTCAAAAATTAATTTCTTTAAAAGTGATTGTCCCTATTCACGGACTAGGGTAGCTTGACCAGCAGATTTAAATTTGAAGAAGTAGTCCATTCTTACAGTGGAGTAGGTAATATAGATAAAAACAAAACTTCTGTCTTCCTCCACAAATAGTATTTATTTCAAAAATTAATTACTTTAAAAGTGATTGTCCCTATTCACGGACTAGGGTAGCTTGACCAGCAGATTTAAATTTGAAGAAGTAGTCCATTCTTACAGTGGAGTAGGTAATATAGATAAAAACAAAACTTCTGTCTTCCTCCACAAATAGTATTTATTTCAAAAATTAATTTCTTTAAAAGTGATTGTCCCTATTCACGAACTAGGGTAGCTTGACCAGCAGATTTAAATTTGAAGAAGTAGTCCATTCTTACAGTGGAGTAGGTAATATAGATAAAAACAAAACTTCTGTCTTCCTCCACAAATAGTATTTATTTCAAAAATTAATTACTTTAAAAGTGATTGTCCCTATTCATGGACTAGGGTAGCTTGACCAGCAGATTTAAATTTGAAGAAGTAGTCCATTCTTACAGTGGAGTAGGTAATATAGATAAAAACAAAACTTCTGTCTTCCTCCACAAATAGTATTTATTTCAAAAATTAATTTCTTTAAAAGTGATTGTCCCTATTCACGGACTAGGGTAGCTTGACCAGCAGATTTAAATTTGAAGAAGTAGTCCATTCTTACAGTGGAGTAGGTAATATAGATAAAAACAAAACTTCTGTCTTCCTCCACAAATAGTATTTATTTCAAAAATTAATTACTTTAAAAGTGATTGTCCCTATTCACGGACTAGGGTAGCTTGACCAGCAGATTTAAATTTGAAGAAGTAGTCCATTCTTACAGTGGAGTAGGTAATATAGATAAAAACAAAACTTCTGTCTTCCTCCACAAATAGTATTTATTTCAAAAATTAATTTCTTTAAAAGTGATTGTCCCTATTCACGGACTAGGGTAGCTTGACCAGCAGATTTAAATTTGAAGAAGTAGTCCATTCTTACAGTGGAGTAGTTAATATAGATAAAAACAAAACTTCTGTCTTCCTCCACAAATAGTATTTATTTCAAAAATTAATTTCTTTAAAAGTGATTGTCCCTATTCACGGACTAGGGTAGCTTGACCAGCAGATTTAAATTTGAAGAAGTAGTCCATTCTTACAGTGGAGTAGGTAATATAGATAAAAACAAAACTTCTGTCTTCCTCCACAAATAGTATTTATTTCAAAAATTAATTTCTTTAAAAGTGATTGTCCCTATTCACGGACTAGGGTAGCTTGACCAGCAGATTTAAATTTGAAGAAGTAGTCCTACTCCACTGTAAGAATGGACTACTTCTTCAAACCTTAGTTATAAGTTTAGGCTTAGATGAAGATAGTGATACAGAGTTAAATTTTGAATAAATTGTCAATAGTTTTTAAGAATTTAATTAATTTTTATTGTACTTATTATCCTAATAGTTATACTTTGAAATTATATTATTTTCAATTATCATTAATTGTTATCATTATTTTACATTTATTATAGGTACCTAAAACTAAAAATACCTGTCTATTTATTTTAAATTATAAAAATAAATCATGTGGTGTAGGTACATTTTCAAGCCGACCCTGATCCCATTTATTCAGCTTTGAAGAGGTTGAGGCGTATACAATAGGATTTATTCAGGTAGATTATTTATGGCAGTAAGAGTCAACGGTATAATTCTGCAAATATTATATCATTGAATTTAAAATGAATCGAAGTTAGTAAGTACCTTCTTCTTCTTTTGGATCTCTCTCGCTCTTTCAAATCAGGCATTGCGTTCAACTTCTATTAGTCATCGGCACCTTTGTTGGCCACACATCAAATGCGGAAATGGATTTAAGCGAAGCCCTGGATCATTTAAAAAAGGGTATGAGCGTCTTTTTAGACTTATTCTTCTCTCAGATAAAAAACGCTTGATTTGTCGAGGCTTCCATCGTTAGTGCCTCTTCACTATTGCTGGAGGCAGCCAATTCTTAGGGAACATGTAGGTGGAATCCGGTGGTGTTTGCACATGTGAACTTATAATTATTAGTGGGTTGATGGATACGTCCGTACGTTTGCAGTTAGTAGTCCGTTAATATTTTGTCAGTGTCGGTATTTCAAAGTCTTGGTGTAGTACTCTACAGTGACCGCCTAAAGTCCCGCATAAATTCGATCTATACCAAGCAAAAAAAAAATTTCAAAAACGCTCGGACCCGTCAATCGGACCCGTCAATCTCTTTCTAATTGCTAATTTTTTTATTAAAAAAATAATATGCAGGCCTACTCATGAAGAAGTTATGACGTCATCGACCATTTTTTTAAATGCAACAGCCTTTTTTTTATTCCGTTTTTGTATTCCACGGGAAGTTCTAAACACATTCCATGTGACATATCCTATACCGATTTTGATCCGTTTTTGAGATATTGACGTTTAAGGTTTTCACGTTACAAATAATAGTTGATAGAGTAGGTATGTTATTATAATCAGGTGTTAATCAAATAAGGTATTTTATTGTTGATAATTAAGTCAAAGTCAATATAACAACTTAAGTCGCCATTAAAGACATTAAAGTAGTACCCTACGGCGCCGGCTAGCTATAGGCCGATTAGCCTGCTGTCGAGCCTAGGGAAAATCGCTGAAAAGCTAATTTTAAGTAGAATCAATGACTTTGTACTTACACGAAACGTTCTGCCTGCCGAACAGTTTGGGTTCCGGTCCGAACATTGCACAGTCAGGCAGACGACGCGACTGACATCGAATATAGTCAAAGGTTTCAATAAAAGGGCGCACACGGGAGCGGTTTTCTTTGACGTGATCAAAGCATTAGACAAGGTCTGGCACAATGGTCTCTTGTTAAAATTGATAAGGCTCGGAACTCCGAACTACTTAGTTAAGGTGGTAGCTTCTTTTCTGGAGAATAGAAGTTTTGCGGTCTCGTCAGAGAACGCACTTTCTTCGAATAAACGCATCAGGGCGGGAGTGCCGCAAGGCTCACCTCTCTCTCCGATGTTGTATAATATTTATATTCATGTTATTCCGCGAGATAGATTTACGCAGCTCTATCTTTTCGCTGACGATACAGCAATTACTTCGACTTCTAAATCACCACGCATTGTCGTTAGTCTGATGCAGCGTCACGTAATCGAGCTGGAAAAATGGCTTTCGGCTTGGAAGATTCGCCTGAATCCCGCCAAACGAAAGTCATCTTTTTTTCAAAAAACACCGTGCGCAGGCCTGAAACAAGGCTTCGGGTTAATGGAGTCCAAGTGAACTGGTGCCAGGAGGTGAAATACCTGGGACTTATATTTGACCAAAGGCTTAACTGAAGGCTCAATTCAATTAATAGAATAAAGCTTGCATTGCGTCAATTAGGCTCTAACTACCCCCTGCTTCACAGGCGGAGTAGACTTTCAAATAGGACTAAGGTCAACCTCTACAAGGTATTGGTCAGGCCGGTTCTCACTTATGGTGCACCTTCGGGGTGTAACATAAGCAAGACGGAGCTTAATAAGTTCCAGGTAATTCAAAACAAGGTGTTAAAAACTATCGCGGACGTACCTAGATATACATCCAACAGAGTACTTCACCGTGACTTTCAAATGCAGACGATAAACGAGTTTTTCTTGAAAATTATTAAAGACTATTACCGACGCACAGACGTATCGACAAACCCAATAATCACAGACTCACATACGAGATCTAGACAAGACATGACATATAAACTACCAAAAGACTGGCTCCCTTGTTGGTCCAAATCCAAATCCATAGTAGAGAGGCACTATATGATATATAATAGAAAAAGGCGCCAAAACTTTGCAGACAAAAACTTTTAAAAGAAAACGCACGAACCAAAATTAATTAAGGCAAAAGCCGATATCAAAATTTCTAAAACGACAATACCTAAACCGTACGCAATAAGTAACAGATGTCAAAGGACGTAAAAATACCTTCAAGAACCCGAATAAAAACATTAAAGTAGTTTTAATAATTTTGCTAGAAATATAATTTGTACCTATAAATTGAGTTAGTAAGTAATCACTGAACATGGTTAAACTGAGTGAGATGCAAAGGATCAAAATCTTAATGATGCGCCGCCCCATTTTTATCGCGATGTTCGTAATTATCTCGACACGGTGTTCGCAGAGAGATGGATAGGTAGAAGGGGACAAAGAGAATGGCCAGCCAGGTCCCCTGATCTGACGCGTATGGACACTTTTGTGGGGTTACTTAAAACATAAAAAGTGTATTTTAATAAACCTAACTAACCTGAACTAACCCAAGGGCGGTTTTAGCTTTTCAACATGGGGGGGGTAATTTGAAATCCGAATTTTTTTTTTAAAAAAGTAACCAGAAAATAAGTTTGGAAGGGTGGGTCAGAAAAAAAATAGCGCCGCAGGCGAAAAATTTTTGGGTGCCACGCCCTTTTTTCAATGATGATGCTTAAAATTCTAAATTCATGGGGGGGGGGTAATTACCCTATTACCCCCCCCCCCCCGTAAAACCGCCCTTGGACGAATAACATCCGTTTCTTAGAGCCCCTCGTCAGGACCCTCGTCAGGACCCTCGTCATTTTTAAATGCTACCGTCTTTTTTCCAGAGAGAGGATTCACGTTTACCTACGCCCTCGACATGTAATACGCACTTATGCCAATCTGCTGCTTGTACATTCGCTATTTCCGTTTTTAACAGTTCTTTTACATCTTTTAATTTAAAAGTTTTATTTATACGCGCCACTTCTCCTTTTATCTGTGCCCATATAAGATCGATTGGATTCAGTTCACAATGGTAAGGCGGTAAGCTTCATTTCATCCACTACATATTTCGTATATTTATTTTTGTGAAGTCTTGCAAGATCGAGCAACTGCACTTTTAGCATTTTTTCGCCAAATTCAATCTTTTTTTCTTCGAGCCAGTCAACAATTACGATTACCGACCCACGTTTAATACGCGGTAAGATGGATTTAAACCAATCTTCAAACACTCCCGAGTTCATATCCTCATGATAATCACCGATTTTACGAGATTCAAACACGTTTAACTCACCTTCAAGAAAACCAGAATCACTACCGACGTGGCTTATAATTAACCGACGACCTTTTCCTGAAGGAGCTTTCAATCCAGTGGACAGTCCATTACGGTAAGATGTTTTAGTCAATGTGACACAAAGTTCTGCTGCATCAGTGAATGATATTCCACTGTGTGTACTTAGAATTCCCTCATACATATTTTTTACAATTGTACGCTCCCCAGGTTTTAAATGACGTCGTTTTGTAACTTGTTGGTTACTATCACTTGAAGAACTCGCCTGCATGATAGTATTTGCTGTTTTGAATAACCACCAAAATAACACCAAAATAATAAAACTGAATTGCTAATATCCTCTTGATTGAAACTTGTCTACGACACTGGACGTTGGTTAGAGGCGATAAGAAAGCGTGCGAGTGCCTTTAGACATGGGTTTTTCTTACCTGCGTTGACAAATTGAGTAGACCAAGTACCGTAGGGTGTAAAGGCCCTTAATGACATGCTGATTTTGCATTTTATGAGAATTTAAATGAAATATTTTAAAACCTGGCAACATGTAACGACTTATTAATATTCCCAAGTGGTTTTGAATGCTTTTATTTCAGTTAAAAGTGTGTGAATCGATGTTAATTATTTTCTCCGCACACCGTCAATGGTGATAAAGTCTGTGCGTTTTAAGAAGTCCGATATCAGATTAAATCACCAAGGGATGTTATCGCTTTTAAAACAGTAAGTCGGTTAAGTTACAATATCTTCGCACCTTCGCTATACTTGATCACACCGAACATCCCACTGGTTTACTGTATTCTATTACTGGGCGAAATCAGAGGTTTCAAAACAAAATTATCTTAGAATTATGCGTTGAGCATAAATAATAATTAAATAGATAATTAAATTATTTTGCTATTATTATAGTTAAATCTATATAATAATCGCTATTTTCCAAGAACCAATTAAAATTTGCTCAAGTGCGGGATGGTTAAATATGTTAAAGATTTTGTCAGGTATATACTTTTCCGATAATGACATTATTTTGGTACTATTATAATTAAATCTTCATAATAATTACTATTTTCCAAGAAATAATTAAAATTTGCTGAAGTGCGGGATGGTATGTTCTACTTTATTTTAAATAAGTAGTTGTGCTTTTCACTTTTAGTTTGTTTCTCATTGTGTGTGAATTAAAATCAGTTATTAAGTAAAGTTATGGAAAATGTTCAGCAAGGTGGCACATCGCCTAGAAGGCATTTATCTCCAGGTGAACGCCGTTTGGTATTACAAGTGGAACGTTATTTTACTTCAGAAAAAGATAACTCGGGCCTGTTAGAGTCTGTTTTGGCAGTGCAAAAACGAACGTCTGATGCTTGCGGCATTTCAGAGAAGACCTTAAGAAGACTTCGAAAAAAGAGTGAAGAGGATTTGGACAGACCATATAAAAGGGTTCGACTCCATTCAAAAACCTTGGATTTATCCCAAGGGATAAAACTCTCTATTAGGAATATTGTTTATGATATGTATAAAGCCAAGGAATATGTTACCCTCAAAGCTATTCTTGAAAAGACAAAGCAGAAACAACATTGCGATATTGGAACTAACAGTTTGTCCATCATCCAACATATGGGTTTCAAATATAAAAAAACGAACAACAGAAAACTGCTTTGCGAGCTGTCCAATGTTGTTTCGAAAAGATGGCAATTTTTAAGGGATTATTTAAACAACAAAAAATCGGAATTGTCAAGACAAGTTGTTTTTCTTGACGAAACATGGGTATTTGCAAACGGAACTTCAACAAAAACGTCTTGGCAGGATGACTCAAAGCATTGTTATTCAAGTGCCCGTGCAAGTAATGGAAAAAGGTATATTATATTACATGTTGGTAATGAAGAAGGTTTTGTTTTAAATGCCAGTTTGATATTTTCATCAACAAAAAAAACTGATGATTATTACGGCAATATAGATGCTGAAATTTTTGAGCATTGGTTCGAGGAAAAACTTTTAAAAAGTTTAGAAAAACCTTCCTTAATTGTTTTAGACAATGCCTCTTACCATACGAGACTCGAAGAGAAATTCCCTACAAGCAGCTGGAAAAAGGAAGAAATAAAAGAGTGGTTGTCAAAGAAAAACATAAACCATGAAAATTTATATTTAAAAAGTGAACTTTTAAGCAAGTGTAAGAGCAGTCATTTAAAAAAAAGTATGTTGTTGACGAATTAGCCCTCAAATATGGACATCAAGTTTTGAGATTGCCGCCCTACCATTGTCATTACAACGCAATTGAATTGGTATGGGGTATTAGCAAGAACTATTATGACAAACATGCCTGTAAAAATATCGGTAAGCCTAGCGTTATAAAGTTATGGGAGGAGGCGCTTAGCCAAGCGGGCAAAGAAGAATGGCGGAAATGCATTGAACACACAGAAAAAAATATTTTTGAATCTTATGAGACAGAACAGGTTATAGACGAAGTAAGACCGTTAATTATTACGAATGATGATGATGATGACGATGATGTTGATTCTGATGAGTCTGAAAGCATGGGTGAAATTTCAAATGCAGAGGAAGACTACTTTTAGTAGTACCTACCTATCTACAAGTAGGTACGTTCTGTCGCAAGACTACAAAATCGGTTCTTTTTAGAACCAAAACTTTATAAAAAAGAATTCGTAAAACTAATTTGTCTGAATACTACAAAAGCTAAAAAATTATTATTTTTCTTTACCTAAACTAATTTTTTATTTACTTTAAATTATTTTATTTAGAAAATGTAATTCATCAACATCCAAAATTACCTTCAATATAATTTATTGTTTGAGAGCCACCGACATAATGCTCAAGAGGTTTTATGGCTTAGCGGACTTCTTAAAACGACAGACTTTAAGAACAGTTTTGGCAAATATTTTGGAATCGTAGTATAAGGTCTGTTACTACGTGGTGACGCGACGGTTCGTCTTGTCCATATATGTTCTGATGTCTACTGGAAACAGCTAATCGTTATTAGTCCGGTCGTTGCTACTAATTTGGTTCGACGTTTGACAGACCCATCCACCCGTCCTCAGACTCGTTTCGCTGTATTACGGTTCGTCAACTCGTCAGTGAGGATAGATTATTTATTATTCTGCGGCTTAGCGCCTGGCGAAAGCACAGAACTCAAAAACTTAAGCTACGACAAAAGACATTTCAAACCATCTGTTTCGATGTCAGCGCTCCAACCGATATATTTTAACAAGGACTAAAATCTCGCGTAAAAATGATGCATTACATTACTGACTTGTTAATGATGATACTTGTGGAATAAAATTGTACATATCCTAATATAAAATAGAAGTTATAATATTATGAATATTAAAGGTGATATTTGTTATTAAAATAGGGTAGCTTTGTTTGTCAACATTTACAAAGGGCTCTTCTTCATTTCCGTAAATAAACCCCCGTAGATTTTGTAACAGCTCCGAATGCAAAACGTGCCCATTCAGCCGCCCACGTGCAGCTGGTCGAAAACGTGTCTGCGATGGCCATTTACTCCCGGGCAAACGATCGGAGTCCGGCTCAGTTTACGGCTGAAGGTCCGTTTTTCTGCTAAATTACCACGTTTAAATACGTTGTTGTTGGCGAAAACAATGTGCTCTTTTATGAGTAGCTGTTCTGGTTCAAATTTTAGTGGCATGATTAGCAATAAAAATAAATAAGATTCCTGGTTTATTAATAACTTATGGAAAGAGGTGTAGGTATTAGTTAAACAGAAGTTATAATGTTGTTTTTATAGTCAAATCTCTCAAACCTTTTTGATAAACTCAATTCTAATGTCTTGGCAAACTGAACTACATATATTAAGTCAATTACCCAGTTTTTTGACTTCACTGCATCACTGTTAAAAAGCCAGACTCAAGTAACACAAATCCTTCGTTTTTAAAAAATTACTCATGGAAGTAAAGCAGATAGTACAAATAAAATGCGTTCAGGCCAAAGGCTCAAACATATAACTCGCCCTGTTTCATTTGCACTTAAATGCACCATCAAGGCATTAACGTTTTCGCCCAGTTGCAATAACGCGAACTCCATATAACTGCAGTTATATATTATAAAGTTAAATTTATTCATTTTTCGTCTTTCCAGCTCTACCACCTTCGCCAAACTACAGTCTTAATAGCGGCCAAGCCAGCGTCTTAAGTAACCATAGCAATGCTTCACACTCCTCTCCGACAACCCCCGAAGAAACAGTGAGGGCGCCTAGTACAAATTCCAGCCATTCTCCCCAACCGCAACCCTCGTCCTCTACAACTTCTACTACAACCACCAGTAGCACATCGAACAAACCCCCATATTCATATGTTGCTCTCATTGCCATGGCAATACAGTCGGCTCATATGAAGAGGGCTACATTATCGGAAATATATTCCTATATAACTTCAAAATTTCCTTACTTTGAAAGAAATAAGAAAGGATGGCAAAATTCCATAAGACACAATTTAAGCTTAAACGAATGTTTCGTTAAAGTAGCGAGAGAGGGTGGTGGGGAGCGAAAGGGTAACTATTGGACGTTGGATCCTCAATACGAGGATATGTTTGAAAATGGAAATTACAGAAGGCGAAGAAGAATGAAGAGGCCTTATCGATCAGCACAACCTTATCCCAAAGCTTTTTTTGGAGATGCGTTAGGTCAGCATGGGCTAACGCCATTAGCAAGAAATATTTTCACTACCCCATCAGCGTATCCTCCTCCATATTCAAGGTACGAAACGACATGGTTGGGACAAAGCCAGTTAGCTTCATATGGTACCTGTAATGCATCTGGGTATCCACAACAAGGGTATGTAAATTAATTTATACGTTGTGCTATTGTCAATATAATCAAAAAAATTAGTACCGAAGATCTACTCTCTTGTGGTTTTACGTATGATTAAAATTTCTAAAGGCTTTTGTCAATAAAGATATTTCTTTCAGATAATAAAGCATATTTTGACTTTGACTTTGACTTTGATAGTATAAGACTACATGTTCAAAGTTTAATGAATTATGTATTATTCTCCATTATTTCTTTTTTACAGATATCCCCCACCAGCAGCATTCAGCCCCTGCAGCGTGCGACAAGACCCCGGCCCAAGGTACCCACCTTACTGGCCGCCTACAGACAGTGAGTACTCCCCCGCCCCTCATAGCTCTCCCACGACTGATCCTCAGCTCCTGTTACAGTGGTGACTATTGTGAAAGACGATTCTATCACGGATATCGACAGTTCCATATTCGTATCTCAATATTTCCCGTGAGTGAGAAAAATCAAAGGCCAAAGACTTCAAACTACGAAGGTTGATAAAATAAGATGAACCAGGGTGCCCGGAACAACAGGTTGTTCCAAGCGAGTTCAATTCGAGACCGTTCTTGTCAAATAGTAGACATCGTCAGTGTTTATTGTTGCACTATTTTACTAAACTTATTTCGAGTAGCAGTCGGGCGGTGGAGTGAGTTAGCTAAAATATGCAATCCACTTTTTCTTGTTAACGTTACAAAATGATTAAAATTAGGTAAGATTTATTTTAAAGATCATTTTTTCAAAAATTACCATTATAATTCATGGACGGTGTAAAGAATAATTATTTTAATACTTTCACCTATCCTTAAACCAACCATTATTCTTGGTATACCTAGTTTAACGTGTAAAGTAAAAAGTTGTGCTTTTCTGAGTTTTAAATAGGTGCAAACATTTTCAAAAATATTTTATTTAACAATTACTTTACAATTTAAACTAAAAGGAACACTCAGTTCAATTTATAAACTTAATTCCTGCTAAGTTCGATAGCTTCGAAAAGTTCCCGGGTAGTTCGAGATGACCAATTTTATGTTCGGAGTTCGGTAAGTTCGTTCCGACCAATGAAGACGCTATTTTAAAGTCATGTGGTTCGCTGTTTACGTCTCGCCATATGTTTTTGTATTTTCTTCTTGTTGTTGTAAGGTTAGTTTTGTGTTTTGTGCCGGAAAATTGTAAAAGAAAAAATGGACAATACGGAGAATGACTACACTAATTTCATCATTAGAGTTTTCTTAAGTATAGTCAATGACTTTAACTTCTATTTGTTTATATTATCGCTTCACCAGCGGGTCTTCATCAATGGGGGGGTTTGTTATTGAACATTTGAGCTGAGCAGGTACAATGCAGTAGAGTATTCACTTTTGAGTCATTTGATTCTATTTATTCGGTAGGAAGTTAAGGTGCAGGCGGGGGGAGGAGACGAGGAATCTGGTCGTTTTAAAGGGTGTGAATGTATATGTCAGTGTGTTATTAAGGGGTTCAGGGAAATGTCAGTCTGTGTGTAGTATTGTTACTCGACTTAATTCAAAATTATAAAGTATTTGAATTCATTCTATTGGACACAAACTTTAACCAATCAAACAACAACTTTTCGAACTTCGCCACTGACTTTATAAATACCATATTCTGAACTGCCGAATATCGAACCTTACCAACTTGAACATAACTTCAACCTAGACAACTTTTCGAGTTTATAAATCCAGCTGAAAAAGCAAATCACTTACGTATTTTAATTTTCTACCCATTTCCCAGGAAACTATTTTATTTTTATATTGTTTTTTTGTTCGCTTGTACTTTTACCACTGATATTAAGATTGACTGACAGCAATTCCACGGGATATCAATACTTTTCTCTTACCCTAAATAGTTCGCATCTTATTAGGAACATTCTGAATCATTTTTTAAAAAGGTGGAAGTACTAGGGGTGTCAGTACCGAAGCTTTGCTTCAATCCCGGGATTTTCGGGATAAGAAATATATGATCCCAGGACTAATCTCGAAAAGAATTAACATGACAAGTCATTTGTGTTAAATACACTGAATACCTACTGTTAACAAATTAAAAAAAAAAAAAACATTTAAAAATTTCTAAAAAAGGAACGTAAAGTTAAAATCAAATAAGAAGAGTGTCTCACTTTGACTTTAAAATGTTCCCGTCTCGTGTCGCTCGAGATCGATAATCCGTGGCATATGCAGACGATGAGGTGGCTTCTTCTTAAAAAGTGTGTCGTCTCTTAAGCCTGATTGTAACTTATTACAAAAATTACCTGCTGGGGAGGAACAGCGTTCTGAGCCTAGACTTGTTGGTGAAATCGTTCTTCAAAATTTATATCGGATAAGCTGGTTGTTTTGCTACTTTGTGGCGGTTAGGAGCATGTTTATAAATCTCACTGTAATTTTATTTTAGTAATCATTCGGATTAGAGCATACAGCGAATTTTTCGGCTATTAGGCTAATTGAGGTCGCTGATCACGAATCCGAATTTTTTTTTGTCGCTCTCTACTACTTTTTGAGAAAAAAAATATTAAAATTTTTTTCGCTTACATAACAGGCAGGGTTAAAAGGATTTAAATCGCGATTTAAATCACTTGGTTTTTTTCGACTTAAATCATGATTAAAATCAGAATTTCTGATAAGTTGTAATTAAGAGAAAATATAAACTTTCAGTTTTAATTAATGGTTTATTATATCAAAAAAATGAAACCACTGTACCTAAATAATGTTTATTTTAGTTAATTGTAGAGCTTGTACAAAAAAACTAATTTTGCAGCTTTTCCGTTCCTAATCGATTTCTGAGTTTGGAATGGACTAAACCGAATGTAGAGTAAATTCTCCCGACTGATGCGGAAGAAGCAGCAGCACAAAGTAATTGTCTAATTATGAAGAACTCTTTTGAACAATGAGTCTATTTTGTTGCGACTTCCATCAATCTATGGGTTTTACATTCTACGAATATCGTCATGAAACATAATATCACTGAAAGGTTCTGATCTGGCAAGAAACTTGTGGTAGTAAACCACTATTTGGATCTAATTCTTTAACAGCTTTTAAAGCAACATTTTTTTCGCTCTCTGTTAGTGTGTGCTGAGTTTTTGTTGAGTCGAGAAGATATGCCAACAAATGATATGGAGTTATACAATGTTCATAACGCCTCTTAAATTTTTGCAGTTGATTTAAAGTTATGTCCGTTTTGTCAAGATGATTTTCTAATATTTTATATTCTTCCACAACATCTGAAAGACTGGCACTGTTTCTTTGTAGTCTATTTACTGCGATAGAGATAGGCTTAAGTATTGTTAGGTAATCTTCGACTAATCTTTTTAAGTGAATGTTGGAAATTTTTCCTCTTTTAATATTGTTAATTTCATTTTTGTTCTCTTCAGCCATTTTGAAAAGTATGATCCATGACTTAACGAAACCTTCTAAACAGTCGGCAAACGAATTCCATCTGACATCATTTGGCAAAACTAGTTTTTTGCCTTTTTCTATGGCATATGCTTAAAATTTGAAGAACGGGAATACAATCAAGAACGTATTGAAAATAGCAAGTTATTTATAGGAAAAAAAAAATAGAAAAAAAATCGAAAGAATAAAAAAAATCTTGACTTTTTCAAAAAAATCGCGATTTTTGATGGTTTTCAAAAAAATCATGATTTTTTCAACCCTGCTTACAGGTAGAACATTTTGCATGTAATCCTAAAAATTTTGCCATTTCCGCTAAAATAACACTTGTAAAACTCATAATATACACTTCTTTTTTAAAATAAACGGACACTGTCAAAAAAAAACCTTACAAACGTAAGAACACAGACACATTTCGATTGCCTGACTGGCGCAAAGGCGAACCTTCGTTGGCTGGATGATGCGCTGTTGCCATGTTAACCTATAGCGATAGTCTCTGCTGGACTACAAAATTTTTTACATCACGAATTTGAAACAGGAAGGTGAACTAGAAACCGGTTAGCGTCCGTTGACCCATGTAAGTCTAGTGTAGAAAAGCAGTAGCATTGTAATTACCAATGGGTTCTTAAAAATGAAGTTGACTAAGTTGGACAAGCTGTAGTTGGAATATCGTATATTTCAGTAAAACAAAAAAACAATGGCAACATCGCTTTTTTTATAATTCGTTATACGTCCGATTTAGTGATTTGTTAATTTTGTTGCAATTGTTAAGATTTTAGTTAAAATTACAGTTGTATCGTTATGTTTTGGATAAAATGTTGCTATTATCTTGTGGAGAGATAGTTTAGTGCAAGTTCCATCATCGATGTTTAACAGTAAACAAGAAAATCTAAGAAATAAACGCAAAAAGAAACTTAACCTGTAAGTGAAGAGAAAGTAGTAGACAGCGACAAAAAAAAACTTTCGATTCGTGATCAGTGACCTCAAATTAGCCTATAAAAAAAATCAGCGAAAAATTCGCTGTATGTTCTAATCCGAATATTTACCCTTATTTTTAGGGGAACCTATTGTTCTTCTCTGATACGTGCAGCAAGAGGAATATCTTCGTCGACGCTGTATCTAGAGTTTGCTTGTGTGGAATTGCATTCTTGATCTAACCTAGTTAGAAATTTTTCCAATTCAGGTCTGATTTCGCAAATATTTGGAACATCTTGATTCAGCTTTTGCGCAACTGGGACTGGAAAAATATTTATAGTTTATGTAGGAATTTGAGGGCTTAATCTCGAGATTTTCGAGATTTTTATTTTCTCGGGATTAGCACCCCAAGTAAGTACCTACGAATTACTTCCTTGAGGACCTAAGTAGGGATCGACCGATACCGATATCGGTATCGGTATATCGGCCATATCGGCATTCTTGCCCGATATCGGTATCGGCCCATATCGGCCAAGAGTATATCGGTATCGGCCGATATATTTTTTTAAAGAAATTAAAACATAAATTTATAAAGTAAAATAAATAAATAAACAATTTTTAAGCTCAATTTTAGTAGTCTGCACTCCAGAAAAATCAGCTCCTTCAGCTTTGTCGAGATAAATCAAAAATGTCTTAAGTAATATTATTTCTGATATAGATGCACTGTTCTTACTAAAAATTTTGGTAATCTCTTCAAAGGGTTCTAATAAGTTTCATAAGTTTTTTGCTAGTTCCCACTGGTGATATGCTAGTTCCTTATCTTTTAAAGCTGAATCATCAATTATAAATATATTTAATGCCTTTTTTTTTACCAAACCTTTCAACATATAAAAACTTGAGTTCCATCATGTAGGTACATCCTGAACCAAAGATTTTCTCGCCATATTAAGAGTCTTTTGAATATTCTTCAGTCTATCACAAGCCCAAGAGGAGTGACTAAAATAAGTTACTATACGCCTTGCTTTTGCCAATAAATCCATGATTGATCGTTGACTTTCTATCGAGTCTTGTATGGCTAATTGTAAAGATGTATAAAACAAGTTTGGTGTTTTAGTTTAACTTCGTCGATGCCCTTTTTTATGTTGGCGGAATTGTCAGCCAAAATCAAAAGAACCTGATTATGAACTAACTTCCATCTCTTCAGTAAATCATTTAACATCTGGGCAATATTTAAAGCTGTATGTGTTCCTGGAAAATGTTTGCAGGCCAGTACAAATGAACATCTTTCAGTCGTTTTAAAATCCATCCAATGAGCAGTAGAACACATAAATGAATTGTTATTGTGTTTGCACGTCCATAAATCTGTAGTTACAGAAACTTTAATGTTTTCTTCTAAGGAAAGTGATGATGATAATTTTTCACTAATTGCTGAAGAACATTTTTGGTAAATATCAGGAAGTATATTTTCTCTAAAATATTTATCAGAAGCATATTGTAACAAGGATCCAATTTTTTTAAACGCTGTTTAAAGCAGACATCATTCAGAATACTGAAGGGTTGTATACCTATAGCTAATAATTCTCCGATAGAATAGTGAATGTCTTTAGATTCAGTACTATTGATGTCCCATAACTGCATGTTATCAAAGGATTCAAATATCTGTAGCTGTGTGGTTTTACTTGAGCGGGCAGTTAAACAAGACGGACATTAATTGTAGCTAATTTATATAGCAAAATATCCATAATAGAAAATATAGCCGATATATCGGTATCGGCCGATATCGGCTATGCATATATCGGTATCGGCCGATATCGGTATCGGTCACAAAAAATCATATCGGTCGATCCCTAGACCTAAGCGACCCAAAACGTCTGTAAAATTGTCGTCTGGATAGGTACTTGCGCCTATATGTGTGAATTTGAATTAATAAGTTACAACATAAAGTTTCATGTTATAAAGTTGCCACGTTCACAATAAAAATATCTTAAACCTCAGAGGAAATCTATACTTGGAGATAAATATCAAGGATACTGTGCGCATATAAACATGTTAACTTTTGATTATCAAATGTGAGAATAATGAAGTTTGCGCAAATTCTCGACAAAGCTAGTTTTATATAGACGCGAATTTCGAATTGCGGATTTCGGTTTTCTTAGTTCAGGTTAGTTTTCTAAATTTTTGATGACTTAAGTTTTTGCAAAAGGGTGTTTTGTTTATTTTAAAAGGCCGCATTAACTTAATTAATTAATTAATTTTTAAATTAACAGTTTTATTATAATTCATTCCTCTAAAGCCTTTTTTTGACAAAGAAGCTGATTTATACCACTGGCAACGAAAACGTAAAGTTGCGGTTAATATGTTGGTAAGAAAACGACAAAAAAATAGATCACTAAGAACTTGTGAAGTTCTTAAATTACGGAAGGAGCAATATGCATATCACAATTATTTGTCTATACAAGATTTTGACGTTTTACTGGAAAAAGTGCCTCCACTCATTTGTAAAGTGTATCTTTCCCATGAATAGAGAAATGAAGTGGGAATTGGTTTAGTTAGTGCATTAAGAATGTGAGGAAATGCTTATGTTCGAGGGGCAAGTATTCTGTGGTCTACTATCTCTAAATACCTTATTCATACAGCACTAATTGACTGTCAATTGTCAAAATAAAAGTATTTATAAAACTGATTAATCTTTATTATTTAACTAATAAATAACTCGCATAAATACTTTTAGTCATAAGCGTTATATTGGCTATATCATAGGGCCGGTCTTGCTTCGATTGCTTTAGCTATTCCTGAGGGTCTAGGACTATTCAGCGCAGGCGTTTCAGCGCCGCCGTTTTAGAGCCGCCGTTTCAGCGCCGCCGTTTCATCGCTAGGACATTTCAGCGCCGGCCCATTTCAGCGCTAAATTATTTCTCAAAATTTTATTATTAAATATTTATAATAAAAATGATCTAAATAGAACTTATTAAATAAAATTAAAAATAGATAAAATATTGGTAATACAAACTAAAAAAAAAACAATAACTAAAATTTGTTTAATAAATAAAATTTATTAAATAAAACTACAAAAAGATACAATATTGGTACTACAAACTAATAACATTTTTAATATAATATATACAATTAATTAATCAGTCATTTGGTAATTGTGGGCTATTCCTCTTAAATATTCTATTGGAGTTCTGTTGCCGTATTCGGTAACAATGCGGAGTATGCGTTCATCTGCATCACGATATTTTTTTAATTTAATCTGGGGCGGATTACCAGCAATTAATTGTTCATAGTAAGTATCACGCCCCTTTTGGACTTTCCGCAATCCATCTAAAAACTTCCATATTGTTGGATGGTTCATTCCTAATTCTGACTGCAGTCGGCGATGAGCAGCTTCACAGTGATTATTTGTACGATTATTTCTATTTATTGTTCGATTATAAAGATTCCACATTTCCGGGGGAAACAAAGGTAGAAATATATATATAGAAATAAATATTTAATAATAAAATTTTGAGAAATAATTTAGCGCTGAAATGGGCGGCGCTGAAACGCCTGCGCTGAATAGTCCCATTCCCATTCCTGAAAATAGATTTACTGCTTCGTTTAGTTCTTTTTCTTCAGTTGTATCCTCAGTCACACCTTCTGTTGTACAACAAACGTGAAATTAATACCTCTCCCAGCTCAACGTCTCTCCACACTCGCCATATTCAACTCAATAGTAAAACATTAGGTAAAGAAAATCTATTAGTTATACAGAAAATAATAATAAATGCGTACCTGCTCACTGTCTTCCACTCTGCAACGCTACTTTTGCTATCAACTCACAATAATTCTAACAAACCGAAATCGAATTTCAAATCAAACAATTAATCTCTAGACACATGACAATTTGCGCTTACTCTAGCCAAATAATTCCTGCCAATATTCGCTAAAAATTAAAATTATTTAAATTTTTCCGCCCCCCAGATTTTAAATTTTGTGAATTCGTAAAAAATTAATATGATTTTCTCGCCGCGATTCGCAATTTGCGTCTATCTGATCTGAAACAAGCATTAGTTTTAAAAGAGGGCGTTAGGACGTCATTTTGAATCAGATTTTTAAATGGCAGGAGGTAGGGTTAGGGATGCACGATGTTTTTTAATACAACGAAAACATAGATGGATTTCAGTTCCATGTTTCATCGATATATAGAAATATCGATGTTTTTAAAACTACATCGATTTTTTTTAAATAATAAACTAGTCAAATTAGATTTTTAGTTTGAAACAGTTTTTATGTTTTTTTATAAACCTTTAAACATTTGATGTTATGCTACAAACGTCAAACACGCCTGGGGACAGTTCTTAATTTTTTACTTATTGTTATTGTCATACGACATATCCACATATCACAAAGAGGACTGGAAGGTGTGCAGACGGCGTATTTGAATATGATTGTAAAGAGTGAGAGAGACGTGACAACCAAATTCCGTCCCTTTTTGCAAGGTGCACCACGAGCCAAAAATATAAATACATATTTTGAAATAAAAAATACACTAATAAATTCGATTTATATGTTTTTTCAACATCGACGAATTAAGGTCGATATTTCTGCTACATCGATGGATATAAATTTGATGCATCGATTTCCGATGTATCGATGTCTTTTAAATTTTGGTGGGGTCGAGTCATACCTCGTTGGAAAGGTATTTTCAATCTACAACCGATCCCCGAGATTTTATCGAACTTTTTATATATTTTTTAAATTTTGCAATTTAGTTGTTCTAGAACGTACCAAAATTCCATTATTCTAACATTTGTAAAACAAAACATAAAAAGAGGAGGGGAGACTTAATATGCGCTCTGTAAAAAATAAATTCGTTCTGAGATTTAAAAAACACCAAAACGATAGAAATAAAAGATTGAGTCTGGTCGTATTTTTGATATTTCATTATGACCCTTGATTCCGAGTACGGCTACCATTAATGTGTCTAGTGATGATTGCAGAAATATAAATAGTTTTCTTGTAAAGGACACAGTACATACAGTACTTACATACTAGAAAAGTCAGTGACCTTTATTGCAATATATAAATAGAAAATACTATGATAGCGTTCAGAGAATTGAGATGGTAGTAAAGACTCAGGTGAGAAAATACATTTTGCTGATTGACTAAAAAAAATGGAAATTGTATGCGTTTAAATTACAGTAACATGTAAATAAAGACTCTGGCTTTAAATTTTAAAATAAAAAATGATAAAATTATTATTGAAACTTAAACCTAATCTAATATTTATCATAAAAGTTGGAACTGCTCTCAATTCATTGGTTTATTTACTGGTGAAGTTTATGAAAAAAACTCTCATATTATGAGGAAGATGTAGATATACTGGGTCTCCCAAAAGTCCCGCATAAAATTAATATCAATTAAAGAAAAACGATCTAGGAAAAATGCTCGGACCCGTAAATTATTATTTTTAATTGTGCATTTTTTGACATAAGAAAATATTATACAGGGTGTCTCATAGAACAGTTGTCACGTCTTCGACAATTTTTTTAAATAAAATGCCTAATTTTTTATTAGGTTTTCAAATTCTACGAAAGATTCTAAATATTTTTTATGTAGGACTTACTATCCCGATTTTCAGCTGTTTCCAAGATATTGACATTTAATTTGAAAATTGAAACAAAAAGGTTATCCATAAAAATATGTTATGTATTACTAAAATGAAAATTCTAAAAGCGCAACAAATGCGGGAAATGTCCACCGCCATCTACCTGACACGCCCCTAGGCGATGGTAAAATCCGTTTACTGCATTCCTTATGAAATCAGGAGGTATTCTATTTGTTTCTGTCCTTATTCTTTTTTTGAGATCTTCAATGTTGTTAGGTCTGTTTCGGTACACTCTTTCCTTTAAATAACCCCAAAGAAAATAGTCCACCGGTGTTAAATCCGGCGACCTAGGTGGCCACTCAATAGTACCCCTACGACCAATCCAACGGTTTGTAAAGGTTTCATCTAGGTACCTTCGGACCTCCACGCCAAAGTGGGGAGGGGCACCATCTTGTTAAAACCATACCATATTTGGAATATCTGGATCCATCTGGTTAGGAAAAAGAACTGCTAATACCGGAATTAAATCAAATGTTAAAAAATCCAAATAACGTTCAGCGGTAAGGTTCTCTTGAAAAAAATAAGGTCTCAAAATTCTACTATTTATTATGCCTGCTCAGACATTAACCTTACCAGCATATTGAGTGTGCGTCTCAAGTAACTATCGCGGATTATCATAAGACCAGAATCGATAATTTTGTCTATTAACTTGCCCGTTCAGGCAAAATGTAGCTTCATCAGAAAATAAAATATTACTTGAAAAGGCATCATCATTATATCATCATTTCTTCGCAAAATTCAAGCCGTCTATCATAGTCATCTTCTAGTAGTTCCTGTACAAGAAGAGGTTTATAAGGATGTAATTTTTCGCTCTTAAAAAATCGATGTACTGTACTACAAGTAGCTTCATTATCTAACGCCAAAGTAACAACTGAAGAGTGGGGGTTTTCAGTAAGCGATAACATTAAATCGATTTTTTTTATCCTCGGTTAGAACGAGTGGTCGACCGCTTCTAGGTAAATCTCTAACTGTACCATGCTCCTCAAATTTATGGAATACCCTACTTACAGTCGACTGAGTAATTTGGTTTTCTGGATACTTTTCGTTAAACAAAGTACAAACCTCGGCTTGACTTCTTATTTTGTCCCCACACCTCAACATAATTAAAATTTCGATGCGCTGCTTTTCAGTTAACATTTTTAGGTAATTGACAAATTACTTAAGTCAAAGTCAGTATTGCCATAATTAAGGACAGTTGATGACAGTAAGATACCTGATTTATTTAACATGTTCTAATATAAAATACAATATGTACTAAAAGTATTACCTTTAATAAAAAAAAAATTAAATGTCAATATCTTGGAAACAGCTGAAAATCGGGATAGCAAGTCCTACATAAAAAATATTTTATTTTAAATTGTCAAAGACGTGACAACTGTTCTATGAGACACCCTGTATATTATTTTTTTATGTCAAAAAATGCACAATTAAAAATAATAATTTACGGGTCCGAGCATTTTTCCTAGATCGTTTTTCTTTAATTGATATTAATTTTATGCGGGACTTTTGGGAGACGCAGTATACATCCCATGTGTAAACTTTGTTTCATCTAACAATTAAAGAAAATGTTCCATTTCTAAAGGAATTATGTAAAAGACAGCTCTTTATAGGTTGCGAAAATTCATATGTGTGTATAAACCCCTGAGGTATACAACAAAATAATTGGGTTTAATCCTTGGGATACATTTGATGCTAGTTAAATTAAATAATTTAAAAATTAATAAATTTTTCTGTCACAAATAGCCTATGAACAAAAATAAATCATATCATATCTGTATATTACACCACTTGAAAATAGATATTGGACACTTCTCATGTCTCGCCATTTTACTCTTAGTTATTACGGCAACGAAACAACTCCATGTACAGGGTGGTATGTTCTGTTACTAGGTAAATGAGTTGATCAGTCAGGTTAGTGCGAGTCACTAGTCAGTCAACTGACTGGTCAATTTGATCGCGGTAAAAATTGGATTTTCACCAAAAATAAGTGAGTAAAAAGCATCTAAAATTTTTTACTTTGCGCCGCAGTCAAATTAACCAGTCAATTGACCCAATAAACATCTACTAATGTATCATAGAGCGGAGATACCTAATAGGGATAAAAAGAATATACCAAATAATAATAATATGCCTTAGTAAAATGTTAAGGGTAAATGTCATCATTTTCATTAAGCTGGATTTATAAACTCGAGAAGTTGGTGAGGTTGAAGTTATGTTCAAGTTGGTGAGGATCGATATTCGACAGTTCAGAATATGGCATTTATAAAGTCAGTAGCGAAGTTCGAAAAGTTGTTGTTTGATTGATTGAAATTTTTGTCCAATAGAATGATACAGAATACTGACATTAAATTTGACTTTGAAAATTTTGACAGATTGTAAATTATTATTTTCTTTGTTTATAATTTTGTTCGATTCCAAATAAAAATTAAATCGCTTTTGAGTTTCGTGCCGTGGTAAAAATGTTATCAAATCAAAATCAAAATCAAATCAAAACATGCTTTATTGTCATAAGAACTTATTTTTATCGACAAAGCCTTTTTTTTAAATTAATGTTATATTATTACACTCTGTTTGCGGCGACATTTTTGTTTTACGCGGCTTATAGGAGAAGGCGTAGCAATTGCCGCTTTAAAACGCGACCAATAAAATGTGAGAAAAATAGGGGCAGGTGAATATGATTATTTTAAAAAGATGAGGTCCTGGGATACAGCACAGTTTTTTAAATATACAAAAATGACTGTTCCAATTTTTAATAGGTAAATGATATTATTATATTATATTATATATTACTTTTATAATCTCTATGGCCGATAAATTCATAAGTTTGGATTAACTCGAGTAACAATAAATTAGTGTCATCATTCTCTATACTATCCATTTCTGGTTTTCCAATTTCTGGCGCAAAACACAATACTAAGCTTACAACAAACAGAAAATCCAAATACAAATGACGAAAGAGCAACGTAAACACCGAGGAGCCTAAACGCGACAAATAAGACATTTGACATTTCGCTGTAACCACATGACTTTAAAATAGCGTCTTCATTGGTCAAAACGAACCTCTCGAACTCCGAACATAAAAATTGGTTATATCGAACTTTTCGAAACTTACGAACTTTGCACGAACTGAGTTTATAAATTGAACTGAGTGTTTCCTTTAGTTTAAATTGAAATTCTTATTTCTAACGCCAACTGAACCTCAACCTCGCCAACTTTTCGAGTTTATAAATCCAGCTTTACTTATATAGGTAAAGGTAACGCACAATACACAGTGTTTCTTAAGGTGGCATTACAGTTGGCAAGCTTAAAAATAGCCCTATCAAATAAGAGAGAATATACAGGGTGTCCCATTTAAAAAATCATATGTTTGCTCTAAATCTCGAAAATTAAGACTTCCAAAAAAAAGTAGGCACGCCACTGAATTCTACTTAAAGAACTCTCTTAGAAACAGTTTTTAATTCTTTGATAAGTTAAAGGGTAACCGAAATACAGGGGGTGGTCAAAACGCAAACATTTTCGAAAACACCCTTTATATAGCTTAAAAACTAAGAAAGCGATGACAATTCGGTTTGCGGCATCTTTTGTTTCACGAAAAAGTAGCGTAATGTAAAAACCGCAAGTCTCTATCTTTACTAGTTACCGAGATACCCTGCAATTACATCGAAAAATAGACGCTCTGTACACTTTGTTAATAAAGTTCCGGACCACACCCATATTTCGAAAACGTTGCCTCTGTTAAAAAAAAATATTTCAAATAAAGTATACTTCTCAAATACGCCTTTTATAGTGCATAAGATAAAATATTTTTGAAAATACAGGTTGCTTCACAAAGTCAGTACAGAGCAAATATACCATTTTTTAATTGGGATAGCATAATTTTTGATTTGTTTTATAAATTCTACGCGAAATCTTAGTTGGAGTCCTTGTTACATATCCTTTACCTAAATCAATCAGTTTAAAAGATATAGGTGATGCAATTTTTAGTAACACAATAAATACTTATTAACTTATTTAACAAAAAACGTATTTAATTAAATGTTGAAGATGGCCTCTCTCACCAGCTTGACCATATGCCAAGTTATACAAAAAAAAATTCATTACATTTTGAAGCATAATCGAAGCTTTTGTCGTAATTCTATCTCTTAGTACTTTTTAGTTCAATATTGTCTGGTTTTGTAACATACATTTTATTTTTCACATGACCGGAGAGAGAATAATCCATCGTCGTGAGGTCAGGAGATATGGGTGGCCATTGTATGTATTTAAAAATATCCTTACGTTTATGACAAAATGTCTTGCTGAAACCATGATGTCGACTGAATCTTAATTATTTCAATGATACCTGCTCAGGCTTTAGAGTATTGAGTATACAGGGTGTTATAAATTCGAGGCTAAGTACAGGGATCTCCGATAATATCTGCTAGTAAAATAGGCAAATCTGCTTCAAGTAAACGACGACATAATATTGCCGTTTAATCTTCCCGGAAGGAAGAATGTACCTGTCGAATAATCTTGAAAATGTGATTCCTTTATTGCATGTTGGTTTTTCTGTGATGATGGTAATAAAAATTGCATATAGGGTTGCGTGAGTAACTTGCTTCGTCAGTTAACAGGATTTGATTTTCAAATATAGGATTTCGAATAAGGTTTTGGGGGGAACCAACGATGGAAGTTTATACGTACTGGGAAGTCACTAGAAAGAAGCGCCTGAGCGCTCTAAATGTGGTAGGGGTACAACAAATTATCCATTAAAATTTTCCACACCAGAACATGAGAGATTGATCAAAAAATATACTTTTATAGTTTTAATATTTAGCTAAGGAATATTTGTTTTAATCTTCTTATTTTAGTCTTTATAGTATTGCCGTTGATGTGCAAACAATTAGTAATGGGTCACCCTGTATATTGGTTTACGTAAAGGCTGCGGTGCCGTAATAAACTAATGTTGGAAAAGGAATCATGAGAATACCTATTTGCTCTATGGATCTCTTTTCAGACTTGTATGATACTTGCGAGGTTACCTATATTTATATTTAAAATTTGTCGCCTCCGTAATGTAATTTAATGTTTTATTAGTTTTTATGTTTCGTTACTTTTTTTATGTTTATATTCCGTCCGTCTAAAGCAGAACAAACTTTAGGTAATATCTAAATGTGTTTTTTTTTATTTTATGTTTTATATTGTAAATTTATAGATTTAAATATTGATAATAAATTAGCAATTACGTAAAAATAATACCGTTTTAATTTTTCTGGCATGTTAAACCTTAAAATATGTTTTAAATTGTAGCAGTTTTCTAAATAACGACGTCCGTTATCGTATAAATTTCGAAAAAACATGAACGCTTTAAAGATATATCTTTTTACGCATTCAACCATTAGTTTAACATGAAAACAGACCAATAAATAAAATTGGAAGACAATTCTATAATCCTTTCAGTGTCAAATGTGTGGAAACAACTATTTTTATTAGATTTGTTTACAGGTGTTTAGATAGAGTTTTCGTCTATACATATGCAGCCGTATTTTCATAAACGCGACTTTGCTGTTAACGGTGCCATTACGACTTACGACGTAGAAAGTAGTAATAGGTAATTATAAACTTGACGTTGTCGTTATTTTTATGGTTACATTTTTGAAGTATGGGGTCATGTGACATCTTGGATACAATTCTTTTGATCTGATGTTACGCTGAAGGTTCAAAAAATGAAAATGATGAACACCTTTAAATCGCTGAGCAAACTGCAACATGCAGCATGCAGTACCGTCACGTCGTTTATTCTTGACCCATCTGTATAAAAAAAATGTAAAAATTACTAATATACAGGGTGTCTCTAAAAGGTGCAGAAAAAATTCTACCACAAATTCCTGAGACTTTAATAAGACTTTAAAACGAAATAACTTTTTTGAGTCATCCTGTATTTAACTTTTAAATAAAAATTCTTATTCTCCAACGTCTTTTACCTAAAAAAGGTATACGTGGTAAGAGTTGATTTGAGCAACCGTTTTCGAGATATCTGTATTTAAAAAAATCACTTCGTGTACGGCCAGGTCTAAATTATTATAATAATTGAACACAGTTTTATTTGAAGCGAATTAATTTTTTAAAACCTATTAATCTTTGTACACACGAAAATGGCGGTCATTTTTAACATTTGTTAAAAGCATTTTTAAAAATTAAATTAAATTAAATTTTGGTTGTTGACAAATCTCTTATTGACTGTTCTTACTAGAGAATAAAATTAACAACACATTTATGTAATTGTTTTTTTTTTAGTTTTTAGTGACAGTTATTTTGATTTAACGCCTTCGCCTCAAATTGTGTTCAATTATTACAATAATTTAGACCTGGCCATACACGAAGTGAATTTTTTAAATCCAGATATCTCAAAAGCGGCTGCTCAAATCAACTCTTACCACGTATATCTTTCTTAGGTACAATGCGTTGGAGAATAAGAATTTTTATTAAAAGTTAAACACAGGGTGGCTCAAAAAAGTTATTTCGTTTTAAATGTGTGCAAGGTAGCGCAGGTGGCGCCCTCTAAATTTTACAATAAAAATGAGAGCAGATTTTAATTTTGCACCTCACAAAGCCACCCCTAGCCGAATATTGTGAGAATACACAAATTATTAAAAAAATTATTTATGAGAAACTAAAACCAAATTGAACTTTTGACACTCTGTATCTCCGAAATAATCCACTTTTGAAATGAGGTAAGTTGGATTAGATCGTCATATTTAAGTATCAGGAATTTGTGGTAGCATTTTTTCCGCGCCTTCTTTTTCATTTTCTTCAAAAGTCTACAATTTCTAAAAGTGTTCCGTACAAGACGTCATGAAGTGTATTTATTGCAAAAATCGAATACGAAATAGCGATTAAACCGCATTTCGATCTGACTTCTAGTTTTCGATTTGTTAACCTGAGCTAACCAGAATTGGCATATTTAGACTATAATCTGGTTGAAAAACCAGCCAGAAAATATGGTAGCTGTTATCCGATGTGACTGACGGCTGAATTGCAATATAGTTTGGAAGAGAAAATTTCTCTGCAAGTTTAAATCGATTTAATCAACTTTTGTGACCCGTCTCGGGGACCAACAAAGTATTTGTAAATTTCGACTTTAAGGTATTATTAACCTTTTTACCGAGACCGACAATTTGATTTTCTGTCACACCCTAAACAGTTGTAAAATTTCATGAAATGTTTAATTATTTTACCGCTAGCCGTTAATCAATTCCACTAAGATGACGACGCCGACGACGTTAACACCAGAACCCCTATTCTCCCGTCGGAAGAACGATCACTTAGAGAGAAGGGAGCATGTAATTCTCTTGAAATCCTATTTTACTTATTCTTGAAAGTTTATGAATGATCATTTTCTCTTAAAATTAGAGAATACTTCCTGGTAAATAGTATAGTAGTATAATGGTATTTTATAGAATTAATTTGAAACAAAAATAAATAACCTCTTTTTGGATTTTGCAAAAATGGATTTTGATGAAGTACCTATTTGTCATTGACCAAATATTCAATAATTTAATGGAGTTCAAAGATGAACATAACGAACTTCATCATTTGTCGGCATTTGAGAAGTTTAAGATTACGGAATTTAATCGCTATGAGCATGTAATCGTCTCCCTACTCTCAATAGAAAGTCTCCTTCTTTTAAACTGGAGAATTGGGGTCCTGAACCCCAAACGAGTATCTCTCATTTTGTAAAAGTTTTTCTTTACAACGGCGCCATCACCACCATTAGCAATAGCCACGTCAAGTAGGTATAGGTTGACTGTGTGTGTGTGAGTTTCCACTTTACTGCATAAACTTTGTTTGTAAACTTGCAAACTATTAACTGTAAGTCTTCTTAATAAGCAGAGGTAAACTGATAGTCGGCCCTATGATCAAACACACAAGTTAACTTTTAATGATATCGGACATCGACAGTCTATCGTCGATAGAGACGATAGACTGTCCATAGGCGCAGACCCTTTGCGGGTCGCGGCCTCAGGATGGTCGCGCGTCTCTGACGAGTCCCAGTAGGACGAAACAACATCTTGGCGTAAGAGTAGTGAAATGGTGGCATCGTGTGGATGTTAGACGTACGGTTACCGACCCTTAAGGGGACCGGTGGTGATGCATATCACCGGGATACGTACGGATTACAGCACTTAACATTTGGACAGTCGGGAGTAGGTATACTCCATTAACCGACCATTCCCCACTTACAAGGTGAGGGGTCCAATGTGTGTAGTTAATCATTGTTAACCAGGAGGCTCTACAGAGTAATCCTCCCGCTAACTGATAACATCGATGTTCCACGTCCGTCTTAGAATGAAATGACGGAACCATGTCACTGTTCTAATCTTTGCCAATGTCGTTCTCTGATCCTTGACTCGCCTGTGGCTTTGCTTCGCATCATGACACGTTCGATGTCCGATATCATATTGATCCTCCGGTCTCCTTAGCCCATGTTGGTTGGTGATATATTCAACCCGTGGGGGGTAGAGAGTGTTTTACACTCCTCCCGAGTTCCGGTCAAGGCTGATTTTTGCTTTTCTCTTCGATCAAATTTAACTTTTAATGTACCGTTTCCATGACAACAACCGAAAAAGGCCTACTTGTTAATTTTTCACTGTGGTTGAAAAACAGGTAATTTTGAAGTTAGCGTCTAGAGTTAACTTGTGTGTTTGATCATAGGGCTGAGTCCCAGTGTCTGTATTTGGCTAAACGAATGGTTACTGTAAAACCCCCAGAATGTAAAACTTCACGACTTCTCATTCGTTTGGTTTCCGCGGTAATATTTGAGGCGTTTTTATAAATTTTATTTTTATTGATTAGTTTCATCGGCAACCACCATTTTTCGTAAATCTAGATCAACAGGAGACCATTTGGTTCAAAACAAAGTTAGTACTCAAAAAGTTATTGAACAGTATCCCTATGAAGAAAAAGAGGTCAAAGACTATTATCTAACTTAGCAAGTCACATAATATATTCATAGTAGAGACCATTTTGCTTATATAGCTCGTAACATTGCGGCACTGAACATTCTCAGTCTTTGATCTAAATCTGGCTTTCGAGTACAATACGATCATATTATGTTATACCTGTTTAATTTTGTTCATGGCTGGTACCCATAATGTTTCTCACCCTTTTTCAACTATACCTAGAAAAAATCTATTCCTGACGACAGTGCGCTTGTTTCATCTATTTCTGTCGATGCTCAAACATCGGCTGCGAATGCAAATATTACAAAAATATTTGATAATTAAACATTTTTTTAAAACTCGATATTAAAAAAGATTAATTTTTGGTTCGTTCTGCGTACTTATATCATTCTAAAACTTTATTAGTAACACTACTTGCCAAAATCCATTTTTACTTATAAAAATTTTCATATGAAAATAAAAATGTTTAGCTCCTATTGGTTAGTAATTTGCACCTAGAACCCTAGAACTTCTAAAATTTCGAAAATAATAATAATTTACTTTGCTCTTAAGCTAACGTATGATTTAAATAAATTAATTAAAATCAAAATAACTGGAAGTACAGGGTGTCAAAATTTGTTTTCTAAAATTAATTTTGTTTGATAACTTTTTTGCTGGTAACCGGATTTTTTTTTTAATTTTGACACAAAAAATGACTAATATTTTTACGTATTCCAACGTATATCCTTTTATGTTAAAGGGCCTTAACATAATGCCCCTAATATTTTTTGTTTAAAGATTTCTGAATTATCCGAATAGGCGTGAGAGATCACTGAAACTGAATCCAATAGATTTTTATCTGTAGGGTATATTTAAGGAAGAAAATTACAAATCGCCGGTACATTTTACAGAGGCAGTTGCTACATCGGATCAACCGAGCATTTCAAGATCTAAATCCAAATGAAATTGGATCTGCCTATACGCGCATATAGCAACTCTTCTATAAAATTTACATGTGGTTTATAATTTTCATTCTTTAAACATACCTCAACATAGATAAAAATCAAAAGGTTTAAGATCGAGTGATCTCGGTGGCCAATTCCGATAACAACAGCGACATGAGACATGACACTGCAGTGGCAGCTTTTTAATAAGAGCTGCAGCACTGCCTAAAATAATTATTATTATATTTTTTAAATTAACATTCCGCAGTAGTCTTTAGGTACATATTATTCTAACTGCTGTTTTTTGCAATAAAAACAGACTATGAATTCTGACACTCCCTGCAAACCCCCAAAAAGTCAACCCATATCTTAAAGTGGATTCGAATAACGCATAATAGACCATAACGGAAATATGCCTACAATTCAGCTCCTGCGATCCACTACTTAGAGCAAATAAAACAGATACCAAGCTTTTCGTTACTTTGTTAATATGGTTCCCCCATTTTAAGTTTTATCTAATATAATTCCCAGGAACTTATAGTCAGACACCTTATCAATATTTGTCTGATCTATTCTTACTGAAATAGTCAGATCTTTATTAAATGACATCCATTTTGTTTTTTCAGTATTGAACACTAAATTGTTTGCATCAAACCAGTGCTTTATTTCTGTTAGGTCTCTATTAACTAAATATTGTAATAGTTTAGGATACTCCCCGAGTAGAGAGAAACGGACAGAACGAGGCCAGGTGGTGCTGGTGGTGCTGGTGGTGCAACTAACCCAGGTGGTGCAGGTGGTGCGTTTTACGATCTAACCCAAGTGGTTCGGTGGTGCGTTTTATGATCTAACCCGGGTGGTTCGGTGGTGCGTTTTATAACCTAACCCGGGTGGTTCGGTGGTGCTGTTTACAAAATAACCCGAAATTAAACCCGACTTTTTACGACCTAACCCGGATGCTTTCATGAGGCGGCTTCTTATCTAACCCTAACTTGAACCTGAATATTTATGAACTGACCCGAGATAAAACCCGACTTTTTACAACCTAACCCGGATGCTTTCATGAGGCGGCTTCTTATCTAACCCTAACTTGAACCTGAATATTTATGATCTGACCCGAGATAAAACCCGACTTTTTATGATTTAACCTTAGTGAAACGCCGCTGCTAAAGCGGGATAATTAAATCCCAATTTTTATAAGCCATCCTTAAACCCAACTTTTTACGATGCGACCTGAGTCATCCTTAAACCAGACTTTTTATGATTTAACCTTAGTGAAACGCCGCTGCTAAAGCGGGATAATTAAATCCCAATTTTTATAAGCCATCCTTAAACCCAACTTTTTACGATCCGACCTGAGCCATCCTTAAACCAGACTTTTTATTATTTTCCCTTAGTTGAAACGCCGCTGTTAAAGCGGTATAGTAAAAAACATTATTTATATTTTCTATCTTAGTGAAACGCCGCTGGTGGGTAGTAAAGCGAAATAAAACCCTAATTTATATGGTCTAACAAGATAAGTATATTAAGGCGGCACATTTGTCACCCCGCAATAATTATTTATACCTAAATAACCCTCTCAAACCCTCTGCCGACTCGATTTAAAAAGAAAGGGACATAAACCTTTATTTATTATTCCGAAGGACCCTCATTAAAATTCAGTAGCATATCTAATAATTGATTCCAATTTTTGCACCACTTATATAAAATACAATAAAATAATTACCATCTAGAACCATTAACTAGAGATTTCTTTGTACTGGAAATGGATAAATTATAGGACTATCTTGTAATGAGAACAGAGTAATAAAAAGTAAATAAAACTTAAATACGTATAAAATACCAAGCAGGTATAGGTACTATACAACTTGTGTTCGCCATCAGGTAAAAGCCCTCATAATGCTTTTATAAAAATTTCGGATAATATCATAATATAAGTAAATAGGCTACAATTTCAGGAAAAAAGTAAAAAAAATTAATTCACAGTGTAAAATTGTAGTTAAATGGATTGTAAATACGAAATAATATAAAAAGCTACCTTTTGTTTGCGATGATGTATGCACAATAACTCTATATTATTCGGTCCTTAAACTGAAAATACCCACTAGATAGGTATCATAAGCTGTATTTGTCATCAGGTAGAACCCCCAATAAAATTATGAATATCAGGCGTAGGCAACAATAAGCAAATCACGTTGGTTTTTTAATTTATTATTAATCTGGCTAACTTAAGAAACTCACAATATAACGACCATCCAAAAAAATCATAATACATTACTGGGTGTGAAAGCAATTGCGCTGCAAAATATAGTGTATACCGACTCTGAGGTAGTTAATTAAAATCCCAATTAGCGCTAAAAAAAAAAAAATCAATTAGATATTTACTTTAGATATTTTAATAAAAAAATTCAATATTATTAGCGCCACCTATCCGTGTATGGAACCTACATATAGGCTTAGCAAGAATGACAAACTTTGGGAATATTATTTTACATGATTCTCTCGATTATCGCATCGCTATCACATTTCAATATTCTTGGCAACATTTAAGTTTTAAAATTAGCACAATATCAAATCCTTTACAATGAATTAAACAAACACATACATAATTTTAAAATCTCATAATAAGAATATAAACTAAAATTATAATGCGTAGCAGGTCCAAAATCTAACAAGTTTCGACTAGTCAAATGACGTCAGTTTACATCCGCGAAGAATACCCAACTCTCGAATCATAAAAATGGTCAAACTTTGTCGGCAAATACCCTTCTATGATGCAGGGGAAGGACAGGTAACTCGAGATGTTTATAAAGAAACGTTAAAGAACATTATTTGCTTATTTCTAGACTCTTAAAAATTAGATGCAATCGAACAATAAATGTTTTCATCATGTATATTTATGAGTAACACATTACCTTCGACATACATAAATTCAAATTGATAATTACTTGCCTTAGTACTTTTTTAGAAGCTTGAATCATTGCATATAACCGTCTGAGGATACCCAAACTTCCCCTAACATATTTCTCCGCAGCCGGGGAAAAAGAGGTAGAAAAAGTAAAATAACAACTCCAAGTCTCTTTTTGCGAACAATCGGCAATAAAATAGAGTATTTCAGTTTTTAATTTTTCGTAAATAAAAGTTGGTTAGATTAATAGTCTCTGTGAATATAATAACATAAACAAAGTGATATGCCGTAAATTTAGGAGTACAGTATAAATTATGCCTCTATTAAAATATATCGCAATAACTAACTACCAAAGGATTTTTGATATTTTGAATATATTTGATGCTCATAGCATTATCACATTTCCAAAGGCTCTAAATTTTAGAAAAATGTTCTAATAGAATATGTCTATCAATATAAAGTAAAGGTATTGTTAGGTTTTTTTAAAAAATACGACCTACAACAGTCTCTGCTACAGCATGGCTGACTCTGTAGAAACTTCTGTGAAACCATAATAATTATATCAATAATCGAGTTGTCCTTATGATAATATTTTCTTCCAATATCCGACTCCACTATCCATAAAAGTTATGTTAGAAAATTCATAATTGAGCGCATTGTAATTTTTTAAAAAGAAATTCACTTCACACACAAAGATGTAGCCATTCAATCCATGAAAATAATGCAAGTCAGTATGCGTATGTTATGGCTAACTGTTTAAATGTCTATTCCTTCCACGTTTATCGGAAGAAATACTTTTTTTATACTAGTATTTTAGTTGAAAATAAGATCATAAATCATCTATACAAAACAAGCACCCCTTATGGATTTGAACGAAAATCGTAGATTCGACTATTTTCATGAAAAATAAATCTAAGTACGGAATAATGCAGGAAGATTATCTATTTTCTTGGTTTAGAAAGTGATGTAGTTAAGATTTATAACTTAGGAATAAATAAATTATTATTAATCTTTTCGACCTATTTCTCTTGCATATTTAATTTCTTTGATAGTAAGAACTAATCTTTTTATTTTACAAAGTAAAAAAAAGCTAAAGATCGGCGTTGTCAGTCAGGTATAAGAACTGATTTAACACGATGGTTTTTGTACAAACGTTCACATACAATTGTATGCTTTTTAACCGATTGTGTCGGAAAAATGATGATTTATAGATTAGATATTTAGACGAAGAGCTAACCTTCTCAATAAAGTATTGATTATTGCCCTACTAGCTAGACAACACTTTTTATGTTAGTCAAAAAAAAATTTTTTTTTTTTCGGACGCTATTACAGATTTCATCGTTAACTAACAAACATTAAGACCAAAAAATTAGCGTGCAAGATGAAATGTATAGGTTCACTTCATTTCTACATTATTTTACAACTCTCAATCGCATTAAAAACAAGATCGAATAAAAAATAACTTATGACATATGGACGAAAAATGTTTTTCGGGCTATTTAGGTTAGCGACCGCATTACGTCTGAAATACCACATTTTTCGAGCTTATAACATAATTTACTATTTTAACGTTAAAATAGGGGAAATGATGTATCAAAATGGATACTTTTTTTTTGTCGGTCACGAGATTATAGTTTCTTTTAAAATGAACTCTAATATTTACAACACAAATTATCCTTTAAACCACATTAGTTTAAAACTCGTCTGTCGCTTTCCCTCTATTGTGAGTTTGATTAAAGTATAGCGTAGTATATATTTAGATGAATTTCGCAAATGTTGAATACTTTCAAAACTGAAAAAGCCGCCCTTTGCAATAAATATCTCCGTAGAGTTAGGTACCCTGCAGATTAAGGGTATTTCAGCGGATAATCATATACAAATTCAAAGATTTTGTCTATTTTAATGGATTAACAAACAATATCTATAGGATGACTTTACTGATAAAAAAAAAAATAACAAAAATCCATAAAGTCTAGGCTCACATGAAATTCCATAAAGAGCAGCTGCATAGCCTTATCACATCAAACTATATTTTTATTTCGTTCTATTGTCAAAAGTCTGTGTTTAGGAGATTATCGTTCATTTTAAAATGAACTCTAATATGTACATCACCATAAACTACCTCTTAAGCCGTCGTAAAAATACACTTTTCGATTTACCTCTATATTGATTTTCTAATATTAAATATCTACAATAGTCGAAAT